>JBBGZY010000937.1:2500-454698 GCA_037952925.1 Lithobates clamitans | reverse complement strand
TGTAATATTTTTGTGTGAGTTACGCCTAAAAATCCTGCTATTCGATTGCCAATGTATATAGAGAATGTTTCAATCTGGAGAGACACATTCTCTCAATAGTGCCAAGAGCCTGAGCCACCGTGAGCCTCCTGTGTGTGGGGACCTGGACAATTGCAGACCCATCTCTGGGGTGTCTATGCCCACACCAGGGTCCAAAGGACTGAGAGGCTGAGAGGTCTCCTGTTGCACCGAAACCCAAGGCTGGAGAGACCTGTTGCTGTGTGAGTGTCTACACCAGAGCTGAGAGACTGAGCCACCGGGACCTGACTTCAGAAATCTGCAGACTGCCAAATGATCTGGACCGGATTTCTGTGTACCAGGAGGGATGAGCTGACCATCCGTGTTTATCCTGAAACAGTTCAGGCAATAGGGACTGCTCTTTGTTCAGCAGCCCACTAGCCATCTACTGCAAACTCTAAAATAGACAGATGCACCACCTACAGAAGGGCCCCAATGAAGGCTCGCCAACACTAACAATTAGGTGCCAATACTTTATAGTCACCTGCAGGGGCGCCCCATTGTCAGGAATGTATACGCCTACCCACTAGTGGGGCTGTATGCATGGTGTGCACATGAGGAGCTTTATTTTCTTGGCTTAGTTGATGCCAATACTTTAACTCTGTTTGCATCCGTTGTAATTTGGTTTAACAATGCTGCGGTTAAAGTTATTGCCAGGGCATTGTGAAAAAGTATTCTAAATGAATAAAATAGTGGCGCTAAAAACACCATAAGAATGAAGTAATGTTGAACGGGTAATTATAAATGATAACCAGTGATGCAAAAAAATTCAAAAATGATGACTAAAAGTACTATAGCTGTACCAAACAGCCATATACTATATAATCGTGATACGTTCTATATCTCTACCAGACAGCTCTATAATGTATGATCAAAACTCCCTGAATACATAAACATTCCTCTTAATGACAAATGAAAATTGTATATAAATATATACACACAGAGAGAGAGAGAGAGAGAGAGAGAGAGAGAGAGAGAGAGAGAGAGAGGGAGGATCAAAGCATCTGTAAACAGTTCATGTGATGCTACAGATGAGATGCTAAACCAAAAGTCCGTGCACAAAGGTGGATATCAAAGAGTGACTCTAAAACATAAATCTTCCTGTGTCATAGACAACTCCTTCACCACACCGGCTGTGATTGTGATCCACTCATATGGAGCCGCACTCACCAGAAAAACATGCCTTGCACTCTCATGCTCGGCATATATGTAATGATGGAGACCCCAAAAGGGCTATTCAAACTGGATAGAGCTGCGTCCACAGGCAGCAGTTGGAATTCTTTAATTAGCAGCACTCCTCAGCAGGCAAAAAGCTAGGTTTCCATGAAAGAGAAATAATGTTTCCAATAGAGTGATACCGTTTTAAGAGCATTTATTGAATTACATAAAGAGATCTTCTATCATTGTACTCACATTTCTAAAAAAGGTTAAAAGCATGTAAACAGAAAACTCTTTGTGACTACTAATGGCAATGTACTGGTGGTCACGGCGGACCCGTGATGCAGCGTATAAGTCTCACCCCTCCCATCGTTAGCTCTTTAACAATCCGAGGTGGTAGTAGCCGACCAGTGCAGAACGCAGTGCGTCGCGCGTTATGAGCAGATGCTGGGTTGCCATACGCCTCCGAGGCGTAATTCTATAAATGCTCTTAAAACGGTATTACACTATTGGAAACATTATTTCTCTTTCATGGAAACATATCGTTTTGCCTGCTGAGGAGTGCTGCTAATTAAAGAATTCACACTGCTGTGGACGCAGCTCTATCCAGTTTGAATAGATATTTTGGGGTCTCCATCATTACATATATGCCGAGCATGAGAGTGCAAGGCACGTTTTTCTGGTGAGTGCCGCTCCATATGAGTGGATCACAATCACAGCCGGTGTGGTAAAGGAGTTGTCTATGACACAGGAAGATTTATGTTTTAGAGTCACTCTGATATCCGCCTTTGTGCACGGACTTTTGGTTTAGCATCTCATCTTTAGCATCACATGAACTGTTTACAGATGTCTTGATCATATATATATATATATATATATATATATATATATATATATATATACACAATTTTAATTTGTCATTAAGAGTAATGTTTATGTATTCAGGGAGTTTTGATCATACATTATAGAGCTGTCTGGTAGAGATAAAGCACTTATCACGATTATATAGTATATGGCTGTTTGGTACAGCTATAGTACTTTTAGTCATCATTTTTGAATTTTTTTGCATCACTGGTTATCATTTATAATTACCCATTCACCATTACTTCATTCTTATGGTGTTTTTAGCGCTACTATTTTATTCCTTTAGAATACTTTTTCACATTTTCTTTTTTAAGTTGGCAGCTAAAGTTATCACTAGGGATGAGCTTCGAGTTTGAGTCGAACTCATGTTCGACTCGAACATTGGCTGTTCGCAAGTTCGCCGAACAGCAAACAATTTGGGGTTTTTTAGAAACAAACAGATACAGCGCTGATAAACGTGACTATAAAGTGCTAAGTGCTAACGATAAATGTAAACAGAGTGATAGATATATAATGGACTACATATCACATGCAGTCTAGAATTACACATACAGCTCTTGGATGCAAATTGTGAAACATAATACGTGAATACACAGACAACTATTAATTATCAGAAATAAACATATGTGCATACCGCATATAATGTGAAAAGTAAAATAGACCATAAGTGCTGACCAATTGATAAACAGACAAAAATTCTTGACAATAAATATTGGCAGCTGGACTGATAGATTTGAACAATAATTGCTCACAAGACAGAGATATTACTACTAGCAATAGTCCCAAAGTGGATGGCAACAACAAGACTTATCACAAATTCACAGGCAGGACGGCCCTGCAATGATACAGCTGCTCCTCCTCCTAGGCTGACAGCCTTTCTCAATGGTAGTTTGCAAGGTATATCTCTGGCGTGGATAAGTGGAAGAGATGGCCGATGCTCAGATCAAATATGCCATAAGTTTTACAGTTGACCACTCAAAACAGAGGAAAAAAGCATATAGTGAAGTATTGTGGATGTTGGCAAATCACTAGCGCTACAAGCTACAAGCCACTTTAAAACACCCTTTAAAAGTCTATGGGAGAAATCAAAAGTGCTAATTTTAAAGGCTTATATGCAAGTTATTGTCATAAAAAGGGTTTGGGGACCCGGGTCCTGCCCCAGGGGACATGGATCAATGCAAAAAAAAGTTTTAAAAACGGCCGTTTTTTCAGGAGCAGTGATTTTAATAATGACCGCATGACCGCGCAATTAGCAGTTAAAGCGACGCAGTGCCAAATTGGAAAAAGACCTCTGGTCTTAATTAATGCTTAAAGTCAAACAATAAAAGTGTAATATCCCTTTAAATTTCGTAGCTGGGGGGTGTCTATAGTATGCCTGTAAAGAGGCGCATGTTTCCCGTGTTTAGAACAGTCTGACAGCAAAATGACATTTCGAAGGAAAAAACCCATTTAAAACTACCCGCGGCTATTGCATTGCCGCTCCGACAATACACATAGAAGTTCATTGATAAAAACGGCATGGGAATTCCCCACAGGGGAACCCCGAACCAAAATTTAAAAAAAAAAATGACGTGGGGGTCCCCTTAAATTCCATACCAGGCCCTTCAGATCTGGTATGGATATTAAGGGAAACCCTGGCCAAAATTTAAAAAAAAATTGACGTAGGGGGTCCCCCTTATTTCCATACCAGACGCTTCAGGTCTGGTATGGATTTTAAGGGGAACCCCGCGCCAAAAAAAAAAAAAACGGCCTGGGGTCCCCCCATAAATCCATACCAGACCCTTATCCGAGCATGCAACCTGGCAGGTCGCAGGAAAAGAGGGGGGGACGAGAGTGCACCCCCCCTCCTGAACCATACCAGGCCACATGCCCTCAACATTGGGAGGGTGCTTTGGGGTAGCCCCCCAAAACACCTTGTCCCCATGTTGATGAGGACAAGAGCCTCATCCCCACAACCCTGGCCAGTGGTTGTGGGGGTCTGCGGGTGGGGGGCTTATCGGAATCTGGAAGCCCCCTTTAACAAGGGGACTCCCAGATCCCGCCCCCCCCTGTGTGAAATGGTAAGGGGGTACTTACCCCTACCATTTCACTAAAAAACTGTCAAAAATGTTAAAAATGACAAGACAGTTTTTGACAATTCCTTGTGCAATTTTTTTTTTGTTTCTTTATTTTCATTTTCCAAAAAATGATGACAAAAAATTTACAATTTCAAAAAACTCGCCATGCCTCTTACTAAATACTTTGGAAGGGGTCATTTAGGGGGTAATTGTACTGCCCTCGCATTTTCAAGAAAAGAGATCGGCCGTCACAGGATTGATCAATTTTCAGATACAGTGCTTTGAAAAAGTATTCATACCCCTTGAAATTTTCCACGTTTTGTTACAACCAAAAACGTAAATGTATTTTATTGGGATTTTATGTGATAGACCAACACAAAGTGGCACATAATTGTGAAGTAGAAGGAAAATGATAAATGATACAAATAAATATGTGAAAAGTGTGGGGGAGGGGCATTTGTATTCAGCCGCCTTTACTCTGATACCCCTAACTAAAATCTAGGGGAACCAATTGCCTTCAGAAGTCACCTAATTAGTAAATAGAGTCCACCTGAGTGTGATTTAATCTCAGTATAAATACAGCTGTTCTGTGAAGCCCTCAGAGGTTTGTTAGAGAACCTTAGTGAACAAACAGCATCATGAAGGCCAAGGAACACACCAGACAGGTCAGGAATAAAGTTGTGGAGAAGTATAAAGCAGGGTTAGGTTATAAAAAAATCTCCCAAGCTTTGAACATCTCACGGAGCTCTGTTCAATCCATCATCGGAAAATGGAAAGAGTATGGCACAACTGCAAACCTACCAAGACATGGCCGTCCACCTAAACTGACCAGCCGTGCAAAATGTGTCAAAAATGTCCGATGTGTCCGCCATAATGTTGCAGTCACGATAAACATCGCTGATCGCTGCCATTACTAGTAAAAAAAAGATGAAAAAAAGGGCATAAATCTATCCCCTATTTTGTAGATGCTATAACTATTGCGCAAACCAATCAATAAACGCTTATTGCAATTTTTTTTACCAAAAATATGTAGAAAAATACGGATCAGCCTAAACTGAGGAAAAAAAATGTTTTTTTATATATTTTTGGGGAATATTTATCATAGCAAAATGTAAAAAATAATGCGTTTTTTTTAAATTATCGGTCTGTTTTTGTTTATAGCGCAAAAAAACGCAGAGGTGATCAAATACCACCAAAAGAAAGCTCTATTTGTGGGAAAAAAAGAAGGTCAATTTTGTTTGGGAGCCACATCGCACGACAGTGCAAATGTCAGTTAAAGCGACGCAGTGCTGAATCCCAAAAATTGCTCTGGTGTTTGGCCAGCAAAATAGTCCGGGACTTAAGTGGTTAACCACTTCCCACCCAAGGATGTCATATGATGTCCTGGACTTTCAGTGGAAATATCTGAATGACTGGTGCAGCTACAGGCATCATTCAGATATCCTTGTTTTCTGCTGGTGATTCTGTGCACCATAAGAATGATCTTATGGTGCCATTTGATCGTTCTTACAGGCGACAGGAGGGGACATTCCCCCATCCAGCCACTATCTGGTGCTTCTCCGGGCTCTCCCGTGCCATCAGGGACCTAGAAAAAAGAATCATCCGCTGCCGGATGATGAGCACCAATCATCTCTATGACCATCGGAGACCCAGGCGCGACGTTATGACGCCATGTCCAGGCTGCGGATGTAAACAAAGCCGCGGCTGGTAAGCACGAGAACATGATTTTTTTTCCGATCTCATGCTTTCCAGCCTAGAGGAGAGATGTGAGGTCTTATTGACCCCCATCTCTCCATAAAGAGGACCTGACACAAATGATTCCTATTACAAGGGATGTGTACATTCCTTGTATTAGGAATAAAAGT
Organism: Lithobates clamitans; assembly: GCA_037952925.1. Lineage (NCBI taxonomy): Eukaryota > Metazoa > Chordata > Amphibia > Anura > Ranidae > Lithobates > Lithobates clamitans. The sequence continues at coordinate 448,697 of JBBGZY010000937.1, read as the reverse complement.
GATAAAAAAAAAATGCAAAAACAGAGAAGAGTGGGAACAAGGGGACAGTGGCTGATGTTGGCCCTGTAATATTTCCACCCTAGAAGTGGCTGGACTATATCGGTACAGATAGACAACAATGAACAATTAGATAAAAAGGCTTATTACAAAGAAGGAAAATACATAGTATACTTGTTAAAATTGCAAAACAGAGGCTCGGGATTGCCCAAGGGATATCTGTTGTTACAGGGTATAGATGCTGCATTACGATTTTTGTATGTATTATGTCTGCATTATTTTGTACTATCTGTCTCATAGATTGGTCCTCCTGAGGAAGCGGTAATACCGCAAAACTAGTCGAGAACCAGACCATTCTATACCCTGTAACAACAGATATCCCTTGGGCAATCCCGAGCCTCTGTTTTGCAATTTTAACAAGTATACTACAGTATGTATTTTCCTTCTTTGTAATAAATCTTTTTATGTAATTATTCATTGTTGTCTATCTGTACCGATATAGTCCAGCCACTTCTAGGGTGGGAATATTACGGGGCCAACATCAGCCACGTTTTTGAAAAAATGTGTTATTTTTGATTATATGAGGCTATTATCAAAATTTGTGATAAAAAAAAAATGTTGTAAAAGAAAGTAAAAATAAAAAAAAATTAAATAACATAAAAAATAAATAAATAATTTAAACCGCTTCTGTCCCCGGTAGCTCATGCTCAGAAGCAAACGCATATGTTAGTCCCGCCCACATATGTAAATGCCATTCAAACTACACATGTGAGGTATTGCCGCGTGCGTTAGAGTGCAAGCAAAAATTCTAGCTCCAGACCTTCTCTGTAACTCTAAACATGTAACCTGTAAAAATATTTAAAGTGTTCCCTATGGAGATTTTTAAGTACTGAAGTTTGACGTCATTCCATGAGTGTGCGCAATTTTAAAGCATGACATGTTTGGTATCTATTTACTCGGTGTAACATCATCTTTCACATTATACAAAAAAATTGAGCTATCTTTACTGTTTTGTTATTTTTTAAATCATGAAACTGTTTTTTCTCCACAAAAAACGCGTTTGAACAATAGTTGCGCAAATACCGTGTGAGATAAAAAGTTGCAATGACCGCAATTTTATTCCCTAGGGTGTCTGCTAAAAAATATATACATAATTTTTGGGGGTTCTGAATATTTTTCTAGCAAAAAAAATATGTTTCTACATGTAGGAGAGGAGTGCCAGAATAGGCGCCAGTATTAAATTGGTAAAAAAATAATATTCAGTGTGGAGCATCACTTTTATGAGGCTTACACACCGAAAATGTCTATACATTTCTTCAGATGCTTTGCCTTAAACCTGCCTGTGAAGTGGAGTGTCTATGGGTTGTCCCCCCTCCCCCGTATATATAACCTTTCACCTGTCAGTTAGCAAGAGGGAATAGTACAAATAGCGAGACAAAAACTGTTACTTAGTCATTGCACTTGACATTTATATCAAAACATTTTATGTAAATTAATTATCTAAAGATATGAAAAATGATATAAATATTTAATAATGTCACCAAACCACAATCAAGCTAATGGTGTGGTATACCACCTAGAAATGTAGAAAGGGCTGTATTGTGGATTGATGACAAGACAAGCACCAATATCCCTGAATAAACAATATATATATTAGGGATGAGCTTCCAGTTCGAGTCGAACTCATGTTCGACTCGAACATTGGCTGTTCGCAAGTTCGCCGAACAGCGAACAATTTGGGGTGTTCGCGGCAAATTCGAATGCCACGGAACACCCTTTAAAAGTCTATGGGAGAAATCAAAAGTGCTAATTTTAAAGGCTTATATGCAAGTTATTGTCATAAAAAGTGTTTAGGGACCTGGGTCCTGCCCCAGGGGACATGGATCAATGCAAAAAAAGTTTTAAAAACGGCCGTTTTTTCAGGAGCAGTGATTTTAATAATGCTTAAAGTCAAACAATAAAAGTGTAATATCCCTTTAAATTTTGTAGCTGGGGGGTGTCTATAGTATGCCTGTAAAGGGGCGCATGTTTCCCATGTTTAGAACAGTCTGACAGCAAAATGACATTTCGAAGGAAAAAACCCATTTAAAACGACTCGCCGCTATTGCATTGCCGACAATACACATAGAAGTTCATTGATAAAAACAGCATGGGAATTCCCCACAGGGGAACCCCGAACCAAAATTTAAAAAAAAAAAATTACGTGGGGGTCCCCCTAAATTCCATACCAGGCCCTTCAGGTCTGGTATGGATATTAAGGTGAACCCTGGCCAAAATTTAAAAACAAAATGATGTGGGGGTCCCCCTAAATTCCATACCAGACCCTTCAGGTCTGGTATGGATTTTAAGGGGAGCCCCGCGCCAAAAAAAAAAAACTGCGTCGGGTCCCCCCAAAAATCCATAGCAGACCCTTATCCGAGCATGCAACCTGGCAGGCCGCAGGAAAAGAGGGGGGGACGAGAGTGCGCCCCCCTCCTGAACCGTACCAGGCCACATGCCCTCAACATTGCGAGGGTGCTTTGGGGTAGCCCCCCAAAACACCTTGTCCCCATGTTGATGAGGACAAGGGCCTCATCCCCACAACCCTGGCCGGTGGTTGTGGGGGTCTGCGGGCGGGGGGCTTATCGGAATCTGGAAGCCCCCTTTAACAAGGGGACCCCCAGATCCCGCCCCCCCTACCCCTACCATTTCACTAAAAAACTGTCAAAAATGTTAAAAATGACAAGAGACAGTTTTTGACAATTCCTTTATTTAAATGCTTCTTCTTTCTTCTATCTTCCTTCATCTTCTTCTTCTTCTGGTTCTTCTGGTTTTTCCTCCGGCGTTCTCGTCCAGCATCTCCTCCGCGGCATCTTCTATCTTCTTCTCCTCGGGCCGCTCCGCACCCATGGCATGGGGGGAGGCTCCCACTCTTCTCTTCATCTTATTCATCTTCTTCTTTTCTTCTCTCCTTCTCTTCTTCTCTTCTTCTATTTCTTCTCCGGGCCGCTCCGCATCCATGCTGGCATGGAGGGAGGCTCCCGCTGTGTGATGGCATCTCCTCGTCTGACTGTTCTTAAATAACGGGGGCGGGGACACCCGGTGACCCCGCCCCCTCTGACACACGGGACATGACGGGACTTCCCTGTGGCATTCCCCGTGACGTCACAGGGAAGTCCCGTCAAGTCACCGTGCGTCAAAGGGGGCGGGGGTCACCAGGAGGCCCCGCCCCCCGTTATTTAAGAACCGTCAGACGAGGAGACGCCGTCACACAGCGGGAGCCTCCCTCCATGCCAGCATGGATGCGGAGCAGCCCTGAGAAGAAGAGAAGAAGAGAAGAAGAGAGGAAAAGAAGAAGAGAAGAAGATGAAGAAGATGAAGAGAAGAGCGGGAGCCTCCCCCCATGCCATGGGTGCGGAGCGGCCCGAGGAGAAGAAGATAGAGGACGCCGCGGAGGAGATGCTGGATGAGAATGCCAGAGGAAGAACCATAAGAGCCAGAAGAACCAGAAGAAGAAGATGAAGGAAGATAGAAGAAAGAAGAAGCATTTAAATAAAGGAATTGTCAAAAACTGTCTCTTGTCATTTTTAACATTTTTGACAGTTTTTTTGTGAAATTGTAACAGTAAGTACCCCCTTACCATTTCACAAAGGGGGGAGGGCCGGGATCTGGGGGTCCCCTTGTTAAAGGGGGCTTCCAGATTTCGATAAGCCCCCCACCCGCAGACCCCCACAACCACCGGCCAGGGTTGTGGGGATGAGGACCTTGTCCTCATCAACATGGGGACAAGGTGCTTTGGGGGGCTACCCCAAAGCACCCTCCCAATGTTGAGGGCATGTGGCCTGGTACAGTTCAGGAGGGGGGGCTCTCTCATCCCCCCTCTTTTCCTGTGGCCTGCCAGGTTGCGTACTCAGATAAGGGTGTGGTATGGATTCTTGGGGGGACCCCACGCCGTTTTTTGTTTTTTTTTGGGCGCGGGGTTCCCCTTAAAATCCGTACTAGACCTGAAGGGTCTGGTATGGAATTTAGGGGGACCCCCACTACATTTTTTTTTCTAAATTTTGGCCGGGGTTCCCCTTAATATCCATACCAGACCTGAAGGGCCTGGTATTGAATTTAGGGGGACTCCCACGTCATTTTTTTTAAAAAATTTTTGTGCGGGGTTCCCCTGTGGTTAATTCCCATGCCGTTTTTATCAATGAACTTTTATGTGTATTGTCGGACCGGCAATGCAATAGCCGCGAGTAGTTTTAAATGGGTTTTTTCCTTCGAAATGTCATTTTGCTGTCAGACTGTTCTAAACACAGGAAACATGTGCCCCTTTACAGGCATACTATAGACACCCCCCAGCTATGAAATTTAAAGGGATATTACACTTTTATTGTTTGACTTTAAGCATTATTAAAATCACTGCTCCTGAAAAAATGGCCGTTTTTAAAACTTTCTTTTGCATTGATCCATGTCCCCTGGGTCAGGACCCGGGTCCCCAAACACTTTTTATGACAATAACTTGCATTTAAGCCTTTAAAATTAGCACTTTTTATTATTAATGTTTGTGTCCCAAAGACTTTAACGGTGTTTGCGTGTTCGAACAAACTTTTTTCCTGTTCGCATGTTCTGTTACGAACCGAACAGGGGGGTGTTCGGCTCATCCCTAATATATATATACAGGCGGTCCCCGAGTTACAAACATCCGACTTATAAACGGAGGGAAACAACAGGAAGTGAGATGAACTCTACCCCTAAGAAGGGAAATTCTCTCCTGTAAGAGTTAATATGGGAACAACGTGTCTCCTTTCCACTGATGATTTATCACCAATCCTTGTTTCCACAACCACCCAACATTTTCAAAATCCATTTGTCATTGGGACAGAAAGTGAGGTGAAATCTTCTGAACAGGGCCACAGACAGCAGAACAAATGTTACAGAGTTGATAACCCTTCCCTATGCTATCCAAAAAGCTTCAAATGTATTTCTTGGCTGGATCTACACTTACAAAATGTACTAGTTCCGAATTACAAACAGATTCTACATAAGAACAAACCTCTAGTGCCTGTCTTGTTTGTAACCCGGGGACCGCCTGATAAAAGGATTTTTTCCTATTAGACAGGATAGAAATTCTCTGATCTACTCCACTAAAAACATGAAAGACAACGTGCAACCTGTTAGAATTAGAACTCCCTATTGTAAAGAGCACAAACAAATTAGAGGCATTCTTACCAAATTTTGGCCTCTCCTAACTCCCTTAACTGCAGACCCTGTGATCAATAAACATATAAAATCCTGTCCTGATATTACTTATAGGAGAGTCACTTCAATTAAAGATATGTTGATTTATTCACAATGGCAATGAAATGATCCTTCCCAATGGACAACTATACTCCATCAGACATAGAACCACCTACAAGACCATAGGAGTGGTGTACCTTATGTAAGGTCTGTGTGGATGCTTCTATATAGGGAAAACAAAACATCCCTTTTTCAAAAGAATTAGGGACCATGTGTCCCCTATTCTAAAAAGACAAATGGAAGCTGCCGTGTGTCGGCATCTTGGCTTATATCATGATTTTGACCCAATTATGATTCGATTCACGGCTCTTGATCATGTAGCCTTGACTAGCAGAGGTGGGAGCGTAGATCAAATGCTGCTACAGCTGGAAACTCGATGGATATACAATCTCAAGGGAAAGACCTATCCAGGCTTGAATGAAACTGTCAGCTTTAAGCCATTCCTATGACCCATATTGGGGACTATCAAGTTAATCCCATGCAATCTCTGCTGCTGTCATTTTTGCACACTTGCCCCTTGTGTTTATGTCCTTCCTTCCCCTATTTTTTTTCCTTTTACTCCCCCTCCTCCCTCTCCTCCTCCTTTCCCCTCTTTTATGTGTCTGGTGTGGATCAGGTGACTTTTCCTTCAAGTTTTGCACAACTGTACATGAAATAGATGCTGTATTGAGTCTCCAAACATTTCCTTATATATAAATGTCTCGTAACAATCCACAAGTCACCTGGTTTTAGTTTTAGATCCTTCCAAAGTTTTAGGATCTGGAATTTGGAAGAAAATACATAAATGAGTTTGTCAAAAACCTTAAAAGATCAGCAACATTCTCTGTGAGATCCGAATGGAGGACTTTTCAAAAAACCTTTAAATATTCCACATCTTTCATACATTAGTGGTTGTTTGTTAAACTTTTTAAATGAAATTCATGTTTATTTTATAACCATTCCTACTTTTCCAACTATTCTCACTTCTTCAAATTTTTCTTCCGGACTTCAGCTATTCATCCAGTTAGCTTTAGTAATTCAGCTATTCAGCATCCCCACTCATTTTCCCCAGGAAATGCATTTTCTAGTTTTAATTAGTGGGACTGCTTTAGCAGTCCCACTATTGTTATTTAATTTTATTTATTTTTATTATTTATTAGTGGGAATGCTTTATCAGTCCCACTATTGTTATTCGATTTTATTTATTTTTAATTTTAATTTTATTCCGTACGTTTTTTGGCTCTGCGTAACTTCTGCATACTTTCAGCTATTAAAACCATTCAACTATTAAAATGTTCGTCTCTTTCAGCTGATGATGGGACTTTTTCAACTTTTTTTCTACCATTTATACTTTTTAAAATATTAAGCTTTTTATCACTTTTTTTAACATTGAAGTCAATGGGAGCATGCTTCAGATCCTTAAAATCTTCTTCCGCTCCCAAAAGTGTCAGCTCCTTCATACTTTCACCTACAGATGCCAAACAAACTTTAAAATGTTCACAAAATATTCAGCTATCTGGCTATATCTTTTCAGTTTGATATCTTTTACAGTTTAAGAAAAAGCTTTTTGTTTAGAGGTCATTTCAGGAAATTTTAGCCATTAATCAGCGTGTACTGTGTTTGTTTTGTTGCCATGGTTACCAAAGCTTCTGTTATACACAGGGGGGGAGGTGGCTGGAGCATCTCAGCTCTGATTACAGAGCCCGGGGGAGGGGACAGACACACCATGTACTGATTTATAATAGAGGAATATGATGGGGCAGTTTTGATGGTGGCAATATGATGGGGCAGTTTTGATGGGGTAATTCTGATGGGGCAGTTTTGATGGTGGCAATATGATGGTGCAGTTTTGATGGGGCAATTCTGATGGGGCAGTTTTGATGGTGGCAATATGATGGGGCAGTTTTGATGGGACAATTCTGATGGGGCAGTTTTGATGGTGGCAATATGATGGGGCAGTTTTGATGGGGCAATTCTGATGGGGCAGTTTTGATGGGGCAGTTTTGATGGTGGCAATATGATGGGGCAGTTTTGATGGGACAATTCTGATGGGGCAGTTTTGATGGTGGCATTATGATGGGGCAGTTTTGATGGGGCAATTCTGATGGGGCAGTTTTGATGGGGCAGTTTTGATGGTGGCAATATGATGGGGACAATTTTGATGGGGCAATTCTGATGGGCCAGTTTTGATGGGGCAATTCTGATGGGGCAATTCTGATGGGGCAGTTTTGATGGCAATATGATGGGGCAGTTTTGATGGGGCAATTCTAATGGGGCATTTTTGATGGGGCAATTCTGATGGGGCAGTTTTGATGGTGGCAATATGAAGGGGCAGTTTTGATGGGGCAATTCTGATGGAGCAGTTTTGATGGTGGCAATATGATGGGGCAGTTTTGATGGGGACAATTTTGATGGGGTAATTCTCATGGGGCAGTTTTGATGGCTGCCGTTTTAGCAATTCAGCTATTCAGCATCCCCAAGCATTTTCCCCAGGAAATGCATTTTCTAGTTATTTAATTTTATTGCATACGTTTTTGGCTCTGCGTAACTTCTGCATACTTTCAGCTATTAAAACCATTTAACTATTAAAATGATCATCTCTTTCAGCTGATGATGGGACTTTTTCAACTTTTTTTCTACTATTTATACTTTTTAAAATATTAAGCTTTTTATCACTTTTTTTAACATTGAAGTCAATGGGAGCATGCTTCAGATCCTTAAAATCTTCTTCCGCTCCCAAAAGTTTCAGCTCCTTCATACTTTCACCTACAGATGCCAAACAAACTTTAAAATGTTCACAAAATATTCAGCTATCTGGCTATATCTTTTCAGTTTGATATCTTTTACAGTTTTTGTGAAAAAGCGGTTTGTTTAGTGGCCATTTCAGGAAATTTTAGCCATTAAATAGAGTGTACTGTGTTGATTTTGTTGCCATGGTTACCAAAGCTTCTGTTATACACAGGGGGGAGGTGGCTGGAGCATCTCAGCTCTGATTACAGAGCCCAGGGGAGGGGACAGACACACCATGTACTGATTTATAATAGAGGAATATGATGGGGCAGTTTGGTGGGGCAGTTTTGATGGTGGCAATATGATGGGGCAGTTTTGATGGGACAATTTTGATGGAGCAGTTTTGATGGGGACAATTTTGATGGAGCAGTTTTGATGAGGACAATTCTGATGGAGCAGTTTTGATGGTGGCAATATGATGGGGCAGTTTTGATGGGGCAATTCTGATGGGGAAGTTTTGATGGGGGCAGTTTTGATGGTGGCAATATTATGGGGCAGTTTTGATGGGGCAATTCTGATGGGGCAGTTGTTATGGTGGCAATATGATGGGGCAGTTTTGATGGGGCAGTTTTGATGGGGCAATTCTGATGGGGCAGTTCTGATGGGGCAGTTTTGATGGTGGCAATATGATGGGGCAGTTTTGATGGGGCAATTCCGATGGGGCAGTTTTGATGGGGCAATTCTGATGGGGCAGTTTTGATGGGGCAATTCTGATGGGGCAGTTTTGATCGTGGCAATATGACGGGGCAGTTTTGATCGTGGCAATATGACGGGGCAGTTTTGATGGCAATATGATAGGGCCAGTTTTGATGGGGGCCATTTTAGCAATTCAGCTATTCAGCATTCCCACGCATTTTCCCCAGGAAATGCATTTTCTAGTTTTATTTATTAGTGAGACTGCTTTAGCAGTCCCACTATTGTTATTCGATTTTATTTTTTTTTTCATTTCTTTATTTATTATTCCGTACGTTTTTTGGCTCTGCGTAACTTCTGCATACTTTTAGCTATTAAAACCATTCAACTATTAAAATGTTCGTCTCTTTCAGCTGATGATGGGACTTTTTCAACTTTTTTTCTACTATTTATACTTTTTAAAATATTAAGCTTTTTAACACTTTTTTTTAACATTGAAGTCAATGGGAGCATGCTTCAGATCCTTAAAATCTTCTTCCGCTCCCAAAAGTTTCAGCTCCTTCAAACTTTCACCTACAGACGCCAAACAAACTTTAAAATGTTCACAAAATATTCAGCTATCTGGCTATATCTTTTCAGTTTGATATCTTTTACAGTTTTTGTGAAAAAGCTGCTTGTTTAGTGGTCATTTCAGGAAATTTTAGCTATTAAATAGAGTGTACTGTGATGCTTTTGTTGCCATGGTTACCAAAGCTTCTGTTATACACAGGGGGGGAGGTGGCTGGAGCATCTCAGCTCTGATTACAGAGCCCGGGGGAGGGGGCAGACACACCATGTACTGATTTATAATAGAGGAATATGATGGGGCAATTCTGATGGGGCAGTTTTGACGGTGGCCAGGGATGAGCTTCGAGTAGTTCGACTCGAACATTGGCTGTTCGCAAGTTCGCCGAACAGCGAACAATTTTGGGTGTTCGCGGCAAATTCGAATGCCACGGAACACCCTTTAAAAGTCTATGGGAGAAATCAAAAGTGCTAATTTTAAAGGCTAATATGCAAGTTATTGTCATAAAAAGTGTTTGGGGACCCGGGTCCTGCCCCAGGGGACATGGATCAATGCAAAAAAAAGTTTTAAAAACAACTGTTTTTTCAGGAGCAGTGATTTTAATAATGCTTAACCACTTAAGCACCGCCTCATGCCGATGTACATCGGCAAGGCGGCACGGGCAGGCAAAATCACGTACATACACGTGATTTGCCTCCCGCGGGTGGGGGGTCCGATCGGACCCCCCCCGGTGCCCGAGACGGTCCTGTTTTGTCCCCCGGCGATCGTAGGTGAGGGGGAGGCCATCAGTTCGTGACCCCCCCTCGCGATCGCCGCCGGCCAATGGGAACATTCCTTTGCTGCTGTATGCTAAACAGCAGCAAAGGAAATTATGTCATCTCTCCTCGGCTCGGTATTTTCCGTTCCGGCGCCGAGGAGAGAAGACTGAAATGTGAGTGTAAAACACAAACACACACAGTAGAACATGCCAGGCACACAAAACACCCCGATCCCCCCCCCCGATCGCCCCCCGATCACCCCCCAATCACCCCCCCCGTCACAAACTGACACCAAGCAGTTTTTTTTTTCTCTGATTACTGTATTGGTGTCAGTTTGTGAGACAGTTACAGTGTTAGGACAGTTAGGGTTAGCCCCCTTTTAGGTCTAGGGTACCCCCCTAACCCCCCCTAATAAAGTTTTAACCCCTTGATCACCCCCTGTCACCAGTGTCACTAAGCAATCATTTTTCTGATCGCTGTATTAGTGTCGCTGGTGACGCTAGTTAGTGAGGTAAATATTTAGGTTCACCGTCAGTGTTTTATAGTGACAGGGACCCCCATATACTACCTAATAAATGTTTTAACCCCTTGATTGCCCCCTAGTTAACCCTTTCACCACTGATCACCGTATAACCGTTACGGGTGACGCTGGTTAGTTCGTTTATTTTTTATAGCGTCAGGGCACCCGCCGTTTATTACCGAATAAAGATTTAGCCCCCTGATCGCCCGGCGGTGATATGCGTCGCCCCAGGCACCATCCTTAACAAGCATAAAACGGTCAATCTCTCGGTGTGGTGTGCGGTGCGGCGTGTGTAACGAAAATCTCCTGCTCTTCCCCCTGAAGAAGGCACGTGGTCCCGGTGCCGAACACGCGTAGGGGAGGGGCCTGGACGGAGCTGTCAGCAGAGAGAGAGCAGGAGATTTTCGTTACACACGCCGCACCGCACACCACACCGAGAGATTGACCGTTTTATGCTTGTTAAGGATGGTGCACTCACGCACCCACAATATGTGAGTACCCCAGTGAGGGGAGCTGATTATTTGATTAAAATCCTTTATACCTACATATTGCGCTATGGAGTTTTTTTTCTCTTGCATAAACCATCTCCACTTGAGAACATTGGAAGTCTGCACAGCTGGTTCCTAATGAGCACAGGAGTGGCTCCAAGGCTTTGTTTGACATAGTCTAATCGCTGTGTCACACACAGGAAGGTGAGCATATACACCTGTGGGGGCGGCTGGAAGACACCACAGCATGTTTTTTGGTGGCACAGTTTGGAAGATAGGATATGTGAAATTCACCAAATTTTTGGACTAATTTATTTGGGCACTTTTATATCATTGGATATACACGTTTTTGGACTTCATTTATTCACTGTTTGTTATATCCTCTTGTATTTTATTTTGATATTTTAATGGATATGTTGTTTTGTTTGATCACTCACTTGCTGTGTTTCACATAGCACTGTGCACTTTATACTTTAGCACCTAGGGGTATTTTTACGCATGCACATATATATCAACACCCATGTTGTTTATGTTTACCAGTACTGCACTTTGAGTGCAGCGATTTTTTCTAGCGCAGACACATTGTTTTTTTTATTTTAATACTTTGCACGAATATGGAACGTGACTGAGTGTTTGCAGCTGGTCTCCACTGTTCACTTATTATTTTGTAGGCATTTATCCGTAAGTGGCTCGCAGGGTTTCATATATATTATGTAATTTTTTATACTTTACTGTTTACTGTGTTTTATTGTTAACCATTTTTTTGTCTTCAGGTACGCCATTCACGACTTTGAGTGGTTATACCAGAATGCTGCCTGCAGGTTTAGGTGTCATCTTGGTATCATTCTTTTTAGCCAGCGGTCGGCTTTCATGTAAAAGCAATCCTAGCAGCTAATTAGCCTCTAGACTGCTTCTACAAGCCGTGGGAGAGAATGCCCCCCACAACGTCTCCCGTGTTTTTCTCTGGCTCTCCTGTCTCAACAGGGAACCTGAGAATGCAGCCGGTGATTCAGCCAGCTGACCATAGAGCTGATCAGAGACCAGAGTGGCTCCAAACATCTCTATGGCCTAAGAAACCGGAAGCTACGAGCATTCTATGACTTAGATTTCGCCGGATGTAAATAGCGCCATTGGGAAATTGGGGAAGCATTTTATCACACCGATCTTGGTGTGGTCAGATGCTTTGAGGGCAGAGGAGAGATCTAGGGTCTAATAGACCCCAATTTTTTCAAAAAAAGAGTACCTGTCACTACCTATTGCTATCATAGGGGATATTTACATTCCCCGAGATAACAATAAAAATGATTAAAAAAAAAATGAAAGGAACAGTTTAAAAATAGGACAAAAAAGCAAAAAAATAATAAAGAAAAAAAAAAAAAAAGCACCCCTGTCCCCCCTGCTCTCGTGCTAAGGCGAACGCAAGCGGCGGTCTGTCGTCAAATGTAAACAGCAATTGCACCATGCATGTGAGGTATCACCGCGGAGGTCAGATCGAGGGCAGTAATTTTTGCAGTAGACCTCCTCTGCAAATCTAAAGTGGTAACCTGTAAAGGCTTTAAAGGCTTTTAAAAATGTATTTAGTTTGTTGCCACTGCACGTTTGTGCGCAATTTTAAAGCATGTCATGTTTGGTATCCATGTACTCGGCCTAAGATCATCTTTTTTATCTCATCAAACATTTGGGCAATATAGTGTGTTTTAGTGCATTAAAATTTAAAAAAGTGTGTTTTTTCCCCAAAAAATGTGTTTGAAAAATCGCTGCGCAAATACTGTGTGAAAAAAAAATGAAACACCCACCATTTTAATCTGTAGGGCATTCGCATTAAAAAAATATATAATGTTTGGGGGTTCAAAGTAATTTTCTTGCAAAAAAAAAAATAACTTTTTCATGTAAACAAAAAGTGTCAGAAGGGGCTTTGTCTTCAAGTGGTTAGAAGAGTGGGTGATGTGTGACATAAGCTTCTAAATGTTGTGCATAAAATGCCAGGACAGTTCAAAACCCCCCAAATGACCCCATTTTGGAAAGTAGACACCCCAAGCTATTTGCTGAGAGGCATGTCGAGTCCATGGAATATTTTATATTGCGACACAAGTTGCGGGAAAGAGACAATTTTTTTTTTTGCACAAAGTTGTCACTAAATGATATTGCTCAAACATGCCATGGGAATATGTGAAATTACACCCCAAAATACATTCTGTTGCTTCTCCTGAGTATGGGGATACCACATGTGTGAGACTTTTTGGGAGCCTAGGCGCGTACGGGACCCCGAAAACCAAGCACCGCCTTCAGGCTTTCTAAGGGCGTGAATTTTTGATTTCACTCTTCACTGCCTATCACAGTTTCGGAGGCCATGGAATGCCCAGGTGGCACAACCCCCCCCAAATGACCCCATTTTGGAAAGTAGACACCCCAAGCTATTTGCTGAGAGGTATAGTGAGTATTTTGCAGACCTCACTTTTTGCCACAAAGTTTTGAAAATTGAAAAAGAAAAAAAAAATGTTTTTTCTTGTCTTTCTTCATTTTCAGAAACAAATGAGAGCTGCAAAATACTCAACATGCCTCTCAGAAAATAGCTTGGGGTGTCTACTTTCCAAAATGGGGTCATTTGGGGGGGTTTTGTGCCACCTGGGCATTCCATGGCCTCCGAAACTGTGATAGGTAGTGAAGAGTGAAATCAAAAATTTACACCCTTAGAAATCCTGAAGGCGGTGATTGGTTTTCGGGGCCCCGTACGCGGCTAGGCTCCCAAAAAGTCCCACACATGTGGTATCCCCATACTCAGGAGAAGCAGCTGAATGTATTTTGGGGTGCAATTCCACATATGCCCATGGCCTGTGTGAGCAATATATCATTTAGTGACAACTTTTTGTAATTTTTTTTTGTCATTATTCAAACACTTGGGACAAAAAAAAAAATTCAATGGGTTCAACATGCCTCTCAGCAATTTCCTTGGGGTTTCTACTTTCTAAAATGGGGTCATTTGGGGGGGTTTGTACTGCCCTGCCGTTTTAGCACCTCAAGAAATGACATAGGCAGTCATAAACTAAAAGCTGTGTAAATTCCAGAAAATCTACCCTAGTTTGTAGACGCTATAACTTTTGCGCAAACCAATAAATATACACTTATTGACATTTTTTTTACCAAAGACATGTGGCTGAATACATTTTGGCCTAAATGTATGACTAAAATTGAGTTTATTGGATTTTTTTTATAACAAAAAGTAGAAAATATCATTTTTTTTCAAAATTTTCGGTGTTTTTCCATTTATAGCGCAAAAAATAAAAACCGCAGAGGTGATCAAATACCATCAAAAGAAAGCTCTATTTGTGGGAAGAAAAGGACGCAAATTTCGTTTGGGTACAGCATTGCATGACCGCGCAATCTGCAGTTAAATGACGCAGTGCCAAATTGGAAAAAGACCTCTGGTCCTTAGGCAGCATAATGGTCCGGGGCTCAAGTGGTCAAGGGAGTAAATCCTTCCGGGGCTGAAGTGTTTAATGTGTAGCGCTTTATACAATTTTCATACAAGAAATATCGAATATGAAAGACTGCGCATGATGTGGTAGGAGAATTTTCCTACATTATTTCCAGCCTCATTTCCGACTTGCTGTGAAACATGGAGGAAAACCGGCCGCTCATTTGCCTGTTTTTTTTTTTATAGTGTGTTCCCCACTTTACAGCAAAGAGTCGTATTGTTTATATTGATTGGTATACAACTTTTATGGAAAGGCAAATAAACTGATAAAATTGGCTCCATATTTCATATAATAAAAGACCTGTCAGGGGGTCTAACCATTTCTCTGGTTTTTTTTTTTTTTTTAGATGAGGATTTTCCTTGCTGTCGTGTTATGTAATTCTAGAGACAGCAGTAGTTGTGTTTGTTGTACTCAACATTTTCAGTCACGTTTGTGACACGCTTTTCATACCCGTCATATCTGCCAATTTATATTTTTAGGTATGCTTTGTTCTTGTCACATATTTCATACATTCTGTATTCCAGGCATCTAAAAAAAAATAAATAAAAAAACAACACACAACACACAACACACACAACACACACAAAACACACACACAACACACAACACACACACAACACACACACAACACACACACAACACACACACAACACACACACAACACAACACAACACACACACACAACACACAACACACACAACACACACACAACACACACAACACACACACAACACACACACACAACACACACACAACACACACACAACACACACACAACACACAACACACACACAACACACACACAATACACAACACACACACAACACACACACAACACACACACAACACACACACAACACACACAACACACACACAACACACACAACACACACAACACACACACAACACACACACACATAGTGCACGTACTGTATGTATTCAATAAAAAAAAAGAAACATTGAAGTGTATGTCAATCCTAAACCTAGTTTTCAGTATGTTTCTCATGGTGTATACAGTTTTCTTAAAGTGTTATTTAACCTTTACCAGAAAACTACAGATAAGGGGTGTCTGTAGATAGAAAACAAACTGTGCAGCTAAGTAAAGTTGAATAATGCCCTCGCTATAGATGTGGGTCATTTCTGGACCTCCTGAAGCCTGACTGTCTCAGGACGTTGGTAGGACATTGCTAAGTGAGGCCTACTCATTCCTGCTCACCTCCACCATCATAGGAGTGAGCTGTGGAAATGCTGAGCTCAGAACTAATGTCAGGGGAGAGTAGGAACACGTGAGGGGGTCTGAATCAGAAAAAGCTTGGCTCCTGTGAAGGGGAGCAGTAATGACTAGGCCTCACTTAGCAATGTACTGGGCATATACCAGGCTTCCGGAGCTATGCAGATGGCCTTTTAGTCAAAGCTGCACAGTTTTTTATTTTTATCTGCAGACACCTCTTATCTGCATAGGCGTTTTTTTTTTTTTTTTGTAAAGGTGAACTAACCCTTCAAGCAAATCGATTTATATCCTTATAGATAACCCCTATGGCAGTCATTTAGAAAGGATGAGAGTGAGTTTACATCCAATTTAAAACTGTCCTTAAAGTGGAGCTCTACCCAAAAGGGAAAGCTCTGCTTGTCTGCCCCCTATCCCCCTGCTGCCACATTTGCCACATTTTGGGGGTGAGGGGGGAGCAGGTACCTGATTTTAACAGGTACCCACTCCCACTTTCAACTCAGTTCACCGTGGCAAACTAAGCTTGGCCCCCCTTCTTCCCCTGCAGCCTTCTGGGACACTTCACAGGTCCCAGAAGACTGTGGCCCATTCACAAAATGCAACGTGCTTTATGCATGCGCAGTAGGAAACTGGCTGTGAAGCCGCAATGCTTCACTGCTGGTTTCCCTTAGTCAAGATGGCGGCCCCCCACAATCCAATGGGCACCCCCTTGCATGGTTACCAGGCTCTCCTGCTTTTACTGGAAGCCTGGGACCACATCAAGCTGCTTCAGGATGGAGAGCGGAGAGAGACCAAGCCATATCCATGCCTAGATCTCCCCTGAAAACAAAGAAACCAGAAGCCATGATGGTTTAGTCCCTTCTGGGTTTAGATCCATCATTTCCTGGCTGATACAGCCAGATCTGTACTTGGTTACATGCATTGGGGGGCAGGGGAGACACTGAGGTCTAATAGACCCCCGATGTCTCCAAAAAAAAAAAAAAAATTGTCACCTTCCCAATGCTATCATATAAGGGTTTATTACCCCCTTGTGATAGCTATAAAGTAAAAATACATAAAAAAAGTTAATTATAATAAAACGTATTAAAAAAAATAAAAATAATAACCATAACCCCTGTTACCCCCCACACACCAACAAATGCAAGCGCAGTTAAGGGTGCAAATGTGTATATAAATCAGGGTCACACCCCCACCCATGTGAGCTATTGCCACAAAGGTCAGAGTGAGAGCAATAATTCTAGCATACCAGCTTCTGATTAACTGTAAATAGGGTTGAGCGCGATGTTTGAGTCAAATGTAAGTTCGACTCAAACATCGGGTGTTCGTCCATTCGCCGAACAGCGAACAATATGCGCCATTCGCTGCAAATTCGAAAGCCGCGAAACACCGTTTAGTCTATGGGACACGAACATGAAAAACCAAAAGTGCTAATTTTAAAGGCTTATATGCAAGTTGTTGTCATAAAAAGTGTTTGGGGACCCGGGTCCTGCCCCAGGGGACATGGATCAATGCAAAAAAAAGTTTTAAAATGTCATTTTTTTCGGGAGCAGTGGTTTTATTAATGCTTAAAATGAAACAATAAAAATGAAATATTTCTTTAAATATCATGCCTGGGGGTGTCTATAGTATGCCTGTTAAGTGGCGCATTTTTCCCGTGTTTATAACAATACCACAGCAAAATGACATTTCTAAAGAAAAAAAAGTCATTTAAAACTGCTTGCGGCTGTAATGCATCGCCGACTCCCGGCAATATAGATAAAAATCATTGAAAAAAACGGCATGGGTTCCCCCCCCCAGTCCATTACCAGGCCCTTTAGGGGCCTGGTACAGATGGGCGCTTAATCATGATTAAGGTGTTGCATTGGAGTTCGGCCGTCCAGCTTTTTCTTCTGTCTTTGATGCTACTTGCAGGGCCGGCTCCTGTGCCTTGTCTAGCAGGAGGCGTCATCATGGAATAGTTGTCTAGAGCGGTCAGTTCTTATTAAATCATTACATTTGTCATTTTAAAAAGGAAAAGTAGTGATAGAAAAAGCTTTAACTAGTCATTGTATGATTCTTAATTCTTTCTGCTCCATATAACTAGGAAGCATGGCAGGGGGGTGTATTCTGCCTACATACATTGAGGTGAAAAGTTTCCATGGTCACATCAGAAAGTTGGGAGATAAGTATACTGACCTCTCTATTCATTTGATGTTTTACATTCCAACTCCAGGATACCTGAAAATGAGCCCTTGCAGTAGGGATGTGCCCGATTGCAAGTATTGATCGCTCCTTTAGATCTAGGGGACTAGTTAAAGTAGATTTACTTACCCAATACTCCACTCCAGTGCCCTGATAGATTGGTCCCTGCAGGGTCTTCTCACTTACACTGGTCTAAGGTCATGACATCATCAGGACCAATGCAGGATTCATAGCCGTGCATTGGCTGTGATGCTGTCAAGGGACAGTCCGCTGGAGTGTGATGCAGCACCGCCTGCTGGGGAAATGGAGGATTACGCCGCGTACACACGACCGGACTTTCCATCGGAATAGACTCCAACGGTCTTTCCGACAGAGTTCCGCTGAAACGGACTTGCCTACACACGTTCACAACCAAAGTCCGATCGTTTAGAACGCGATGACGTACGATGGGACTAGACAAAGGAAGTTCAATAGCCAGTAGCCAATAGCTGGCCTTGTGTTGTTTTCGGTCCGTCGGAATAGCGTACAGACGAGCGGTCTTCCTGATAGGAACTGATTCCGTCGGGAAGATTTGAAACATGTTCTATTTCTAGGTCCGTCAGAATTTTAGAAAGAAAAAGTCCGATGAAGCCCACACACGATCGGAATGTCTGACGGAATGATTCCATCGGACCTTTTCTGGCAGAAAGTCCGGTGGTGTGTACGCGGCATTAGGTAAGTAAAAGTGTTTTTACTCTCATGGGGACTAAACTCATAATGAACCTGTACAATGTAGCCACACAGCAAAGGAGGATTTCCATGTTTCTCGGAGTTGGGCTTTAAGTATTTTGTGAGTTCATATACGGGATCTTTATAAGAGAATTCAGTCAGCAAAGAGCAAATTGCTGTAACCAATAGAAATAAGGCTTTACTCATTGAATTGCTTTGTTGAATAAGCCCGGCTGTGACTCCACATGCGTTTACAAGAAGGCAGGTGAACCCGATGGTAATAAAGATGACAAACAGCTTTGATATCCAGAAAGTTCAAATAAAACAAGTCATAAAACTTCACTTGTTCCTGAGTGACGGCTGCAGCACTTCAACCTGTCCTTTATTATAACACTACTGTAGATGTGAAAGATGGAGGACAGACATTGGATTCTCCAAAAGAAGAAGATAGACCATTTACTTTTCATGACGTCAAAGTGTTGGAGTCTCAGCAACAAAAAGAGTTTCCAACCCGTCCAAAAAGTGCTGTAAAGAATTTGGGAAGTCTAGGTGGCTTTTCAAGTCAGCGATGTTAAAGTCCAGTAGATGATATTTCAACTCTATTCTTATTTTACCGTATATGAGAATTAAAGCTGAACTCCGAGAAAATGACAAAACTTCCCTCTTAGTGAGGCTTTCCCACACTGCGAGAAATACATGTTGGCTTCTGTCTAGGCTTATTTACCTTACTCCCCCCTCCCCCACCCAGCAGACAATGCATTCCTTATCTATTCCAGTGAATTTGGCCCTCAGCATCCTCACTTACAACGCAGGGCTGCCAGCACTTTATTGTACATGATGAGATCACAGTGCTACTGATGATGTCACAGTGGGGTTGATTTACTAAAACTGGAGAGTGCAAAATCTGGTGTAGCTCTCCATAGAAACAGTTTTGTTTTTTTTCTCAAAGCTTACGTGAAGAAGCTGAAGTTAGAAGCTGACTGGCTACCATGCACAGCTGCACCTGATTTTGCACTCTGGAATTTTAGTAAATCAACCCGAGTGCTACTTGTTAGAAGCAGCTTTGGAGACGGGTTATATGGAGAAGTCTGAGAGAGGAAGGTGATAAAGCAGATAAAACTGTTTTTTTTTAAGGTATCATAGAAAGAAATGCATCTTTAACCTGTTCAGTGCTCAGGGAGCTCCACAACAAGGGTTGATTTGTACTTTAGGTTAAAATGAAATCATGATTGGCATACATTTGACCCTTGCTTAATATATTTATGTTAGGTATTTTAAGGGTTTTTTAAATTGATACTAAAGTCTCGTTGTTGTTTTTGTGTTTAAAAATGACAAATCTGTTATACTTACCTGCTTTGTGTAATGGCTTTGCACAGAGCACCTCAGATCCTCCTCTTCTCGGGTCCCTCGCTGGTGCTCCTGGCCCCTCCCTCCTGTCGAGTGCCCCCCACAGCAAGCAGCTTGAAATGGGGGCACCCGGTCCGAGTCACAGCTCCCAATGGCACCCCATGTGTGTCTCAGCCAATCAGGAGGCAGAGTCGCAGACAGCCAAGCCTCTCGTGTAACATCGCTGGCTCAAGATGGGGCTCAGGTAAGTATTAGGGGTCCTGAGGGGGGCTCCTGCACACATAATGCACATATAATGCATTAAGGGAAGAACATTCTGTCTCTAGAACCACTTTAAAGGGAAACTCCAGCCAAAAAAAGTTTTCTTCTAGTGTTGGATGGTGCAGGAAAGGGTAAGAAGATCCTTATTTCTGTCTGTATCCCCATTGGTGTGATATACCTTGCTATATGTGGAGGTCTCTTCAAGCACCCAACGTGTCTGAGATAGTTGCTCTTGTGAATCTAACCTATAATTATGAAAAGAGTATAGCTCTTAGGACAGGTTCTATTCCCAAATGTAATGGGATATGGAGTCCATGGCTCTCAATGATCTCTTCTACTACTGTTTGGTGTCCCCTATAAGTTTAATACAATGCAGATATTTAGGATGTTTTATGTGGATCACCTACAGTGTGCTTTATATACTGAAAGGCTGGTCTGTTCTTAACTTGTTGCTATGTGTCCCTTGTTATTTCTACAACATGTAAACCATTATAATTCAATAAACATCGATTGTTGGAAAATAAAATGTAAATTGTGCATGATCTTTAAAGCTAGAAAGGGAGGAACTCCATTGGAGGAAGTGTGTAGACTCTTGGCGGTCCACTGGCACTTTTCTCAGCTGTGGTCAATGCTCACATTCCTACAACGTCTGGCATGCACTGGTACAATGTGATGCCATTTATTCTGACTGACGGGCACTCAGTTCACCATGTTGGTGGTCATGCTTTGGGGTGTGCAGCACAACACGTGACAACACATTATCCTGCATTGCCTTGCACTGCCAGAAATAGACACATAGACCATATTGATGCATTGGGCAACCCATTCAAATGAATAGGCCGTCTTAACACAACACATTTTAATGCACACCATGTGAATGGAGCCTTATGCCGTGTACACACGAGCAGACTTTCCACCAACTGAACTCCCAAGGACTTTTTGACGGACTTTCGACGGAGTTCCGACGCAACGGACTTGCCTACACACGATCACACCAAAGTCCGACTGATTGGAACGTGATGACGTACGACCGGACTAGAATACGGAAGTTCATAGCCAGTAGCCAATAGCTGCCCTTGCGTTGTTGTTCGTCCGTCGGACTAGCAGACAGACGAAATGATTTTTTGGACCGGACTCGAGTCCGTTGGAAAGATTTGAAACATGTTCTATTTCTAAAGTCCGTCTGATTTTTGGACAGCAAAGGTCGGATGAAGCCCACACACGATGGAATTGTCCGGGGGATTCGTTCCGTCGGGCCTTTGCTGTGGAAAAGTCGGGTCGTGTGTACGCGGCATTAGTGATTCTATCACTGGAGCTTTGTCACCTAGCATGACACATCCCATAATAAGAATTCTGGCTTACGCTCTGACATTTTCACTCACTACAAACAGTCACATTTCCATTATCTAAAAACTAATCACACTTTTATCTTCAATGAAGAGTCCAAATGTGTAAAGAATGAGCCTCTTTAGTCAGGGTTTTGTTTTTGGCCATTTTGGACACAGGCGTTACTTTGTAAAGTTGGGCTCCAAAACTGATTCCATTTGTTTTCTCTTCTATTGGAAATCATTAAAGTGGTTCTAAAGGCAGAAGGTTTTTATTCTTAATGCCTTGTATGCCTTAAGATAAAAAAAAAACCTTCAGTGTGCAGCAGCCCCCTCAGCCCCCCTAATACTTACCTGAGCCCTATCGAGCCAGCAATGTCCATAAGTGCCTCGGCCGTTCGGGAATAAGCCTTCTGATTGGCTGAGACAAAGCAGTGCCACCATTGGCTCCCGCTGCTGTCAATCAAAGTCAGTCAGCCAATGAGGAGAGAAAGGGGGGCAGGGCCAAACCGTGGCTCCGTGTCTGAATAGACACACAGAGCTGCTGCTTGGTGTGGGGGCACTCGTCAGGACGGAGAGGAGAGGAGCACCGAAGATGGACCCCAGAAGAGGAGGATCGGGGCTGCTCTGTGCAAAACTACTGAACAGGGCAGGTAAGTGTAACATGTTTGATATTTTTAAAGGAAAAAAAAAGACTTTAGTATCACTTTAATCTCAAATGTCACATTTGTATTACTTTTTTGCTAATGGAAATCTCCACAATGCAATACATACAGTAGAACAAAAACTTTATTTGGTAGAGAAGGAAATGATTAGAATTTATCAGAGCTTTATTGCTACCCTGTTTCCCCGAAAATAAGACCTAGCAGGATTGTCAGTGATGGCTGCAATATAAGCCCTACCCCCCAAATAAGCCCTACCCTGAAAATAAGCCCTACCCTGAAAACAAGACCTACAAGGACTTTAACTAGGGCTTATTTGAGGGGGTAGGGCTTATATTGCAGCCATCACCGACAATCACGCTAGGTCTTATTTTCGGGGGAAACAGGGTATTCACCTATAGGGGGAGGGGAGAAACTTCCCCTCACTTACTTGGACACTAAGAACAATAAAAACCTGACAGAGGTTACATCCATTCTCTTCTGTAACTTAAACTAAAAGAAAAATTAGTGTGGGAGTCGGTTTTAAAACTACACAATGTAGTAGCTGTTGCAGACAATGCAGCTCCAACCTACATATGATGTCCTTTCAAAGCCTAATGCCGCGTACACACGGTCAGACTTTTCAGCTACAAAAGTCCGACAGCCCGTCCGACAGACTTTCCACAGACTTTCGACGGACTTTTGGCGGACTTTCAACAGACTTTCTAACGAGCGGACTTGCCTACACACGATCACACCAAAGTCTGACGGATTGGTACGTGATGACGTACGACCGGACTAGAATAAGGAAGTTGATAGCCAGTAGCCAATAGCTGCCCTAGCGTTGGGTTTTTGCCCGTCGGACTAGCATACAGACGAGCGGATTTCTGGGTCCGGCGGAGTTACGACGTAAAGATTTGAAGCAAGTTCCAAATCTAAAGTCCGTCAGATTTGCGACAGGAAAAGTCCGGTGAAGGTCCGGTGAAGCCCACACACCATCGGATTGGTCCGTCGGCGCCCGTCGGCGTCCGTTGGAAAAGTGCGACCGTGTGTACGCGGCATAAGTAATTGCTATAAAATACAACATAGTTATCAAACAACAGACACACATTTCCGTATCTCACATAAAAACAAACATTCCAGGATCTGATCATCTTCAAGCCGACTGTCAGTTTTTCTCCCATCTGGAGATCCTTTTTATGATAACCACATAAAAGTGCCGACTCTCGTTTATCCAGAAGAAGACAAATGTAATATCCTCACCATCAACGTCCTTATCAATCTTTTCTCCATCAGTAAAAGAAAATGATGATGGAGTCCTAACCCCGGGCTCCATATTATGGTGTTCCTGGCACCAGTTCCCTATATTGGGCCAAGTCATTCTTCATCTTCAGTAGTGTGAACTCATGCAGACACCTCCACTCATTTACTGCTATGGGCAATGCTGGAAGACACGGAATGTGCCGGTAACTGCACAACTCATTTCCTCAGACTTTGTAATAAATCCGCCAAATAAACCTTCTGGACAAACAGAGCTGAGCTCGGAACCCAAAGATGAGGCCTTGTCAATGCTTTCACAATGGTACACAGCGCCGTTATGTACTACCGGGGGGCTAAAGTCAGCCGGGAGCAAAAAGAATTGTTCATTGTCTTCTGAAAAGCCGAATATTCAGCATCTCCGTAGTAAACTAGAAATCTGAGCGGGTTTTAGATAAAGGAGAAGTGTGGAAAAATATTGTATCCAATCTACACAGAAAAGATCATTATAAATAAAGTTTTGTGGCTTCAATAAAATATCACATGCTTAAGCTGAGCTCCGCCCAGATCGATCATCTACTCCAAATTGTGCCGTTATAAAGAAATGAAGATGAACTCCGGGACCCGGAGCAAAAACTTTCATGGAACTTTATTCCTGGAAAGCTCCAGAGAATAGAAATCCACTTTGTGCACCAAATACCTTTGTAAAGCCGGTCAATACCTTGTAAAAGAAGCCGTGATCTCCTCCCCATGCTGCACAGGTCACGTGACTTCACCCCTCCCCCCCCCCAGCCAATAAAAGTGCTGAGAAGCCAGATGATGGAAGATGTCCGTGTCTGGTGGGGAGATCCTCCAGGACGTCACATTGCTGGAGACAAGGTCACTAGAATTCCACTTTAAGCCTTAAACTTATCATTTCCATGCAAAGCAAGGCTAATAAACATTGATTTATACTCATTATGGATAAAACTGAACTCCGGAAATAAAATCTGCTTCTGCCATTGGCCATGTAATAATAAATGATGTGTAATGATGGGGCCGTATTACTGGCTGCTGTTGTGTTAAAGTGCTTGTAAAGCCTTCAGGTTCTTCCCCTTCATGCTTTCCATGCATTAGGTAAAAAACCTTCTGTGCTGCAGCCAATCCAGAGAGCCGCCTTTACTTACCTGAGCCAATCCCATCCTCCGATGTGCACAAGTGGCTCCACCCACTGTCTCTCTCCTCATTGGACAGATAGATAGCGGTAGGAGCCATTGGCTGTCAATCAAAAGCTGTGAAACGGGAGTCGGGGGCGGGGCTTCGTCCTGCTGTCTGTGTCAATGGATGCAGCAGCGGGACTCGGGAGCGAGCCTGCACGAGCGCCCCCATGGAATGCGGCTTTCTGTGGGGGGCACCCCGAAAGAAGAGGAGAGGGGCTACTCTGTGCAAAACCATTACACAGAGCAGGTAAGTATAGGCATGCTTGTTATTTATACAAAAAATAATCAAACGTTGACTACCACTTTAAGTGAGACTCCGAGGCCGGCCATACAAGGTTCAACAGTAACCGGCCGAGATTAGACCTGTGTATGGGCAGGCTGAATGTACCAATCGATCGATCAGCTCGGGTACAACCAGCCTGACGGAATATCTTGTAATAATCGCTCGTGTCTCCTATAGACGCTACCAATAATCACCGGCTGCTGATTCCCCTGTCAGTGTTGATGGGAGAATCGTACAAATGTCTTTCCTGCAACCAATTCATTTCATTGATAAGAATGTCCCAAAGATTTAGGACTGGAATACTGAAGAGAAGGACTAGAACTCGGCATTCTGTCTCCCTGAGGCTCCATTCACACTAACGCGTTTTCTGATGCATTTTGCAGAAATACATGGGAATTTTATAACATGGGTTCCTATGGAACATGTTCACATTAATGCATTTTTGTACCTCTGTGTTTTTGGAAAGGGTCGGGGACTTATTTCATGCAAAATGCAGCGTTTTGCATGTAATAGAATTCAATAGACCAGCATCAAAAGCGTTTTTGATGCGTTTTTGCCATTTTTTTATTTTTTTTATTTTTTTTTTTAGACTGTAAAAAAAAAACACAAAACGCGGCAAAAACGCTGTAAAAATGCTACAAAAACGCTGGTCAAAAACGTGGCAAGTATGACAAAAAAAAATCCAAAAACGCTCAAAAGCAACATGCATAGGTGTGAATTGAGCCTAAGGCTCAATTCACACTTATGCATGTTGCTTTTGAGTGTTTCTGCAGTGTTTTTTGTGGTACTTGCCACGTTTTTGAGCAGCGTTATTGCGGTGTTTTGCAGTTTTTTGTTTTTTTTTTTACAGTTTTTTTTTTTAGACTGTATACAGTTAAAAAAAAAAAAAAAACGCCAAAAACTCATCAAAAACGCTGTAAAAATGCTGCAAAAATGCTGCACTTGCATTTTTGATGCTGGTCCATTGAATTCTATTACATGCAAAATGCTGCATTTTGCATGAAAAAATGCAGCATTTTTTCAAGCAAAAAATGACCCTTTCCAAAAAAAAAAAAAAAATGACCCTTTCCAAAAAAAAAAAAAATGACCCTTTCCAAAAATGCAGAGGTACAAAAAGGCATTGATGTGAACATGTTCCATAGGAACCCATGTTAAAAAATGCAAAATGCATCAAGAAACGTGCTAGTGTGAATGGAACCTAAGGCTGGATTCACACCTATGCAGTTTTAGTGCTTTTTGCATTTTGCAGATTTGCACTACTTCTGCAGTGTTTTTTGTGGTGCTTGCCACGTTTTTGCAGCATTTTTGTGGCATTTTTGCGGCGTTTTGCAGGGTTTTTTTTTTTAAGTTTTTTTTTTTACTGTATACAATCTAAAAAAAACCCGGCAAAATCGCAAAACGCGTCAAAAACGCTGTAAAAATGCTGTACTTGCGTTTTTGATGCTGGTCCATTGAATTCTATTACATGCAAAATGCTGCTTTTTGCATGAAAAAAAGTCCCCGACCCTTTCCAAAAATGCAGAGGTACAAAAATGCATTAATGTGAACATGTTCCATAGGAACCCATGTTAAAAATTCCCATGCATTTCTGCAAAATTCATCAAAAAATGCGCTAGTATGAATGGAGCCTAATAGAATTTAATGGACCAGCATCAAAAACGCAAGTACAGCATTTTTACAGCATTTTTACAGTGTTTTTGCTGCGTTTTTGATGCATTTTGTGTTTTTGGTGTTTTTTTGGCTGTTTAACCACTTACCTACTGGGCACTTAAACCCCCCTCCTGCCCAGATCAATTTTCAGCTTTCAGCGCTCTCACACTTTGAATGACAATTACTCAGTCATGCAACACTGTACCCAAATGAATTTTTTGTCCTTTTTTTCATACAAATACAGCTTTCTTTTGGTGGTATTTGATCACCTCTGGGTTTTTTATTTTTTGCGCTATAAAAAAAAAAAGACCGAAAATTTTGAAAAAGAACACATTTTTCTTAGTTTCTGTGATAACATTTTGCAAATTATTATTTTTTCTTCATAAATTTTGGCCACAATTTATACTGCTACATTTCTTTGGTAAAAATAACGCAACTTAGTGGATATTATTTGGTCTGTGTGAAAGTTAGAGAGTCTACAAGTTATGGTGCAAATCATAAAAAATTGATCACACCTGATGTACTGGCGGCCTATCTCATTTCTTGTGACCCGAACAAGTCAGAAAAGTACAAATACCCCCCAAATGACCCCTTTTTTGAAAGTAGACATTCCAAGGTATTTAGTAAGATGCATGGTGGGGTTTTTGATGTTGTCATTTTTTCCCACAATTCTTTGCAAAATGAAGATTTTTTCCCCCCACAAAATTGTCATTGTAATAGGTTATTTCTCTCACATGGCATGTATATACCACAAATGACACCCCAAAATACATTCTGCTACTCCTCCTGAGTATGGGGATACCACATGTGTGGGACTTTTTCACTGCCTGGCCACATAGAGAGGCCCAACATGCAGGGAGCACCATCACGTGTTCTAGGAGCATAAATTACACATCTAACTTATTGTCTACCTATTACAGTTTTGAAGGCCCTGGAGCACCAGGACAATGACATGTGACACTGATGACAGATGACAGATGGCACTGATACGTGGCACTGATGACAGATGGCACTGATACGTGGCACTGATGACAGATGGCACTGATACATGGCACTGATGACACTGATGACAGATGGCACTAATATGTGGCACTGATGACATTTGGCACTAATACATGGCACTGATGACACTTGACACTGATGACAGATGGCACTAATGACACGTGGCAGGGATGACAGATGGCACTAATACGTGGCATCCGAGGGACACGGCCAGCACAGAACTTCCGCGATGCGTGCCCGTGGGAGTGCGCATTGCGGAAGTAAACAGCTGGACGTCCAGGGACGCCCTCCCGGCAGATAGCGTCCGCGCTGCAGCCGTCTTTTGGCTATAGCGCGGGCGCGAAGTGGTTAAAAACGCAGCAAGCATCACAAAAAACACTGCAGAAACGCTCAAAAGCAAGATGCATAGGTGTGAATGGAGCCTGAGAGCGGAGTTCTTGTGATTCTCCTCAGTATCCCCCAAGCTTGTTGTTCCTTTGAAGAGACATTTAGTATCAGTAATGATCCCCACAGTCACAGCCGGTGTCTGGGAGTCATTTCTACAAAGGCAGCATTGATTATGGTCATTAAAAAAAAACTATAAACTATAAGCTATAACAGCTTCACCTCTTCTGGGAAGGCCATCCACAAGGTTTAGGAAGTGTCTATGGGAAGGCCGCCCACAAGGTTTAGGAGGGTGTCTATGGGAAGGCTGCCCACAAGGTTTAGGAGGGTGTCTATGGGAAGGCTGTCCACAAGGTTTAGGAGGGTGTCTATGGGAAGGCTGTCCACAAGGTTTAGGAGGGTGTCTATGGGAAGGCCGTCCACAAGGTTTAGGAGGGTGTCTATGGGAAGGGCGTCCACAAGGTTTAGGAGGGTGTCTATGGGAAGGCCGTCCACAAGGTTTAGGAGGGTGTCTATGGGAAGTCCGTCCACAAGGTTTAGGAGGGTGTCTATGGGAAGGCCGTCCACAAGGTTTAGGAGGGTGTCTATGGGAAGGCCGTCCACAAGGTTTAGGAGGGTGTCTATGGGAAGACCGTCCACAAGGTTTAGGAGGGTGTCTATGGGAAGGCCGTCCACAAGGTTTAGGAGGGTGTCTATGGGAAGGCCTTCCACAAGGTTTAGGGGTGTGTCTATGGGAAGGCCGTACACAAGGTTTAGGAGGGTGTCTATGGGAAGGCCGTCCACAAGGTTTAGGAGGGTGTCTATGGGAAGGCCGTCCACAAGGTTTAGGAGGGTGTCTATGGGAAGGCCGTCCACAAGGTTCAGGAGGGTGTCTATGGGAAGGCCGTCCACAAGGTTCAGGAGGGTGTCTATGGGAAGGCCGTCCACAAGGTTTAGGAGGGTGTCTATGGGAAGGCCGTCCACAAGGTTTAGGAGGGTGTCTATGGGAAGGCCTTCCACAAGGTTTAGGGGTGTGTCTATGGGAAGGCCGTACACAAGGTTTAGGAGGGTGTCTATGGGAAGGCCGTCCACAAGGTTTAGGGGTGTGTCTATGGGAAGGCCGTCCACAAGGTTTAGGAGGGTGTCTATGGGAAGGCCGTACACAAGGTTTAGGAGGGTGTCTATGGGAAGGCCGTCCACAAGGTTTAGGAGGGTGTCTATGGGAAGGCCGTCCACAAGGTTTAGGGGTGTGTCTATGGGAAGGCCGTCCACAAGGTTTAGGAGGGTGTCTATGGGAAGGCCGTCCACAAGGTTTAGGGGTGTGTCTATGGGAAGGCCGTCCACAAGGTTTAGGAGGGTGTCTATGGGAAGGCTGTCCACAAGGTTTAGGAGGGTGTCTATGGGAAGGCCATCCACAAGGTTTAGGAGGGTGTCTATGGGAAGGCCGTCCACAAGGTTTAGGAGGGTGTCTATGGGAAGGTTATCCACAAGGTTTAGGAGGGTGTCTATGGGAAGGCTGTCCACAAGGTTTAGGAGGGTGTCTATGGGAAGGCCGCCCACAAGGTTTAGGAGGGTGTCTATGGGAAGGCCATCCACAAGGTTTAGGAGGGTGTCTATGGGAAGGCCGTCCACAAGGTTTAGGAGGGTGTCTATGGGAAGGCCGTCCACAAGGTTTATGAGGGTGTCTATGGGAAGGCCGTCCACAAGGTTTAGGAGGGTGTCTATGGGAAGGCCGTCCACAAGGTTTAGGAGGGTGTCTATGGGAAGGCCGTACACAAGGTTTAGGAGGGTGTCTATGGGAAGGCCGTCCACAAGGTTTAGGAGGGTGTCTATGGGAAGGCCGTCCACAAGGTTTAGGAGGGTGTCTATGGGAAGGCCGTCCACAAGGTTTATGAGGGTGTCTATGGGAAGGCCGTCCACAAGGTTTAGGAGGGTGTCTATGGGAAGGACGTCCACAAGGTTTAGGAGGGTGTCTATGGGAAGGCCGTCCACAAGGTTTAGGAGGGTGTCTATGGGAAGGCCGTCCACAAGGTTTAGGAGGGTGTCTATGGGAAGGCCGTACACAAGGTTTAGGAGGGTGTCTATGGGAAGGCCGTCCACAAGGTTTAGGAGGGTGTCTATGGGAAGGCCGTCCACAAGGTTTAGGAGGGTGTCTATGGGAAGGCCGTCCACAAGGTTTAGGAGGGTGTCTATGGGAAGGCCGTCCACAAGGTTTAGGAGGGTGTCTATGGGAAGGCCATCCACAAGGTTTAGGAGGGTGTCTATGGGAATGTTTGACTATTTTTCCAGAGGCACATTTGTGAGGTCAGGCACTGATGTTGGACGAGAAGGTCTGGATCGCAGTCTCCTCTCTAATTCATCCCAAAGGTTTTTTATCTAAAGGTTGAGGTCAGGACTCTGTGCAGGCCATTCAAGGTTTTACACCCCAAACGCACTCATCCATGTCTTTATGGACTTGGACCTTATGTGTCTGATTTGGGAGATTTCCCTTCACTTCCTGTCCCCAAAACAGGAAATGAGAGGAAATCCCTCCAAACAAAGTAAGGCAATGGCTGGTTGTCACCGGGGTCACTAGAACTAGCGTCCCCCCTAGGTAGATCCCCCTCTGTTTGAGGAAAATACAAAACGTGGGATTTTCTTTCACTTTTTGGTGATGATGGTAAACAGGACACAGAGAGCAATAAAAACCTTCCAGGGGTTCTAATCCCTCTCCACTTTACACAAAACAAACAAAATAAAAGGTTTTATATTTAGATAAACTTTAAGGTGAAACTTCAACAGATTTAAAAGGCAGAAAATCCTGGAAGTCTGTAATCATTAATATATCATGAAATCTATTGATTGTAATGAAAGGGCCCTATTTTTACTTGGTCTCTGCCTTTTTGCAGTCCCTGTACAGCAGAGCTCAGACTGGGAGAGGGAGAAGAAGCAGTTGCTTGTGTTGCAGTGTAAGGATCTGACAGAACGATGAGCCAGTTTGCTGCTTCCTTCTATTTTGCAGACACTGGGTGGGGGTGGGGAGGAGACCTGTATATGAAGGGGAGACTGCAGGAGACAACGACTGGCTCTCCTAACATTGTACACAGGACTGGGCTGTGGGGCAGAGCTGGGAAAAACTCAGAGCTGGATGGACAAATACAAATCATTCTGACAGGTAAAACAGCTGCTAAATCTGCAAGTCATGAAAGTATTTGTCTGTCTGTCTGTCCTGTGCAAAGTAACCAATCAGCTTCTAGATTTTATCTTCAAAGCTTAAAGTAGAACTCCAGGTAGAATATATATAGGATAGACTAATGCCCCGGACACACGCTCCGATTTCCCCACAGAAAACCTTCGATGGGAACTTGTTGTCGGAAATTCCGGATCTCAAATTCTCCGACAACAAAATCCGTTGTGGTAAATTCCGATGGTGTTTACACAATTCCGACGCACAAAGTGCCGCGCATGCTCGGAATCCAGCAGAAGAGCCGCACTTGGCTATTGATCTTCATTCTTCTCGTCGTACGTCTTGTACGTCATCCCGCGTTCTTGGCGATGGGAATTTCCACCAAGATTTGTGTGACCCGCGTGTAGAGAAGACAAGTGTGAGCCGTGGATTGTGTGGTGGGAATGTGCGATCGTGTGTACGGGGCATTAGGCGACTTTCACCCCGGGGCGGAGCCGGCGTTATCGGTAAAGTGACGCTTTAGCGCTGTTGTAGCGCCGCTTTTCAGAGGCTAGCGGGGCACTTTTACCCCCTCGCTAGCGACCAAATAAAAGGTTGGAAGCGCCCGTGTTGAGGCTGCCGAAGTGCTTTGCAGGCTCTTCAGGAGCGCTGCCCATTCCTTTCAATGGGCGGGGCGTTTTGGGCGCGGTCTATACAACAAAGATGCTGCTTGCAGGACTTTTTTTTCCTGTCCTCCAAGTGCCCCGCCCCCGGTATGAAAACACTCGGGATTTACAGGGGCCTAAAAAGCACCCCAGTGCCAAAGGGGTGTAACGGAGGGTTAGGACCCCTGTCTGGTTTATTTTTCACCATCTGTGTTCCATTGCAGAGATTTCCCTTCACTTCCTGTCCCAAAGCCAAACAGGAAGTGAGAGGAAATCTCTGTAAATTGAGGGACTTCCTTGGGGACCCCCCCAGGTCACCGGAACTAGTGTCCCTATTGGAAGATTTACCCCCCTCTTACTTTTCTGGGGACAACCCAACATTTTACATTTTCTTTTACATTCACATTCAATGTTAATAATAAACAGGAGAAATAGAGGGGGGTAAATCTCCCTAATGGGGGCGCAGACAGCAATGCCAACTCACAGGGTTCTAATGCCTTTAGTTATACTTACATTCAACAAGCTGACATTAGAAGCTGATTGGTTGCTATGAAAAGCTGCTCCACATTCTGTGTGCATCTGTTTTAGTAACTCTCCCCCATAGCAGAGCTCCCAACTGTCCCGGATTTCCAAGGACTGTCCCATATTTCCAGGGACTGTCCCGGATTTCCAGGGATTTTCCCGGATTTCGAGGGACTGTCCCATATTTCCAGGGACTGTCCCGTATTTCCAGGGACTGTCCCGGATTTCCAGGGATTTTCCCAGATTTCCAGGGACTGTCCCGGATTTTGAGGGACTGTCCCGGATTTTGAGGGACTGTCCCGGATTTCCAGGGACTGTCCCAGATTTCCAGGGACTGTCCCGGATTTCCAGAGACTGTCCCGGATTTCCAGGGACTGTCCCAGATTTCCAGGGACTGTCCCGGATTTCCAGGGACTGTCCCGGATTTCCAGAGACTGTTCCGGATTTCCAGAGACTGTTCCGGATTTCCAGGGACTGTCCCGGATTTCCAGAGACTGTTCCGGATTTCCAGGGACTGTCCCGGATTTCCAGGGACTGTCCCGGATTTGGAACCAAGTCCCTCTGTCC
This sequence comes from Lithobates clamitans, assembly GCA_037952925.1. Lineage (NCBI taxonomy): Eukaryota > Metazoa > Chordata > Amphibia > Anura > Ranidae > Lithobates > Lithobates clamitans. The sequence goes on along the minus strand of JBBGZY010000937.1, from coordinate 415,879 downwards.
CTCTTCCCTCCTCATTTGTCCCTCATTTTGGTCTGATCTCTATAGTTGTATATAAAAGTCACTTATTATCTTTCAAAAAAGTGTTTCCCGGCACTAAACCTTTCATCCAATCTCTAGATTTGCTGCATTTGTAAATGTCACAATCCAGTATAAAGGAATAGTCGTGGTGAACAATAAAGCACTAGTGGGTTGAACTATTTTTTTTTTAATATAATTTCACTTTAAGGCCTCATACACACGGACGTTTTTACAGCGGATTTTTTGAGCGTTTTTTGCTGCTTAAGAACGCCGCTCCATGTTATTCAATGGGCTCATACACACCGGGGCGTTTTTGAGCTGTAACAGGCATGGTCGTTTTTAAGCTCCAAAAAAAACAAGGACCAGCGCGTTCTGAGGCTCCAGCGCTAGAGATGTTTTGACGCCGAAAAAAGCTTAAAAACGCGCATTAGCGATATACCGACCTTTTTTAGCGTCAGCGTTTTTAAGCTGTAAAAATGTTTATGTGGGTAATTTGGGAGTGGAAAATAGCAGAGGGATGTTTTTTTTTTCTTCAAAAAACGCACCTTAGCGTTAACACTTACAAACGACATTAAACGCGCATTGACGCCAAATCAAAACGCTAATGAAAATCGCGTTTTTAACGCTGCTTTTTTTTCCGGGTGTTGTTACTAGCTTTACAGCCCGTTTTTTAAAACGTCCGTGTGTACGAGGTATAAGGCCCCAATGACACGGACGTTTTTACAGCCGCTTTTTTTAGCGTTTTTTCGCAGCTTAAAAACGCCTGTCTATGTTAGTCTATGGCTTCATGCCCACCTAGGCGTTTTTGAGCTGTAAAAAAAAAAACGGGACCAGCGGGTTCTGAGAGACGTTTCAGCTGTAAAAACGCTCTAACGCTGATAAACGCTCAAAAACGCTCAAAAACATCGCTCACCAACTTTTTTTAATGTTTTTGATCCATTGAAAAAGAAAAAAAAAGCTAAAAAATGTTAAAAACGCTAACGCGGAAAACCGTTAAAGAACGCTAATAAACACTAAAGAACGCTATTGCAAAAACGTTGAAAAAAGCTGAAAAAAAGTTTTAATAAATCTCTGCAAAGATCCTGGCGTTTTCATAACGTTATTTTAACATCCCGCGTGCGTGAGGCCTAAGGGGGCGTGGCAGGGGGTGTGTCCTATGCCTACATACTTTTACTAATAGGCGCCCCTCGTTCTCATCTCATACATTTGGGAGGTGTATTATAGTGCGGCGGTACTGTAAGTGTTTTCCTGCATTGTAAAACATCTGTCATTACAAGGACACACACAGAACAATTGTTTCCTGCATGTCCCATTCACGCTGCAACGTAGACCGGAGCCGTGCTACAGCATAAAACGCTGACATGATACATTTTATTGCAGCAGGCTGTACAGATCGGCATGGCTGCTGGACAGCAAACTGTATTAAGTGTTCTTTATTACGCTTCAAATAAAGTTTGTACAAATACAAAAAAAACCCCAAGCTGTGTATGATGAGCTAAATGGTGCATCACACTGCCCCCTGCAGTCAGGAACAGAGAACTGCCGGAGAGGTAAAGCGCTCCATCTCTTCCTATGTGAATACATCAAACAAACTTCTTTTTATGTGTTACAGTTTGTAAGATGTAAATATATATATATATTTTATAATAATTTATAAAATGCAGCATTTGAAGCTCAAGCAATGCTATTAGCGATGTTGTCAGTGTATCTATGAATGTATTGATAAGATGTACGGATTTAATGCCGGCCATACATTTACATGCCATGATAAACGATCGATAGACTTGGTCATTTCAAACAATCTTTTATTCAAAATTGATTTTTTTGGCCATAAGAAAGAAAAAGATGAATTTGGTGGAATTTGACTTTATTTTGCACCAGGGTCCTTCATTTCTATTGGATAAAAACGATTGTTCATTGTTCAGCTTATCACAAACAATTATATGGTGAGAATGAAAAGGAGAGCAGGAGAGGAGAGAGAGAGAGAGAGAGAGAGAGAGAGAGAGAGAGAGAGAGAGAGAGAGAGAGAGGGGGAGAGAGAGAGAGAGAGAGAGAGAGAGAGAGAGAGAGAGAGAGAGAGAGAGAGAGAGAGAGAGAGAGAGAGAGAGAGAGAGAGAGAGAGAGAGAGAGAGAGAGAGAGAGAGAGAGAGAGAGAGAGAGAGAGAGAGAGAGAGAGAGAGAGAGAGAGAGAGAGAGAGATATGAAAAGAAGGTTTGTGTGGGGGAGGGGTGGTGAAGAAAGAATAAAGCAGATGTAACCTCAATCACTAAAATGTCATTGAAGATTTAATATGATAATTATCATTTCACAAATCATCTCTATATTTTATAAATCTGCACTTTGCAATAAAGTGTTTGTTCAGCAAAAATATTTGTTTCTTTTTGATTTAACCACTTGAGCCCCGGACCATTATGCTGCCTAAGGACCAGAGGACTTTTTCCAATTTGGCACTGCTAATTGCGCGGTCATGCAATGCTGTACCCAAACGAAATTTGCGTCCTTTTCTTCCCACAAATAGAGCTTTCTTTTGATGGTATTTGATCACCTCTGCCGGTTTTATTTTTTGCGCTATACACAAAAAAAGACCAAAAATTTTGAAAAAAAATGATATTTTCTACTTTTTGTTCTAAAAAAATTCCAATAAACTCAATTTTAGTCATACATACTTTGGTAAAAAAAATGTCAATAAGCGTATATTTATTGGTTTGCGCAAAAGTTATAGCGTCTACAAACTAGGGTACATTTTCTGGAATTTACACAGCTTTTAGTTTATGACTGCCTATGTCATTTCTTGAGGTGCTAAAATGGCAGGGCAGTACAAAACCCCCCCAAATGACCCCATTTTGGAAAGTAGACATCCCAAGGAAATTGCTGAGAGGCATGTTGAGCCCATTGAATATTCATTTTTTTGTCCTAAGTGATTGAATAATGACAAAAAAATAAAAATAAATAAAATTACAAAAAGTTGTCACTAAATGATATATTGCTCACACAGGCCATGGGAATATGTGAAATTACACCCCAAAATACATTCTGTTGCTTCTTCCGAGTACGGGGATACCACATGTGTGAGACTTTTTGGGAGCCTAGCCGCATACAGGACCCCAAAAACTAAGCACCGCCTTCAGGGTTTCTAAGGGCGTAAATTTTTGATTTTACTCCTCACTACCTATCACAGTTTTGAAGGCCATGAAATGCCCAGATGGCACAAACCCCCCCCAAATGACCCCATTTTGGAAAGTAGACACCCCAAGCTATTTGCTTTGAGGCATGTTGAGTCCATGAAATATTTTATATTTTGACACAAGTTGCGGGAAAGTGACAATTTTTTTTTTTTTTTTTAACAAAGTTGTCACTAAATGATATATTGCTCACACAGGCCATGGGTATATGTGGAATTGCACCCCAAAATACATTTAGCTGCTTCTCCTGAGTATGGGGATACCACATGTGTGAGACTTTTTGGGAGCCTAGCCGCGTACGGGACCCCGAAAACCAAGCACCGCCTTCAGGATTTCTAAGGGCGTACATTTTTGATTTTACTCCTCACTACCTATCACAGTTTCGAAGGCCATGGAATGCCCAGGTGGCACAAAACCCCCCCAAATGACCCCATTTTGGAAAGTAGACACCCCAAGCTATTTGCTGAGAGGTATAGTGAGTATTTTGCAGCCTGAAGGCAGTGCTTGGTTTTCGGGGTCCCGTACGCGGGTAGGCTCCCAAAAAGTCCCACACATGTGGTATCCCCGTACTCAGGAGAAGCAACAGAATGTATTTTGGGGTGTAATTTCACATATTTCCATGGCATGTTTGAGCAATATATCATTTAGTGACAACTTTGTGCAAAAAAATTGTGTCACATTATAAAATATTCCACGGACTCGACATGACTCTCAGCAAATAGCTTGGGGTGTCTACTTTCCAAAATGGGGTCATTTGGGGGGGTTTTGAACTGTCCTGGCATTTTATGCACAACATTTAGAAGCTTATGTCACACATCACCCACTCTTCTAACCACTTGAAGACAAAGCCCTTTCTGACACTTTTTGTTTACATGACACTATAAAAAATAAACAAACTAACCAGCGTCACCCATAACAGTTATACGGTGATCAGTGGTGAAAGGGTTAACTAGGGGCAATCAAGGGGTTAAAACATTTATTAGGTAGTATATGGGGGTCCCTGTCGCTATAAAACACTGACGGCGAACCTAAATATTTACGCCCCTAACTAGCATCACCAGTGACACTAATACAGCGATCAGAAAAATGATCGCTTAGTGACCCTGGCGACGGGGGGTGATCAAGGGGTTAAAACTTTATTAGGTGGGTTAAGGGGGTACCCTAGACCTACAGGGGGCTAATACTAACTGCCCTAACACTGTAACTGTCACAAACTGACACCATGCAGTAATCAGAAAAAAAAAAAAAAAACTGCTTGGTGTCAGTGTGACGGGGGGGAGGGGTGATCGGGGGGTAAAGGGGGGTGTAATGTGTGCCTGGCATGTTCTACTGTGTGTGTGTGTGTTTGGTGCACTCACATTGAAGTCTTCTCTCCTCTACGCCGGAACGGAAACTGCCGAGCCGAGGAGAGATGACATCACATCCCCTGCCTCTGTGTACTACACAGAGGCAGGGGAAGAATCTCATTGGCTGGGAGCAATCGTGAGGGTGGGCACAATTGGATGGCCTCCCCCTCATCTCTGATCGCTGCCAGACCAAAGGCGACCGCCGCTGGCACCGGGGAGGGGGTCCGATGGGACCCCCCACCCGCGGGAAGGCAAGGACGTATATGTATGTCCTTTTGCCTGCCCGTGCCGCTTTGTGGACATATATCGTTGTGCGGCGGTCGTCAAGTGGTTAAATTATAAGCTCCCCGAAGATCAAACTTCGTGAACATGACTGTGGTTCCCAACCTTTGAAAAAGTTCTGGTACTAAGGGCAGGGGATAACGGTTCTTGATAGTTATCCTATTCAATTCACGATAATCTATGCAGGGACATAGGGAATGGTCCTTCTTTTTGACTAAAAAGATGCCCGCACCGGCTGGAGAGGTAGAAGGGCGGATAAACTCTTTTTCCAAATTTTCAATGTAGGTTTTTAGTGTGCTTAACTCCTGCTCAGTTAGCGGAAAGATTCTTCCGAAAGGAACCTCAGTTCCCTGTAGGAGCTCTATAGGGCAGTCATAAGGCCTGTGCACAGGTAATGTTTCTGCTCCTTTCTTGCTAAATACATCCACAAAGTCTCTGTAGGGTTCAGGGATGGACTGTCTTAGTTCCAGATCTGAGTCCATACAAAGGAGTGGAGAGGTTTCAGTAGAAGACCTGTACAGGCAGTGCTGTTGGCAGTACTCGGAAGGAAAAGTAACTTCCCCTGTGGTCCAGTTAGTGCTGGGATTATGGGCTTGCAGCCAAGATATTTCCAAGATGATGGGGAAGAGGGGAGAGGAGATGGCATCCAGACGAAGAAGTTCCTGGTAATGGGTGCCAATGATGGCCAGTAAAGGGATGGTCTCTTTGGGGACCGGACCAGAACGAAGGGTAGAGCCATCTGCCAGGTGTATTGTAAGTCCTTGGGCCTTAGATTGAAGTGGGATGCGGAGATTGGCAGCAAAAGTCAGGTCGACAAAGCAACTTCAGGCACCGGAATCAATGATGGCCGTCACTGGGGTAGTCCCTCCTGGAAGCTGCACAGTGGTGGAGAGAGCAAGGTGAGAACCGGTCTTAGGTACAATAGATGCACAAAACGAAGAAGCAGGAAGGCACTTACGCATCTTGTTGGGGCAGGCCCTCATGTAGTGCCCGGGCTCACCGCAATACAGACAAAGATTGCGGGCTCTTCTACGCAGCTTTTCCTCCGGAGTCAGTGTGGGACAGAGCAAGCCAAGCTGCATAGGCTCTGGGGCGTCTAGAGCAGGTGTGGTGGAGATGGGAGGAAGCTGACTGACCGCACTGGGAACCTTAGGTAGCATCCAAGTAGGGCGGAACTGGTGAGAAGACCTTTCTGACCGGCGTTCCCTCAAACGACAGTCAATCTGGATGGACAGGTTGATGAGTTCATCCAAGGAGGGAGGTATCCCAACACGTGCCAGCTCGTCTTTTAGTGGATCCGAAAGTCCCATTCTGAACTGGTGACGCAAGGCGGCGTCATTCCAGTTGGTGTCAGAGCTCCAGCATCTGAACTCCACCACATAATCTTCCGCTGCCCTGCGACACTGCTGTAGAGAGTGCAGAGTGGCTTCTGCAGTCGTGGTCAACTGTGGATCCTCATACAGTTGGGACATGGCCAGGAAGAAGGCCTCTAAGCTATCCAAGGATACTGATTTTTGTTCCAGCAGGCTATGGGCCCAGGTTTGGGGTTCACTGGACAGTAATGACGTGACAAAGCCCACTTTTGTTGCTTCTAAAGAAAAGGTGCATGGTTGCAGAGCAAAATAGAGCTCGCAGGCATTGCGAAACGCACGGTACTTGCTGCGCTTTCAGTGGGTATTCTAGGCTCAGGAGAAAGCATTACCACGGAGGGTGCAGATGAAAGTCCAGCAGAAGATGCTCCCTGGGGATTAGAGGGAGAGGATAGAACCGAAACTCGCTCCTCCAATCTTGCATAGCCTTCCTGAAGGCTCTTCATGGCTTGGGTAAGACCCACCAGGTGTCTGCAAAGTTCATCCATGAGGGAGGCCCCCTGCCCGGACTCGGTCATGGCTGCCTGTTATGCCCCGTACACACGGTCGGACTTTGTTCGGACATTCCGACAACAAAATCCTAGGATTTTTTCCGACGGATGTTGGCTCAGACTTGTCTTGCATACACACGGTCACACAAAGTTGTCGGAAAATCCGATTGTTCTAAACGCGGTGACGTAAAACACGTACGTCGGGACTATAAATGGGGCAGTGGCCAATAGCTTTCATCTCTTTATTTATTCTGAGCATGCGTGGCACTTTGTCCGTCAGATTTGTGTACACACAATCGGAATTTCCGACAATTCGGATTTCGTTGTCGGAAAATTTTATAGCCTGCTCTCCAACTTTGTGTGTCGGAAAATCCGATGGAAAATGTCTGATGGAGCCCACACACGGTCGGAATTTCCGACAACACGCTCCGATCGGACATTTTCCATCGGAAAATCCGACCGTGTGTACGGGGCATTACTGTCAGACTTTACTTACCAGACCGGTGAGTCTGCTTGGGCAGAGGGTGGTCTCCCGTATGTATCCCACTCGCGGCCCCTGGTAAAATAGACAGGAGGCACGGGAGTAAGGAATGGTAAGAGAGCCTGATGAGGGATCCAGGTGCTGGGTGGAAGAGGAACTTCAAGCAGCAGATGGTGAACTGGAACACAGGCAAACAGGTGCTGAGCAGGAGCAAGCTGGCAGGTCAGAATACAGGCAGAGTTCGGCAACAGACAGGCAGCACGGTACAAACAAGCCAAGGTCAGGTACGGGCAGCAATCAGAGGAGAGTCAGAGGCAAGCCAGGTTGTCAGGAGATCTGGAACACAGGAACACTGGAACAGGTAGTGGGGAACAAGGAACCGGAAGCTGTTGATCAGGCAGCACCGAGCAGAGTGCATGGCAAACCTAAATAGGCCAATTGTCGCCAAACAGTGCGTGCACGTGCACGCCGACGCTCACAGGCGCGCGCGCACACCTGCACATGCACGCGCCCGCACGCCAGTACACCAGTCAGCGCCTTCAGGGACATGCACAGCAGCATGCACAGGAACGCGCACCAGCACCGCGACCAGCAAGGTGAGCTCTCTGACAGGATCACAGGAGGGAAGTTCCTTCTGCACTTTTTCACGCGTTTTCAGCCAACAGTGTGCAAAAGCCCGGCTGTTGGTTGATGTCACTCAGCCGGTCCAGGCTGGGGAAAGATCCTGACTTTATAGTCAGGATTCACACAAATGCCTGGATCAGCAGCTGGCTCAGCCTCTCAGTTATGCTGCTCCCTCCCCTTCCCCAGCCCATCACTCCAATGAGAGCCAGAGGAGAGAGCAGAGAGCAACTGACTGATAGTCATAGCTCTCAGCTCAGAGCGGAGCTAAATAGAAATTTGATCCTCTTGCGGGACTTTAAAGGGAACACCTACTCACGAGTAGTAAAGAGTATGAGAATTATGGGATTTGTTGAAATGAATTTGGTGTTTATTAGTGGTATAGATCTGAATAGGCCTATAGTACATACTATATGCAAAATTCCACAATCATAGAACTCCAGTACACATGGAACACATATGTGGGGAGTACCCGACGCGTTTCAAAATATACTCTTCCTCAGGGGTATCTGATTGGAATCAGCAAACAAAAGGTATGTCTATAAATTAAAAAGACAATTATAAACCAATTGTAGAAAATATCATATGATCAAATATAAACATAGATATATAAAGAAAACTGTTGTGGTACAAGTATGTAACATACATGGAGAGAAACAGTGAGGTACTGACCATATAATATTGCTTGGGGGGCATGTATCTAGTACTGCATCCATTAAAATCTCTCAAAGGGAGAGGGGTGTGGGGGGGACATAACACCACTGAACATACAGGTATGTCCTGCTCCTCAATGGTATGGTGTGGTGCAGGAGGATTATCCAGGGCACTGGAGGATAAGTGCCCAGCCAGGGGTCCAGGCCAGGGGAGGCTTGGCGGGTCCGGTCTGCAAAACAGCGTGGAAAAGGATGAGAGGTAGAAATTGGAGCAGCAAGCTGGGTGTCTGCCCTGGGGTGACGTAAGACCATGCGTGTGGCTGTCTTACCTGGTGGGGTCCTGGCTCAAGAGCGGTGTGAAGAGGATCGTCGTGCCGAGATGGAGGACGCCATAGGATAGGGAGATAAGCACTGCCAATTAAAATAGTAAGGCCACGCTCACGATAGGTCACGGGCGCGGCCAATGGGTGGGAAGGTTGGCCCCCTCCGAGCCTGGGGCACGCGCATCGGCCCCATTGGAGACCGCTGCCGGAGTGTATGAGCCTCCGGGTACAGTGACGTGCAATCCCCGGCATGATGACGTGTGCCGCACGTGGCGGGGCCAAGACACGCGCCGAAAGGCCCACGACGCAGGAGTCGGAAGAGACCGGATCAGACATACGATCCAGAATCTTCCGGTTACAGGAACGCCGCCTGTGGCAACATAGTCGCATCAGGCGGCCCCCCTGCGCCGAGTGGGGAATAACTTGGCGATGCATCCGAAGCGGGACAGCCATACAGAGTGGGGAGGAGGGACAGGCCAGACCAAACATTGGGTCAGATGTTAGGAGATAAAAACAGGAGGGCACACAGAGAGGAGAGGGTGGAGCATACCGGAACACTGAAAAGGGGCATAATCAGAAAAAGAGGATAATAAAGATCAGTAAATTAGGCATAATCAGAGAGAACATATTAGGCATGAACCCAAGGAACAACAAATACTCTATATATAATATACAGCTATGTACAACTTAAGAGAGATAAAATAAAGACATAGTGTAATATGTTTATAGGTAGGGGGTGGACCGGTCAGTGCCAGGGAAGGTTTAACCGGAGGGGGGAAGAGAAATTTGCCCCTAGGGGGATCTCGTCCGGTTCCCACTCTGAGCCCCCTGAGGAAAAACCCTCCAAAAAAGCTCTGAAAGATATACACGTATTTAATCCTGGGGGTTGGGTGGCTCTTAGTCTGAAGATCCACCTCTGTTCTAGTTGCAGAAGTGTTTTGTTCATGTCCCCTCCACGCATGCCCATGTGTACACGATCGAGGATGATGAAACAAAATTTGGTGCAAATGCCCTCATGTACATTTGTGACATGATGGCCCAGGGGTAGATTAGGGTTGCAGGTTTGCATGGCTGTGATGTGCCTGTAGGCCCTGCGCCAGAACTCTTGGATGGTTTTCCCTATGTAGAAGCATGTGCATTCACATGTAAGTAAGTACACTACCCCGCATGTTTTGCAATTAGCATAGTGCCTAGGTCTGAAGAGTTTGCCATTGGGTAAGGTGATATTTTTGGAAGTGTTGAGGAACCTGCAGTAAATGCATCCACCACACGTGAAGGTGCCTTTGTTTTTGCAAGGGTCATGTTTGCCCCCGCCTTTGAACTCACTACAGACCAGCTGGTCTCGGAGAGATCCAGCCCGTTTGTAAGTGAATGCCGGTGTGGGGGGTACAAAGGGGCCAATGGAAGAATCCATGGTGAGCATGTGCCAGTATTTGGATATGACTTTCTTAATAGACGCGTGTTGGTTGGAAAACCTCGTAATGATGGAGATGGGTTTGGACTTGAGTTTTTTGGTCGAGGGATTATACAGTATGTCGCTGCGCGTTCTAGCACGAACCCTCCTGTAGGCTTTTTTAAGGCAGGAGTTGGAATAACCCCTAGCACGTAATCGTATTTGTAAGGTTTTGGCTTCTTTGATGAAAGTTGCATCATCGGTGCAGTTCCTTCTGGTGCGAAGGTATTGACTGTACGGAATAGAGGCTATGAGTGGCTGAGGGTGAAAGCTGCTGGCATGGAGTATAGAGTTGCCTGCAGAGTATTTTCTAAAAAGACTGGTACAGAGGGATCCATCACTGTCCTTATAGATGGTGACATCAAGGAAGGTGATCGATTTCTGATCCCAAGTCATGATGAATGACAGGTTGAAGTCGTTGTCATTGAGTGTATTAAGAAAAGCAGGTAATAAGGATGTGGGCCCGTTCCACACTAGGAGAACATCGTCGATGTAGCGGTACCACATAACAACGTTCTCCATGTATGGAGCGAGGTGCACTGATTCATGTATCATGTGCTCCCACTCCCCCAAGTACAGGTTGGCACATGAGGTCCCCATCGCAACGGCCTGCACCTGGAGGTAGTGGGAGCCGTTGAATGTGAAAAAGTTGTGAGTGAGAATGAATTCAAGTGCTGCCAGTAGAAACTCATTGGTCTTTTTGTTGTACTGACTATTGAGAGAAAGAATGGAGAGGCCCTTGTCATGTGGTATGGAACTATGGAGGGCCTCCACATCCACTGCCACGTGTGATGACTCGGGAGAGATGTAGAGGCCATCGATGTTTTGTAGGAGATGCAGTGTGTCCCAAATGTAACTGGGGAGTCTGAGAACTTGGGGCGTAGATACCCATCTACAAATTGACGCTCGGTGCAGGAACCGTTGCCCAAAATGATCGGTCTACCAGGTGGGCATGTGAGACTTTGGTGCAACTTGGGCAGAGAATAAAATGTGGGGTATGTGGGTGTTGGGTACGTATAAAGTCCCATTCAGCCTTGTTGAGAACGCCTTCGCTGTAGGCATGGTCAATCAAGTTGTAGAACTCCCTGTGGAATCTCTCGATTCTGATTGCCGGTATCTTGCAATACCAATCTTGGTTGTCAAAGATCCGGGTGCCCATGTTAATGTACAGCTCATTATCCATCACCACAATATTGCCTCCTTTGTCGGAGGGTTTAATGGTTATTTTGGGGTGGTCCTTGAGTAAACGGAGGGCTTCAGGCTCAGATCTCGTCAAATTGTCCTGTCTAGGGTCAGGGGACTTGATTTTGTATATATCACTGGTGGTAAGTTTGACAAAGGCGGCTACATTAGAATTGATGTTGAGATTGGGAAATTTATCAGATTTGTTCTTGAGGACACATGGTGGGGGGGAGGGAGGTCCGATTGATCAAAGCGACAGGGCAGCTGCTCCAAGTCGATGCGATCAATTAAGTCTGGTGTGTCGTTCTCCTCTAGGAGTTCGACAAGAGTGTCTAAGGCTTTGAGTTCATGTTGCTCAAATTTGGGTTTGATGGGTATCTCTTTAGTGTACATTTGTTTGAGTATTAATTTTCTGGAGAAGAGTTGAATGTCTTTGATGACCTTGAATTGGTCTAAATCTTGGTTGGGACAAAAGCTTAAACCCTTGGCTAAGACTTGTGTCTGCATGTCCGATAGGGGGTAGGATTACAAATTGATGACATTAAAGTTCTCTGTAGTAGAGTCAATGATAAGAGGGAGTTCAGTCCTTACCTGATCCGTGTGTCATAAAGGTTCAGAGTTTGAAGGGGGCCCACCACTGTGATTGTCAGTGATAACTTGTAGTGGCGGTGCCTTGGTACCTGAAGATACAATCCTGGGAAGCAGGGTGTTAGTCTCAGATTGAAAACTGGAAGAGGGGGTAGGAGTACTGCTAGGTAAAGGGGTATCCTGTCATATCTCGAAACGCATTGGATACTCCCCGCATATGTGTTCCATGTGTACTGGAGTTCTATGATTGTGGAATTTTGCATATTGTATTGACATTTTTTGTATGTATCACGCATGCTGTATCCTGTGTATATTCACCCTATGTACTATAGACCTATTCAGATCTATACCACTAATAAACACCAAATTCATTTCAACAATTCCCATAATTCTCATACTCTTTACTACTCGTGAGTAGGTGTTCTCTTTAAAGTCCCGCAAGAGGATCAAATTTCCATTTAGCTTGTTACATATGGGATGCGGGTTCACCCCACTCCTTAGACCAACCTAGCACCACTTCCTACTTATTCTCAGCTCAGAGCGGAGAGGAAAACCGAGTGATCGGTGGTGTTTACTTGCTCAGTTCTCACTGCAGAGATGGTGGGGACAGATGCTGCATCCACCTGAGTATAATGTTTTTTTTTTAGAAACCCCAAACTTCTCTTTAAGTAAAGGTGTGTTTGTTGTAATACAGTTTGTCACCACTAGATCGTGTCCACGAATAAGGAAACATTGCTGAGTGGACAATTTCAACATGGAAAGTCAAAGAACTATTCTGAATGTAATTCAGAAAATGGATGGTAGATGGCATCAAAGAGTCAAAAATAAGGCGTGTAAATCCCAACAGGAACAAAGGGCATACAATAAAAGTTTTTTTTCATTGAAAAAAGTAAAAAAGAACAATACATGACAATAGACAAATGCCGAAAGATGACAGAGATAGAAAAAAAATACAGTGGAATTGTAATAAGGTGATGTAAGTACATTAGATGCTCCATATTCCTGTCACAAAATCTGGATCCCCAAGTAAGGTTCGTCCAATGGCAAACCAATCTAAAGGCAAAGGGGTATACCCCAATCTATGGATTGACAAAGAATATGCATTAAATAAGAACTGTATATCATCTCAAAAGAAAACAACATTAAAAACCAAAAAGAGAAATTCTGTTTGCAAAAGAACTAAAACAACGGGAAAGGGTCAAAGCGAAATCCATTACATGAGAACCAACTGTCATTGAGCACATAGTTGTTAGAATGAACTCATTCTGAATGGAGGGAAATGAACCATGGGTCCCCTTTTGCATCAAAAGAAGATTTGGAATCATGTAATATATGGAAAGTTTTTTCCATCAACATAATTTGGTGAAGTTACCACATTTGATTTCCAGTTTAGTGCAATTGCCCATTGGATAGCTCCACATGTAGTGTGTATGAGTCTCAGCAAATGTTTGGGGACATCTGGGATTTTACCAAATAAAAGGCAATGTTCATGTGTCAGAGCAAGATGTCTGCCCACCAACGTGTTTATCAGGGTGAATAGTTCCCTGATAGTTTGTAATCTATCACACTCCGAAAATATGTGCAAAAAGGAACCAGGAAGAGTGCAGCCCCGAAAACAAGAGGGGAGACCTGGGGGTAAATAGTATGTATGCACGAGGAGGTATAGTACATAGTTACATAGTAGGTGAGGTTGAAAAAAGACACAAGTCCATCAAGTCCAACCTATGTGTATGATTATGTGTCAGTATTACATTACATATCCCTGTATATTGCGGTCATTAAGGTGATTATCTAATAGTTTCTTGAAGCTATCAATGCTCCCCGCTGAGACCACCGCCTGTGGAAGGGAATTCCACATCCTTGACGCTCTTATGCCCCGTACACACGGTCGGATTTTCCGACGGACAATGTCCGATCAGAGCGTGTTGTCGGAAATTCCGACCGTGTGTGGGCTCCATCGGACATTTTCCATCGGATTTTCCGACACACAAAGTTGGAGAGCAGGAGATAAAATTTTCCGACAACAAAATCCGTTGTCGGAAATTCCGATCGTGTGTACACAAATCCGACGGACAAAGTGCCACGCATGCTCAGAATAAATAAAGGGATGAAAGCTATTGGCCACTGCCCCGTTTATAGTCCCGACGTATGTGTTTTACGTCACCGCGTTCAGAATGATCGGATTTTCGGACAACTTTGTGTGACCGTGTGTATGCAAGACAAGTTTGAGCCAACATCCGTCGGAAAAAATCCTAGGATTTTGTTGTCGGAATGTCCGAACAAAGTCTGACCGTGTGTACGGGGCATTACAGTAAAGAACCCTCTACGTAGTTTAAGGTTAAACCTCTTTTCTTCTAGTTGTAATGAGTGGCCACGAGTCTTATTAAACTCTCTTCTGCGAAAAAGTTTTATCCCTATTGTGGGGTCACCAGTCCGGTATTTGTAAATTGAAATCATATCCCCTCTCAAGCGTCTCTTCTCCAGAGAGAATAAGTTCAGTGCTCGCAACCTTTCCTCATAACTAAGATCCTCCAGACCCTTTATTAGTTTTGTTGCCCTTCTTTGTACTCGCTCCATTTCCAGTACATCCCTCCTGAGGACTGGTGCCCAGAACTGGACAGTATACTCCAGGTGCGGCCGGACCAGAGTCTTGTAGAGCGGGAGAATTATCGTTTTATCTCTGGAGTTGATCCCCCTTTTAATGCATGCCAATATTCTGTTTGCTTTATTAGCAGCAGCTTGGCATTGCATGCCATTGCTGAGCCTATCATCTACTAGGACCCCCAGGTCCTTTTCCATCCTATATTCCCCCAGAGGTTCTCCCCCCAGTGTATAGATTGCATTCATATTTTTGCCACCCAAATGCATTATTTTACATTTTTCTTCATTGAACCTCATTTGCCATGTAGTCGCCCACCCCATTAATTTGTTCAGGTCTTTTTGCAAGATTTCCTGCGGAGAAGTTATTGCCCTGCTTAGCTTAGTATCGTCTGCAAATACAGAGATTGAACTGTTTATCCCATCCTCCAGATCGTTTATGAACAAATTAAATAGGATTGGTCCCAGCACAGAACCCTGGGGGACCCCACTACCCACCCCTGACCATTCTGAGTACTCCCCATTTATCACCACCCTCTGAACACGCCCTTGTAGCCAGTTTTCAATCCATGTACTCACCCTATGGTCCATGCCAACGCACCTTATTTTGTACAGTAAACGTTTATGGGGAACTGTGTCAAATGCTTTTGCAAAATCCAGATACACCACGTCTACGGGCCTTCCTTTATCTAGATGGCAACTCACCACCTCATAGAAGGTTAATAGATTGGTTTGGCAAGAACGATTCTTCATGAATCCATGCTGATTACTGCTAATGATATCATTCTTATTACTAAAATCTTGTATATAGTACCTTATCATCCCCTCCAAGAGTTTACATACTATTGATGTTAGGCTAACTGGTCTGTAATTCCCAGGGATGTTTTTTGGGCCCTTTTTAAATATTGGTGCTACATTGGCTTTTCTCCAATCAGCTGGTACCATTCCAGTCAATAGACTGTCTGTAAAAATTAGGAACAACTGTCTGGCAATCACCTGACTGAGTTCCCTAAGTACCCTCGGATGCAAGCCATCTGGTCCTGGTGATTTATTAATGTTAAGTTTCTCAAGTCTAATTTTAATTCCGTCCTCTGTTAACCATGGAAGTGCTTCCTGTGTTGTGTCATGAGGATAAACACTGCAGTTTTGGTTACTGAAGCCCCCCGATTCACTCGTGAAGACTGAGGAGAAGAATAAATTCAATACCTTTGCCATCTCCCCATCCTTTGTAACCAGATGTCCTTCCTCATTCTTTATGGGGCCAATATGGTCTGTCCTCCCTTTTTTACTGTTTACATACTTAAAGAATTTCTTGGGATTTTTTTTGCTCTCCTCCGCTATGTGTCTTTCATGTTCTATCTTAGCCGTCCTAATTGCACCCTTACATTTCTTATTGCATTCTTTATAAATTCTGAATGCTGAGGATGATCCCTCAACCTTGTATTTTTTGAAGGCCTTCTCCTTTGCTTTTATATGCATTTTTACATTGGAGTTAAGCCATCCAGGATGTTTGTTCGCTCTTTTAAATTTATTACCCAATGGGATACATTGGCTAATGCCCTTATTTAATATGCTCTTAAAGCAAACCCATCTCTCCTCCGTATTCTTTGTTCCCAATATTTTATCCCAATTTATGCCTTTTAGCAAGGTTTGTAGTTTAGGGAAGTTGGCCCTTTTGAAATTCAGTGTCTTTGTGTTCCCTTCATGTTTCCTATTTGTGTGATTTATACTGAAACTAATTGACCTGTGATCGCTGTTACCTAAATTGCCCCGTATTTCCACATCTGTTATCAGGTCTGTATTGTTGGTAATCAGTAGATCTAGTAATGTTTTATTTCTAGTTGGTGCGTCTACCATCTGACCCATAAAATTGTCCTGCAAGACACTAAGGAACTGGCGAGCCTTAAATGAATGCGCGGTTCCCTCCGCCCAGTCTATGTCTGGATAATTAAAATCCCCCATTATGATAACACTTCCCATCCTTGCTGCTAATCCCATTTGTGATAGGAGATCCGTCTCCACTTCCTCTCTCAGGTTAGGGGGCCTATAGCATACTCCCAGTATTATTTTCCCCTTAGCTTCATCCCTTTGGAGCTCTACCCATAAAGATTCCACCTCCTCCCTAGCTCCCTCAGTGATGTCATCTCCCACATTCACTTGTACATTATTCTTGATATATAGGCATACCCCTCCCCCTTTTTTACCCTCTCTATCCTTGCGGTATAGGGTATACCCTTGAATGTTTGCCAGCCAATCATTACCAGCATGTAAAACGTTTCAATGCTGTTTCATGTATCATCAGTGATTTTGTGCAATTGTGCACACTTAGTCTCCCACTCCTACATTTCGTACTCCCCAGCCAGCTCCCGCTCCCAGTTACACATATATAATCATTTGGCGTCGCTTTCTATAGTGGCAACCAGGTCTCCTGTAAAGAGAAAATGAAGCAAAATCCCAGACCTCCTTTTAGTCTAATGAGAACCTCCAGAGTCAAGAGCTGCTGACATCCTTCCATATAGAGTGGGTTAGGAGGCATGGTGGGTGTAGTGCAAGATAGATTCATGGGCACCAGACACTTCTTGAATGCAAAGAGATTTTATTTCTCTTGAACAGAACAGTGGGAGAGAGGGTTTAGGGCCAGCACACCCTTAGGTAGTTGCAATGCTAATTGGCAGACTCAGAGACTTCTACAGGTAGACAGCCATGCAGGGAAAGGCATCCAGCAAGACACCACATCTGCATATGTAGGAATGCTGTCTCCTATGGCAACAATCTTAGAACAGTTTCTAACTCAATTTGTAACAAACTCTTTTACTTTCTCTACAGTCACTTCTTGTAGGTTCTCAACCCACTGAGCTCTCAGTGTCTCACTAGACCTGCTGATTCGCTGCAACTGAATCCCTTGAGCTCTTCCTCAAGTGTCACCCCGCTTTCCTGCCGGGTCCCTAGCTTGGCACTCCAGATACTTCTCAAGCTTCACCCCACTGGCCTGCTCGGTCCCTGGCTTGGCACACAAGGCTGCTCTGCAAGTGTCACCTCCGCTGGTTGGGTCCCTGGCTTGACACCTGCTGAAGTTTCCCGATTCTTCACCATCCCCAGTTGGTGAGAATGCTGCTCCGGTACTTGCTTCAGCTACTCACTATGGTCCCTGGTAATAAGGTGGATGGTCCCTTAGTGGTGGCAGTTTCCCCTCTAGCTCAGCTCACAACAGGTTCTCCAACGAGCAGAACCATCACTTCTGGTTGGACCGCAATCCCAATCCTCCTCTCTTGCTTCTGGATAGGCCCTCACACAGCCTGGCAGCCACATGTGCCCAGGATAGGCCCAAACTCCAGCCTAGCAGCCCGGGCAGTACAACTCACGTCCACCAAGGCAGCCATCCAGGTGGCACAGAACACTGATCACCTTACTCCACTCAAATATATAGGCTCTCCAAGCAGGGGAGCCTTGTCTTATCTAATGTCACTAGGTACCCGGCCACCTAGCGGCAGAAGAGAAAAGTGCAGCAATTATAGATTTATTGGGGAATCAATCGATCCCTAATGATGAGCCAAGGTAACTACACCTGGCAGATAAATTTAGGAGCAACCCTGCCTAAACATCTGGGTGCTACAAAAATATCAGCATCAAACCTACTGAGCAAAAATAAGGCCATGTTACGAGTACTTACTGATTTTATGCTGGCGACATTAATAGTTGCCACCTTCAAAGGAGTGTGAACCTACATCAGGATGATTGAGGTAAATGTTTCTTAGCTTGCTTACGCCCTCCCTACTCGGTGATCCTACACACTTCAACGTACTCTGTAATTCCTCCTCTATTGAAATCACAGATAAATCACACAAAGAACCCTCACCCTCCACCTCAGAAAGCACTTCAAATGTGTTGGACACCTCCACACTCCCAGGTTCAGGTACAGGCACATCCTTCTTGTTCTTCCTCTTCCCAGACTTTCTTTTTGCCTCCAACCACTCCATATTATCATGAGACAATCCTGACTGCAAAGCCTCCTCACCTTCCATTCTACCATCACCCACAAGATCATCCACCCCACTCCCTCCACACACCACAACAGTCCCCCCACCCTTCACCCCAGCACCCCCACCATCATTCACTCCATTCCCCAGTGTCTCACACCCTTTGGTCCTCAGATGCTGGGGAGTGGGGGTCAGTGCAACCATACACACTGGTCCAGCTCCCACCACAGCCCCTTACCTCTGGGGAGACTGACACGGGGGATCAGACACAACATCCATAGACACTGAATCTGGAGGCACAACACAAGGGGATGACACAACATTGGATGGACCATCAGACACTGATTGCACTCAGTCAACAGGGACAGAGACATTGGGGACCCCTGCCACAGCCTCAATCTCCTCTGCTTCCTCCATGTCCAGACAAAAAACTCTTCTACCAAAGTGACTGATTATGTAAGGCCTCAGGGCACTGACTGTACACATGCCCAAACTTAACACAAAGATTGAATTTGATCTTATTGCAATCCTTAGCCAGATGCCCCAAGTCCTGACACAGAGAGCACTTAATCTCTGGACACGAGGAGGCAAAATTCCCAGTGGAGTCCCCCCTTAGATCAGGTGTCCCCAGCAGAGTCCCTCCTTAGATCAGGTGTCCGCAGCAGAGTCCCTCCTTAGATCAGGTGTCCCCAGCGGAGTCCCTCCTTAGATCAGGTGTCCCCAGCGGAGTCCCTCCTTAGATCAGGTGTCCGCAGCGGAGTCCCTCCTTAGATCAGGTGTCCCCAGTGGAGTCCCTCCTTAGATCAGGTGTCCCCAGTGCAGTGGAGTCCCTTGGCTCCGCCTCTCACAGACCAGTGGGATGAAATTGGTTTCCCTGCTTCCCCTGGCTCTCGGCTGAGATTGCAACTCCGCCCCTCCAGCCTCCAGTCCAGCTCCTCCTAATCTCCACCCCTCCAGCCCTCTCCACTGCAGCTCCTCCTACTCTCTGTCATAATGTTATTTGGGCATCTACCGCCCCCGCCCCGTGCATGCCCCTGGTTTTCATGGGGGGGGGAATTGTCTCAGTACAACACCATGAAAACAGGGGGTGCACACGGGGGTGGGGGATGGCCAAATAACATTGTGAGGGAGAGTGGGAGGAGCTGCAGTGCAGAGGGCTGGAGGGGTGGAGTTTGGATCTGAACCGAGAACCATGGAAAGCAGGAAAGAGATCTCACAGTGGCGGCCATATTTTTGGAGCCAGAAGCAACTCAGGTGCCAAAAACATTTTTGACTTCCCAGGACAAAAGCAAAATCCTGGGATTTTATTTGGGACAGCCTTCGATCAGGACGAGAGTCCCAAAATTGCGATTGTCCTGGGAAAATCGGAACTGTTGGAAAGTATGCTATCTATGCTGCTCTCCATAGTCCAGAAACATCAAATCAAGGTAATTACTACTCCAGGTGGCATCGCTTGTGTTCACACCGTCCTAGTATATAGGAGATGAAGGGTGCCAGATCGGCAAAGTCAAATGGCAGAAAATGGAAAAGGACGGCGGCACTCCAAAATAATGCCTTTATTGAATAAATCTTAATCCATACATCAATCAGAGACACAGGTCCAGATGATAACTGACGCGTTTCGCACCATTAAAGGCGCTTAATCATAGCTGTAGGACTGCCGATCGCAATCTGTCTTTTATGCACAATAAAATAATCTGACCAATTGTATCTAATCCAGATATACGATCAGCTGTGGTACTGCAGAAACCTTTTCCATTTTCTGCCATGCTGCTCTCCATGCTGGAGTCCATACTGACAGTTTTTACCAAACATGACTTTTCAGTAAGTTTTATTCTTACAGGTCCAGGTGCAGAGTCCTCGCCATCATCCTCATCCACTGCAAACTGAAAGGTTCTTCTACTCAAGGGAGACTCCATTTCATGAATAATGTTCAGCAGACCTCCGCCATCTTGATGTGCCTCCTGTGTTGTTCCTCCAGCTTGCTGGGGAGAGGGGGGAGGCAGAGGCCACCATTTCCTCTTGTGAGACAGATCCTGAGGTGAATGGGATAACAGGGGCAGCATCCAGGACCCCCCCCTCACTCCCCACCCATACTGCCACCGCCGATGCCTTTCCACAACTGGTGTCATCCCTCATTCTCCGGAACCTTTCCTCATTCTGGAACTTCTCCCTGAAAGCTCCACTTTTCTCCTTCAATGATTTCACCAGATTCTGCTGGCACTTCATGGTGTCCTCCGAAACTTTAACCTCTGGTTTAGAGCTCTGTCTCTTCTTGCTCCTTGCTTTATCACACACGGCTTTCTTCTTCCTGTACTCTGATTTCAGTGTGAAACAAGGGGGGGTTGGGGAGCGCTAAATAATTGACAAAAAAATATTAATACATATATACCAAAGGAATCCTTAAAATGTGAATAAATTCAAATGAAAAAATACCAGCCTGCCCATATATATAAACTTGAGTGAACAAAATTCGTAAACCTGAATGCCAGTGAACAATAATAATTGTGCAATCGTGACATGTGATGTCAAAAAAATATATTATAAAATAATTATATATCAAATATAAATTAGCATCAATAACAAAGTCCATCCAAAATTGGTGTAAGATCCTGATGTAAATCTCGATAACAAAAACGTGAGCAGCAAAATCCCTTCACCATCACTGAACAAAATACACCAATGTGCTCATGGAAATGGATGTCCGCTTACCAGATGAAGTTGACCAATTTAATTAAAAAAAGGTCAAATAGGCTTTAGCAAGATATTGCTTGCTGCAATGAAGAAAAATATACCAGACTCTTGTCCTCACATCACAGGGTCTCACGCATGGGATATAAAATAGATGGAGAGGAACCGAACATAGTGTAATACCATTTATTAGGAATAAAAGTAAAAACAGAACATAGCCAAATGGCTACTCACATAGAAGGTGCCATCGCCCGGCACTGAGGCTGGAAAGCGTAACCAGGGATGGAAAATCCGATCTATGGGAGAAGTTTCCCGGATAATCACGGCAGCGGCGTGCGTTCCACCCTCGACGGACGGACGAACCACGGAGGCCGGAAGTGATGTAATTGCGTGACCAAGTACCGCCTCGACGTACGTTTCGTTTTACACGTCTTCAGGAAGCGTACTTGGTCACTATGGAGACAGTTTAAATAGAGTATAAAATTTGCATAAAGGGGAGGGGTTGAATGCTTCACAGCCTCAGTGCCGTTCATAGAACACCGTACAACCGTCTCAAATAGCAGTTTGATTGACAAAGGTAGATTCGCTTCAACAAAATCATTTACACAATATGAATATTTGTATATATTATTACTGATAGGAAACAAGTTTCAATAATGAAACTGGAATGAAGGATAATCCGCCAATACCTAACTATGAAAAATGAGACAATTGAAAAATAAAAATAGATAATAAAAACTTTTATATATTCACTGATCATAGTGAGTATAACTCAATATGAATTAAGAATATAAAACCGGCTAAAAAAGACTAGAGCCCAACAGTATATAGAAAAAATGCTGTATATCAAAAAAATAGTAAATTATATAATAAAAATGAAAAAAATGAAAAAAATATTAATATAAATAAAATAAAATAAAAAAAATAAATAAAAAATATTAAATAAAAATAAAAATAAATATAAAATAAAAATAAAATAAAAAATGAATTAATTAATTAATTGAATAACAATCAAATTATCAAATCAATAATTAATATTTTAGAATGGTGAATATAAATTTTAAATTTAAAAACAATATTCAAAAAACAAAAAATATAATCAAGAAAAATTGATTAATTATGTCTAAGAAGAAGACCAGCATAAACCTAATCATTAGTCAAAAAACAATTTAAATCCAGTTCAATATTCAGGCCCTGCGGCTGCATCGTTTGTAAACGGTACAGCCACTGGGTCTCATTCTGAGAAACAGCCTTTTTGAGGTCAGTACCTCTCCAGTTGGGGGTGATCTTATCTATACCATAAAAAGTAAGTAATCGAGGGTCTCTATTATGGACCATACGGAAGTGCCGTGATACACTATGGTTTAGATAACCTTTGGAAATATTGGCTACATGTTCGTTGATACGAACTCTCAATTTGCGGGTGGTGCGACCTACATATTGGATTGAACAGGGGCACTCCAACACATAAGTCACATAGCTAGAGTTGCATGTAATCAGAGGTTTTATGGAGAATTCTTGTCGGGTAACCTTGGAGTGAAATTTAGAAATCTTTTTCCCTGCTCTATTTGTAGTACGGCAGGCCTTGCATCTGGTGCAATAATAAAAGCCTGATCCATCCAAAAAGGTAGACAGTTTTTTTGGGGGGTCAGGCACATTTGGGGCTATCATATTCCTAAGTCCTGGTGCGCGTCTATAAATAAACTTTGGTTTGGGGGGGAGTAGATTCTGTAAATCTCTGTCCTTACAAAGTATGGGCCAGTATTTGTGAAATATTTTTTCCACACCCCTGTATTGGCGATGGAAACCTGATATAAATGGAATGTCCCCCAAAAAGGGGGCTTTTTCCTTGGAGACTAAAAGGGAATCTCTATTCATGGCCAGAACTTGGTTTTTGGTTTTTAAAAGATTTTTAAGGGGATAGCCCTTCTCCTGAAACCTTTGGGTAAGGATCTCAGATTGTGCATGGTAATCAGTAATATCATCACAATTTCTCCTAATGCGCATGTACTGACCCTTAGGGACGGCTCCTAACCATTGTGGATGGTGACAGCTGTTTACTGGCACAAATCCATTACGGTCAGTGGCCTTGAAAAATGTTTTGGAAACCAGCCTATTCCCTTGTTTGGTTAAAGTAAGATCTAAATAATTGATAGTATCCCAACTAAACTCAGCAGTAAACTTAAGTCCATAGGTGTTGTCATTCAGACTCAGAAGAAAGTCTTGAAAGTCCGATATGGTGCCCTCCCACAAAAGAATGACGTCATCAATGTACCTTTTATAGTACCTTAATGATTTATTAGGTTGATGGTAAATGGTTTCATGTTCCCATTTATTGAGCACTATATTTGCTACACTGGGGGCATACCTAGCCCCCCATGGCAACTCCTTTGACCTGATTGTAAAACTGGTGGTGTGCCCAGAAATAGTTATTCCCCATAGCCAATTTTAGTCCTTCGACTAAAAATTCAATTTGCAGTAATTTAAGTTTTGATTGATCAATAAGTGCTAATTTAACTGCTAACAGGGCATCTTGTTGTTTAATGTTAGTATAGAGTGATTCTATATCAATAGTCACTAGTAAAGTGTTTGAGGATATCGTGATATTCTGTAGAGATTGAATAAGAGCTCGGCTATCTTTCAAATATGATCGCCCAGAGATGACTAAAGGCTGAAGATAAATGTCCAAGTACTCTCCTACACGGGAATATAAAGACCCTATCCCGCTCACTATGGGTCGGCCGGGGGGTTTTTCTTTACATTTGTGTATCTTGGGCAATATATATAGGACTGGGATACGTGGGGCTTTAGGAATAAGATAATGGGCTTCCTTTTTGTTGAGAATATGTGACTGTAAACCCTTGTTTACCCAACAAGAGAGTTGTATTGTAAATTGTGGTGTGGGATCTGACAATAACGGTTTATAGGTGGTAGTATCTTGTAGCAGTCTTTGAATCTCTAAATTATAGTTCTCTTTGCTGAGAACTACTACTCCTCCCCCTTTATCCGCTGGTCGGACTACTATTTGTTTATTATCTTCTAATTTTTTAATACCTTCACGGATAGACTGATTAGTACTAGATTTTGGGATTTTAAGTGATTTTACTTCCTCCTGAACCATGTTTTTAAATACTTCAATGTGGTGATGAGTGCTTTTCTTAGGATTAAAGACTGAATTATTCTTGAGTCCACTATGCAAAAAAGTGGTCTCAATCCCTTCAGAGAAGGAAGGAACATTTGTTTGTGAAGAAAAATGTTTTTTGATATTTAGTTTCCTAATAAATTTCTCTATATCAACAAATACATCAAACTTGTTGATATTTTTGCTAGGAGCAAATTTTAACCCTTGTGATAATACTAATAGTTCTTCCTCTGACAGATCTACTCCAGATAGGTTAAAAATCCCTGTATTTAATTGTCCCGTTTTCTTTTTCTTTCTCCTTCGCCCTCTACTACCTCTTTTTCTGTAGGCTCTTTGGAATGTTGGGGTGTAGTGGGTGGGATTCTGTAGGGTCCTTTCCATTCCTTCCATTCCCCCCCTGGTTGATGATAATTGTAATGGTTATAATAGGGTCGGCCTCGGTAATTACCCCTATAATTGCCTCTAGGGGGTCTGGGTGGGTAATGGTTATATTCTTGATTATGATATTGATACTCATAATCAGATGGTCTATCTGACAAAGGCGCAAACCTATTTTGTGTAGGTACCGTATAAGGTGTTGGATAAGAGTAATTAGTATTATTTGGTAAAGAATAATTTTTACCCCTCTGAGGGGGGTTATTCCTGGGGTGAGAAACTGGTTTATTGGAGGTTCTTGCTGGAGTGGGAGGGGTTGCCCTCTTGTTGAAATCCTTGGCTAATTGATTGACAGCGTTATGTATTTCCAGGTCTCGTTCGACTGGAGGTACATTGGAATTGGTTGGAATTGAATCAGTTTGCCATTTGTAAACCTGATTTTGTTCAAAGTCTTTAATATCTCTCTGGTATTTTTTAAGCTTCTTTTGCTGAATTTCAGTATCATATTTGGACAAATGTGTATGTAACTGTTGGGCTTTATCTAAAAACTCTTTAGTTTCTTTGAATGGTTCCATTTTTTCCTTAAAGCCTATTTCAAGATCTAAATTGGGGCTAGGTGGTTTTTGAAAAATTTCCTCAATTGGTCAACTTCATCTGGTAAGCGGACATCCATTTCCATGAGCACATTGGTGTATTTTTTTTCAGTGATGGTGAAGGGATTTTGCTGCTCACGTTTTTGTTATCGAGATTTACATCAGGATCTTACACCAATTTTGGATGGACTTTGTTATTGATGCTAATTTATATTTGATATATAATTATTTTATAATATATTTTTTTGACATCACATGTCACGATTGCACAATTATTATTGTTCACTGGCATTCAGGTTTACGAATTTTGTTCACTCAAGTTTATATATATGGGCAGGCTGGTATTTTTTCATTTGAATTTATTCACATTTTAAGGATTCCTTTGGTATATATGTATTAATATTTTTTTGTCAATTATTTAGCGCTCCCCAACCCCCCCTTGTTTCACATTTATGCATTTATGGAATTTTTTCATTTTTTGCTCAGGGTGTAGCTGCTTCACTCATTTTTTCTTGGTTAACATTATTTTTATTTGGCGCGGAATTATTTACTATTTGTAAGTATTACTATTACTATTATATTACTATTAGTATTACTATTATACTTACTATTGTAAGCTCTTCTGATACAGAGACTGATGTGATTGGCTCAGTGATCTCTGTACAGCACTGCAGTATATGTCAGAGCTATATAAATGAATAATGATAATAGTGTGTGACTGTGGGGGAGGGGACATTAGAGTGTAAGCTCCTCTGTACAGAGACCGATGTGACTGGATCAGTGTTCTCTGTACAGCACTGCGGTATATGTCAGAGCTATATACATGTATAATAATAATAGTGTGTGACTGTGGGGGAGGGGACATGTCAGGTCAGAGCTATAACACAGTAAACAAGATAAAAATCTGTAAAATGTTGTATTTCTGGTTTTCTGTCTTCTTCGGTAGAAATATCTTTGTTGTTGTAGTGAAGAATTATGTGTCAGATTTCTGTCTCTCAGGGTTTGTACAGAAATATGAGGAAACATCTATTCGGGAAATATGATTGGTCTGTGGAGGGGGAGGGGGTCACGGTACAGATAATGATCGCTCTCGGTGAAAAGGGCTCGGCTGTTTTCTGTAATAGGAAAGTGAAGTTGGTTTGGTTTCTATGAAATAAATGCACAGCCATTATACGGAGAGGCTGATATAAGCAGTGCCCATTACACCTCCATCTCTCATGTAGAAGAGAAGAGGAGGGAGGAGCTTAAGGTTCGGTCTGAACACAAACGGGTCCAAATCCTGGAACATTTACCAGTTTGGTGGGGGTTGAACGTCATACATAATCTCAGTATTATTTCCACTATTATACATGATGCTTCCCACTGTCACTGGTTGCTAAGGACCCAGCGGGTGCAGGCCCTGCCAATTCCTTAACAACCAGTAATGTCACTGGCCCCATTCACATACATGGTGGGAACCCCCAGCCATGGAAACAAAGGAGCCAGGATAGGTGAAGAAATGACCCCGACCTCATACCTGGCCCTTTAGTTCTGATATGAATTTTAAGGGGAACCCCCCAAAAAAATAAGAAAATAATTTTATGAGGTCTCCCCATATTCTATAGCAGACCTTCCTAGTCTAATTTGTATTCAAGGCAAACTCCACGTGAAAATCAAGAAAATAGAAGTTTGAAGTCCCCCTAAAAATCATAGCAGACCTTTTTCCAAGCCTCGCTGGCCAGGAATGGGGGAAGATGAAAAATGACAAAAGAGTTAGCAGTATTTGTTAGGGTTGAAATGAAAACCCCAACAATTTCCCGCTAACCCTAAGGCTACTTTCACACTGGGGTGGTGCGGGCGTTGACGGTAAAGTGCCATAGTTTTAGCAGCACGTTACCATAGTTTCAGGGGCGCTTTTAACCCCACTAGCGGCGGAAAACAGTTTAAAATACCTGCAAAGCGCCACTGGTGAAGTGATTTACAGGCACTTCTTCAGCGCTGGCCATTGATTGTATTCACCGCTCCGCACCGCCCCAAAGATGCTGCTTGTAGGACTTTCTTTCCTGTCCTGCAAGCGCACCGCCCCGGGGGGAAAGCTCTGGGACTTTCATACTGGGGCTGCAGGAGAGGCAGTTTACAGGAGCTTTTCAGGCACTATTTTTAGCACAAAAATGTCTGTAAAACACCTCAGTGTGAAAGTTGCCTAACTCTAATATTTAACACTAACCATAAGCCTTAACCATAACATTTAACCCTACATTGTAATAAATGTCTGTGAAATTACCTGTAAAATTACATAAAATCATGGCATCAAAATGTTGTAAATTGAAATGCAAAACAAAGGTGTTAAATTTACACAAATATTCTGTAAATACTAAAAATACAATTGTAAAATCCTGAACTGATCACAACTGTTATTTAGCAGTAAAAATATGTTAAAGTGAAACTCCACTTTTGTTGAGGAGAAAACCTTCCCCTCTGGGTGATCTCTGCACATTGCAGAAATTGTAACAAACTTTGTTGCAGATTCTGACCTTTTGTTATTCTGAAGAAATCCCTGTGTGTTTGTCTGTGTCCATGTGCCAATCTGTATGGTTTCATGATTATAATCAATCAGCTGCTGCACCAGCAGGGCTATAATGAGAAAAGTAACAGGGTCTGCATCCCTTTAAAAGTGATTTCCTATTGGGAGGATCGCACCAAAAATGAGATTTTTGTTGCAGGGGGTGCCCAAAATTTAACTTTTAGTTAAATACAATCAATATCACATAAAATAGTCGACATCAGCAACAACAAAGGACCATCTCCCATGGCAATCAATTCATTGAAAAAGTTCTAATTGTACAGTTACATTGTATCAATACTATCCATATGAATACCCCTGACCCTGAGAGGTATTGCTGATGTCGACTACTGGAAATTTTATGTGATATTGATTGTATTTATGTAATGCATTCTATGTCTGAATTAAATAATATTTTTACTAAACATGGTTACTAAACATTGTTTCAGAAATATTTTGCTGCTTAAAAGCCCCCTGGGGAAATTTTTCCACTATGGTAATTTTTAGGGGGACTTTAACCATTTGCCAGCCGCCCCACTTACATTTACTGCGGGGAGGAGCTCCTACAGGCAGAATCACGTACCTGTATATCATTGCCTCTTCCGGGTTTGTGCCGGCAGCCAGCTCCCCACTGTGATTGGACAGAGAGGGAGTCAATCAGCGGGTCCAGCGGACTCGATGTCTGCCGGGAACCACCAATCATTCCCAACAGAGGCAGAATGGCGCTGTGTCTATGTAAACAAGGCAGATCGCTGTTCTGTGACAAGGGAAGACAGACATCCTGTGTTTCCGCTAAGCAGGAACACAGATCTGTGTCTTCCCAAAGTCAAAGCACCTCCCCCACAGTTGGCAAGCACTCTCTAGGAGCACATTTAATCTGTTGATCACCCCTGATGTTAACCCCTTCCCTGCCAGTGTCAGTAGTACAGTGACAGTGCATATTTTTTAGCACTGAAATGAAAGGAAAAAACAGGTCAGTGTTAATAAAAACAACACTTTGTTCTACTATCCACTTACATCTAAAAATCTTGCAGACTGCATGTAGAGCTGCTGTGGTATCATGCGTGGTATTCCAAGATGGTAGACTGGAGGGCTGCTGGGATTGTCGGGACCCGTTGCAAATGATAACTGGGGTAATGTCATAAGCAAACTCCAAGACTCCCACCACAGAGTGACCGAAACGAAGGTAAACGGGCAGATGGAGGGACAGCCACTCACACAAGCCCCGACCCACCACATAAGAGTGCAGGAGAACAGCAGAGTCACAGGCTTTCACACACCACTACGAGCTGCAACAAGACAGGGCACACAAGCGGGGGAGGGGGTGGGCTGCAACGTGTTTTCAGGGCCCCGCCTCCTTCTTCAGGCTGACCCACCCCTCCTGGAGGGGGAGAATATATACTAAGCCAATCAGAGAGGGGATGGGCGGGGCCGGGATGTCCTACCCCACGGTCAGTAGAAACAACACCAGCTCTAATCAGCGGTACTAAGATAACACCTGCAGATGCAGCCATTATCTTGGACTGATACCTTGAAGGTCAGAATGTACCTCCATGGTCATCAAGTGGTTAAACACGCAATACATGCACAGATTTAGGTACAAATAGATTTGTTCTTCCATGCCTAACATTTAAGTCTAGTTTTAGTCAGTTAATGAAAATGTCAATACAGTAGATTTAGTCATCAAAGCTTCGCTTTTATTTCGTTTTAGTCCAGTCTTCATCAATGAAAAAATGTTGTTGATGAAAACTATATAACTAAAATTATTTGTTTGATAAAATGACCATTGATGTTTTTATCCATTTGTTTGAATTTTTTCTTGGGTCAATCCTGCTATTCTTCAAGACAGTTGATGCTTTTCTATGTGTGGATGAGAACATTGTACTGGACAACATTCCCTCCTTCATTACTGCCCCGTATGATGTCTGGGATCGATTATTGGTCAATCCATTATCCATCGGAGCCACCATCCACCCCGGAGGTCCTGCAGAGGTGGGACACTTTTTTGAACTGAAACCAACATAAAGTACTACAGTGAGTTGGGGGTCAGGACACTTGTCATTTTACTTTACTATTATAAATGGCTAATATCCATTTTAACCCCTTTGCTGCTGAGCCCCGATGATGAGCTCATTTTTAAGTATTTTTTCTCCTCACATTAAAAAGTCATGTTACTGTAGAAGCCATTTTTGGACCCAAGTCATGTTAGAATGCAGCATTAAAAAATATCAAAAAAGTACTGTGACAGACCCGCCTGGCACCGGAACAAGGAATTATAGCTGGGAATTGCACCCGAGAACTAGACGACACTAGCTTTTGTGCAAACTGGAACTCTCTTTATTGTAAATTCACACAATTTATACCACACATAATCAGATAAGAGCTTAAACACATTTTCACTTGTAAACTTTAATCAGTAATATCATCATTACATCTAATATACAATAATATCATCATTATATCAAATGTACAATAAAATCATCATTACATCTAATATACAATAATATCATCATTATATCTACTGTACAATATTATCATCATTACATCTAATGTACAATAATATCCAAGGTATTTTTTTTTCAATCAACCCAGAGAAAGGAGCTGTGTGAAGTTGGCATCCCATGTTTGTAAAACCTGAATAAAAATATAACATTTGTTTGTGCTGCGTTTGTGCTGATTTTTGCTGCAAAAATGAGCGTTTGTGCCGGTTCGGTTTCTAAGATATTAAACATTCAATGCAATGCAAGCCCCACCCACTTTGCACCCCATGTTGCTGAATTTTAAAAACAAGCACGCCCTTCGTTTGTGCCGTGTTTGTGCTGGTTTGTGCCACAAAAATAAACGTTTGTGCCGCTTTGGTTGCAGAGATATGCGTTAAAGTTGTTGAAACCCCGCCCACTTTGCACCCCATATTGCTGAATTTTAAAAACAAATGTGCCATTCGTTTGTGCCGCATTTGTGCTGGTTTGTGCCGCAAAAATAAACATTTGTGCCGCTTTGGTTGTGGAGATATTGTGCATTATATTTGCTGAAACCCCGCCCACTTTGCACCCCATATTGCTGAATTTTAAAAACAAATGTGCCATTCGTTTGTGCCGCATTTGTGCTGGTTTGTGCCGCAAAAATAAACATTTGTGCCGCTTTGGTTGCGGAGATATTGTGCATTATATTTGCTGAAACCCCGCCCACTTTGCACCCCATCTTGCTGAATTTTAAAAACAAATGCACCATTTGTTTGGGCCGCATTCGTGCTGGTTTGTGCCTCAAAAATAAACGTTTGTGCCGCTTTGGTTGCGGATATATTGTGCGTTATATTTGCTGAAACCCCACCCACTTTGCAACCCATATTGCTGAAATTTTAAAAACAAATGCGCCGTTGGTTTGTGCCGCGTTTGTGCTTGTTTGTTCCACAAAAAAAAGTTTGTGCCGCATTGGTTGCGGAGATATTGTGTGTTATATCTGCTGAAACCCTGCCCACTTTGCACCTCACGTTGCTGAATTTAAAAAACAAACGTGCCATTCGTTTGTGCCTTGTTTGTGCTGGTTTGTGCCACAAAAATAAGCATTTGTGCCGCTTTGGTTTCGGAGATATTGAGTGGTATATGTTGTCAAACCACACTGACTTTACACCTCGTTATTAAATCTTACATACAGCTAGATTTATTTGTTTGCGGTTTGTACAGATTTGGTGGATGTTGTACATGATGTTTTACTTCACATGCAAAGTTTTGCCACCCCCACAGGAATCCCCCCCTTCCGATTCTCTAGCGCTGACTGGAAGAACAGATGGAGGAGGAAATCTGGAGAGGGGACAGGCACAGCTCGCTCTGGCCAGCTGTCAATGAGGAGGCAGGGTGGATCTCGACAGTATTGTCAGGGTCAATGCACTTACGTTTACGGATGTCTAAAATTGATCGTGGAAGTTGATGCCGGGCAGTTTCAAGATAGCCCAGGGCCCAGCCATGGGCGGATGTGTGGCTACAGGCCCCTGTGTTCTGTGGTGGAGACGGCCTTCGTATGCCCAGGCTTGTGGAACGGCTGGCAGGACTGAAGATTCTCCATGGCAGCAGTTTTTGTATGTAAAAGCTCCCTGTTTGTTTTTCCCTCACGTGCCTTGCTGTCTTCTTTATCTTTTTGCTTCTTTGGCACCTGGAATGCAAGTGTGTTCCAGGGTTCGGCTCCCTCCTCTGGGCTGCGGCTCTGGCTCGCTACTGCGCATGTGTGATCCTCGGATGAAGCCGAGGCTTGGTTTCACGCATGCGCAGTGCGGCAGGAGACCCAGTGGCCATGCAGGCGCTCTACGGCAAGTCGCCACCGCGCAGGTGCAGTCCGGACATGGTGGTGACCTCATTTCGGCGGGGATGTTTGAATCCCTGAGAGCCCTGTCATTCTAAGGATTACTACAGGCAGCTTGCGTCAGCTCCTTAGGCCCAGCCTTCCAGATCATGGTTAGCTTCAGCCTGGGGCTATGGTAAAAGAGGGAAGGGGGGCTAAGATGCCTCTTAAAGGGGAAGCTGCACTGCTATTTGTACTCCTTTGTTCCAGGACGTGTGAGTGTTCCTAAAAAGCTGCAGGATTGCCTCCTATTTGTCCGCCAGGGTGCCATGGACAGATCACCGCATGCGTGCGGCCAGCCCTCACGCTCTAGGTATGTGGGGCATGAGAAGGGGAGGGCCAGGTCCACGTGCAGATGGACTGATTCCCTAAATGTCACATTCTCCCTTCTCCCTTTTTTAGCCCTTCCAGGTCAGACCATCAGCTTACTGTCCAAGATGACAGGGACCTTGCCAGGCCGCAATGCCCACCTTCTTCATCAAGGTCCAGATGTGACTCTCCGTCTAGGACCCAACATCAGAGGAGATGTTTCCATTCCTCCTCCCAGCAGAGGAGATGTTCTCATTCCTCCTCCCAACAGAGGAGATGTTTCCATTCCTTCTTCCAACAAAGGAGATGTTACCATTCATCCTCCAAACACCACACCCACCGCCATGACAGCCGTTTTGATCACAGATCCTGCTGGGGTTGCCGGACCCGGGTCCCGGAAGTCAAGTCCTTATGTGACCCTTGTTATGCCAAGGCAGTCGGGAAAAAGATGCTGAAAGCTGGCAAATGGAGACGCTGGTTAAACGGATGGTGCAACAATCCCACAAAGAGTGGGGTACATTTTACACGCGGAGCCAGTCCACCACATTATCTAGCTCCCTGGCTGATGAGGCCCAGGAGCCCATTCCAGCCTTATGATTCCTTCCCTGATTCCTCACACAGCGAGATGGAGGGAGATGATTTTGTCAGAGGCTTTGACTTCACCCTGGTTTCTCCAATTAAAGCGGTCAAAGAGGCCCCTAAGTGGGAAGACTCTTCTACTCCCCTGGCTAAACAGAATAAATTCTTTAAGCATCTGGAGAAAGAACATTCCAATTTTCCACTCCTTTCTGAATTAAAGGATATTATTGATGAGGAATGGAACAAGATAGATAAGAAGACCTCTATGTCAAGCAGGACCTCCAGGTTATACCCCTTCAAGGCTGAGGTAGTGAAATATCTGGAAAACGCTGCCCTGTTAGACGCAGCTCTGATGCGACTAGTTAAACCTGTCACTCTTCCTCTGGAGGTTGCGTTATCCTTCAAAGATGAGTTTGAGAGAAGAATAGATCAAGATCTTAAAAGAATTTACGGGTCAGCCAGGATAACTTGCAAACCCACCTTGGCCCTTGTGGCCATGTCCAAGGCCATGGAGGTCTGGATGGTGAATGTAGACTCCATGATCAGAGGTGTCTCAGGAGAACTAGCCAGGGGCTCGGTAATCCAGGAGCTGAAGCTGGTGGTAGCCTTCCTGGGGGAGGCTTCAATCGACCCTATCCGCCTCTCAGCCCGGACTATGCTGTCCTCGGTCATGGCCAAGCGGGCCTTGTGGTTGCGCCCCTGGCTCGCTGACCCAGCATCCAAGCAGGCCTGGTGTAGGATCCCCTTGAAGGGTCCTCGCTGGTTGGTGACAAGCTGGATAGCACCATAGCCCAGGCCACAGGTGGGAGGTCGGGCTTCCTGCCTCAGGTTAGGCATCTGTTCAATCAGAAAAGGCCTTAACACAGAAGACATAGTACTGAGCGTTCAAGGGAAGCATACTCTTACAGGCCCGACTGAGATATCAGAAGGAATTGGAGCAGAAGACAGGCATCCTTCCAGAAGCCCGCTAAGAGCCAGGCATCCAGTGGACGAAAGCCGGCTAAGCCATTTTGAGTTTGGGCCTGCCCAGGCGGGTCGGGTGGGGGCCTGTCTGCTTCTCTTCCAGCACGTCTGGGAAAAAGCAATCTGGAACCAGTCCAGCGCCTGATATACTGTACTTAGTTCCACACGGTAGAAAGTTCCATCTCTCTCCCCATGGAAAATATTCCAGTCATTCAAGAAAGAATATTACAAGCTCCGAGCTCTTCACACCTAAAAGCCTCGCAATTTTTAATGGTTATCGGCACAATGGTCTCTACGACCCCCATGGTCAAATGGTCTCTGGGGAGATTATGCCCTTTTCAGATGGAGTCTGGAGTCTAGAATGTCCAAGCGGACTTCCTGTCACACACTCAGCTGAACAATGAGTGGTCACTGCATGCGCAAATGTTCGAGTGGATCCTGTCCTTGGTAGTCAATCCCGAAGTAGATTTATTTGCATCCCCCTGCAACTTAAAAATCAAGAAGTATTACACTCGGGGCAGTTGCAGCTAGGCCTTCAGAATAGATGCCCTGACAGATCAATGGAAGCTCCAACAGGGCGTATGCTTTTTCCCCATTCCTGAGCATCCTCAGATTCTTACGGAGGCTTCAAGCGGAGGCGGTTGAGGTGGTGATGATAGCACCTTACTGGCCGAACAGGCCATGGTTTCCCCTCCTGACCCAGCTCAGCTTCTGGGACCCGCTACCTCTTCCTCTCAGGCCGGACCTTCTTTCTCAGGGGGGCAGTCCTGCACCCTTGTACAGCATTACTGAGACTGAGGGTCTGGTTCTTCAGAGGGAAAGGCTGAAGTCTCTTGGGTGTGCTTCAGGAGTAATTTCCACCCTCATGGGCTCGAGAAGGGCAAGCACGAATAAAGTCTATGAGAGATTTTGAGCCAAGTTTATCAAATTCTCATTCTCTACGGGCAGATAATTCAGGGACCTGGGAATCCCAGGATATTCTCAGCTTTCCTCAATCCGGTCTAGATCTGTCTCTGTCCATCAGCTCTCTCAGGGTCCAAGTCTCTGCCTTTTCGGCCTCCTCTGGTACATTGTGGGCTGTTCACCATCTAACTCTGCAGTTTTTCTGTGGGGCAACAAGACTCAGGCCCCAAAGAAGACCAATATTCCCCAGATGGGATCTTCCCCTGGTCCTCGACTCACTGTCTGGACTAAGCACCGTGGGATCTTTCTATTAAGAACTTTTCTGCAAGAGCTGCCTTTCTAGTAGCTATCACTTCGGCTAAAAGGGTTTCTGAGATTGGGTCCTTGGGTCATGAAGAACCATTCCTGACTTTCTTCCCTGATCGGGTGGTCCTCATCCCTATGCTTGGCTCAAATCCGAAGTCTTTTCAGTGTTCCATGAGGACCAAGAAATTGTCCTACCTACATTTAGGACCCCAGGTTCCTCTGAAGTTCATCCTCTGGATGTAGGCAAAATGCTGAAGGAATACCTATGAGTTACTTCCTCCTTTAGACGCTCCAACTTCCTCTTTTCTCTACACTCCGGCAACAACAAGGGGAAACAGGCTTCTTCCAGAACGTTTACAACCTGGATCATCCAGCCTATCTAGCAGGCTTATAGGGCTAAGCCCTGGCTCCTCCAGAGGCGGTGACAGCACACTCTACCAGGGGTATGGCGGCTTTGTGGGCAGCAGCGGCTCATGTGGCTCCTGATGTCATCTACAAGGCGGCCTCATGGGCCTCCATTAACACTTTTATGTCACACTATTGCATAGAACTTGCTTCTCTATCCTCTTCGATCTTTGGTTTAAGAACCCAGTTGGTTGATGGGGAGAATTAAACTTATTTTTATCAGCATACCCACCCGTGTGGTTTGACTAGTTATTTACAACCAAGTTTTATACAAAATTGTTAAAAAGTTTGAAATGTTACAGAGTTTTCTTGCACTGATTTGCATTCCTGTATGTCAATATGAAGAGCCTGTATGAAGATATACTGGTACATTTAGGGAAAACAGGTATGTAAGCGCTACAACCTTCCCAAATAACAGCTTCACCTGGTGCTCAGACCTCCAGACTGCTGACACCACCGGCCTACCAGATTAAGGAAAGGGATGGTCAGCACTCAGGGTGACATCCATAAAATGGTATTCCTTTATTGATTTGATTGTAGCCGTATTAGTGCAATTGTGACAGAGAAAATTGAGTACTGTCCGTGATAATTTTTTATTTGCACTAACATACAATTTTTCAGGACAAGCTTTCCCCTTCTTCAGGGTCCAAGCATTACTGATTCACAAATTTTTAGGCAGAATGTTAAAGAGAAAAAAAAAAAAGAAGAGAAAAACAAACACATACAAATCAATGGTAATAAAGATAGCAGCAGAGTTAGTGAGATAGGACAGGGGGAGAGCCATAGAATGCAGGGGGGGGATACTAGTCACAGAGGGGGTCGTAAAACTTTAGCATAATGTGTAAGGAAACAAATAACCAAGTACCTTTAGTCACCACATACAACCCAACACTTGAACGGATCAAAAAGATAATTAAAGATTTACAACCCATTATAATAGAGGATGAAACTCTGAAAGGAATATTCCAACAACCCCCATTATTGGCTTTCAGACAACCACCCAACCTCAGACACAAACTAATCAGCAGGAAACTTCACTCTGATTATGAAGTCACAAATAATGGAAGCAAACCCTGCAATAAAAAACGCTGCAAACTATGCAACCAGATCAATCTATCCAAAAGTGTTACACACACACACATGGGACCTTCAATATCATGGGATCTTACAGCTGTACCTCCAGTAATGTGGTGTACCTCATCCAATGCAAAAGATGCAGCAAAGGATCTTATGTTGGCGAAACAGGACAGAGGTTGCAAGCGAGGATGAATTTGCACAGACATACCATCAAGGAACATAAAGAAGACAGTTTATGCACACCTGTGGGACATCACTTCTCACAACTGGACTACCCTATAGAAGACCTCAATGTTTTAGTTTGTAAAGGGAATTTCAGAACTATCCAGGAAAGGAAAATGTTTGAACTAAGAATGATACTTCTTTTTGACACGAAAAATAATGGCCTGAATTTAGATATTGGTTTCCTTACACATTATTAGAGATGAGCTTCGTGTTCGAGTCGAACCCATGTTCGACTCGAACATCGTCTGTTCGCCGAATTGCAAACGATATGGGCCGTTCGCGACAAATTCGTGTGGCGCGTCATGGCCCATAATTCACTGCGGCATCGCAGTGCATTGCTGGCTGATGATTGGCCAAGCATGCACTATGACCCGCATGCTTGGCCAATCACAGCGCCGTCTGAACAGAGAGCCGTAATTGGCCAAAGCCAAGGAAGCTTTGGCCAATTATGGCTCAGTGGATTTAGTACATGCCCCACACTATATAAGGCCGCCTGCATGGCGGCCCTGTGCAGTGCGTGTTCCGGGGTTCATTGAGAGAGAGAGAGAGACAGACAGTGACATTTGATTTGAGTTAGATAGATTAGGCAGAACAGTCAGTCAGTTAGCTGCACTTACAGTGTATTGTGTATATATATGCATCCCAGGTGTTGCATATATATATATATATACACTGTATTCAGTTTAGCTAGATCCGTTCCTGTTATCTTCCTACTGATAGGCAGGCTTGTCTTGTTACAGTATTTACAGCTACCTGAAGAAAATTACTGGTGTTCTTTTGATCCTATTAGTACCAAAGTCAGGCAGCTAGACTATTTACAGTTAGTGCAGTGCGTCCTGCTCACAGTGTTCAGCTACTGTAGATCCGTTCCTGCTATCTTCTTACTGACAGGCAGGCTTGTCTTGTTACAGTATTTACAGCTACCTGAAGAAAATTAATGGTGTTCTTTTAAACCTATTAGTACCACAGTCAGGCAGCTAGACTATTTACAGTTAGTGCAGTGCATCCTGCTCACTGTGTTCAGCTAAACCTACAAGTTAGTGGGGTGCATCCTGCTCACAGTGTTCAGCTAAACCTACAAGTTAGTGGGGTGCGTCCTGCTCACAGTGTTCAGCTAAACCTACAAGTTAGTGGGGTGCGTCCTGCTCACAGTGTTCAGCTAGATCCATTCCTGTTATCTTCTTACTGACAGGCAGGCTTGTCTTGTTACAGTATTTACAGCTACTTGAAGAAAATTGCAGGTGTTCTTTTGATCCTATTAGTACCACAGTCAGGCAGCTAGACTGTTTACAGTTAGTGGAGTGCGTCCTGCTCACAGTGTTCAGCTAAACCTACAAGTTGGCGGGGTGCGTCCTGCTCACAGTGTTCCGCTAAACCTACAAGTAAGTGCTGTGCGTCCTGCTCACAGTGTTCAGCTAAACCTACAAGTTAGTGTAATGCGTCCACCTCACAGTGTTCAGCTAAAGCTACCTGTAGAAGGTTGGTGGTGTTCTCATACTACAGGCAGGCAGTTGATTTTGCTAGCTGCAGTATCAGTACATATATATATATATATCCCAGCTTAGTGCAGCTACAGGCCATTAGTATGTCTGGAAGGCCAAGAAGGAGAGGCAGACAGTCACAAGCCAATAAGAGAGGGTAAGCAGGCTCTGTGTCTAGTGCTGGTCGTGGAGACGGTTCATCCTCATCAGCACGTGGCCGTGGGACATGCTTGGCCTTTTTTTCGGCAGCTGGCCGTGTAGAGCCGCAACATGCGGAAGACTTGGTCGAGTGGATGACCAAGCCGTCCTCATCCTCCTCATCCTCTCTCACCCATGCCCAGGGTACTTTGTCTGGCAAAGCAGCGGCCTCTTCCTTTGGCTCAATGTCATCAGTGACTCCTTCCCTAGCCCCACCATGTCCTCCTGAGGAGTCCCTCGAACTGTTTGACCACAGTGTTGGGTACATGCTCCAGGAGGATGCCTAGCGTTTGGAAGGCTCTGATGATATTGAGCTCGATGAAGGCAGTAACATGAGCACAGACAAAGGGGGTGCCCAAGAAGATCAGCAATCTGGCAGTCATGCTCCCCCTGCTGCAGCATACTGCCAGGTTTGCTCCAGTGATGAGGAGGGAGGGGATGATGAGGTCACTGACTCAACACGGGTGCCTGATAGGAGATAGGAGGAGGAGGAGGAGGCCACTGTAGTACCACAGTCAGGCAGCTAGACTATTTACAGTTAGTGGGGTGCGTCCTGCTCACAGTGTTCAGCTAAACCTACAAGTTAGTGGGGTGCGTCCACCTCACAGTGTTCAGCTAAACCTACAAGTTAGTGGGGTGCTTCCTGCTCACAGTGTTCAGCTAAACCTACAAGTTAGTGGGGTGCATCCTGCTCACAGTGTTCAGCTAGATCCGTTCCTGTTATCTTCTTACTGACAGGCAGGCTTGTCTTGTTACAGTATTTACAGCTACCTGAAGAAAATTGCTGGTGTTCTTTTGATCCTATTAGTACCACAGTCAGGCAGCTAGAATATTTACAGTTAGTGGGGTGCGTCCTGCTCACAGTGTTCAGCTAAACCTACAAGTTAGTGAGGTGCGTCCTGCTCACAGTGTTCAGCTAAACCTACAAGTTGGCGGGGTGCGTCCTGCTCACAGTGTTCAGCTAAACCTACAAGTTGGCGGGGTGCGTCCTGCTCACAGTGTTCAGCTAAAGCTACCTGTAGAAGGTTGGTGGTGTTCTCATACTACAGGCAGGCAGTTGATTTTGCTAGCTGCAGTATCAGTACATATATATATATATATATATATATATATATATATATCCCAGCTTAGTGCAGCTACAGGCCATTAGTATGTCTGGAAGGCCAAGAAGGAGAGGCAGACAGTCACAAGCCAATAAGAGAGGGCAAGCAGGCTCTGTGTCTAGTGCTGGTCGTGGAGACAGTGCATCCTCATCAGCACGTGGCCGTGGGACACGCTTGGCCTTTTTTTCGGCAGCTGGCCGTGTAGAGCCGCAACATGACTTGGTCGAATGGATGACCAAGCCAGTAACATGAGCACAGACAGAGGGGGTGCCCAAGAAGGACAGTAATCTGGCAGTCATGCTCCCCCTGCTGCAGCATACTGCTAGGTTTGCTCCAGTGATGAGGAGGGAGGGGATGATGAGGTCACTGACTAGACGTGGGTGCCTGATAGGAGAGAGGAGGAGGAGGAGGCGGCACATCACCAACGAGGCAGGATGCCCTCCAGGGGCCAGCTTAAGGGCAGCACATTAACTGCATCACACCCCAAAGCTCCACATGTGCAGGGCGCTGCAGTCTCTGCGCGTTATTCAAAAAGTTCTTTGGTGTGTCCTTTTTTGAGATGAGTGCATCAGATCGCACCGCTGCTATTTGCAACATATGTCTCAAGCGTATCTCGCGTGGCCAAAACATCTCCCGCTTGGGTACCACATGCTTGACCAGACATATGTTGACCTGCCATTCAGTTCGTTGGCAAGTGTATCTAAAAGACCCACACAAAAGAACAAAGAGAACCTCTCCTTGCTCCTCATCAGCTGAGATCTCCAACCCCACTAGACCTTCAGTCCTCTCTGAGACCTGCACTGAGAGGAATGAAGGTGTAGAATTAGGTGTGTCACAGCCAAGTACTTGTGGGCAATCTGCTTTTGGTACACCGACGTCAGATTGTACCAGGCACATTTCCCTGCCCCAGCTGCTGCACCATCGAAAGAAGTTCGCTCCCAGCTATCCACATGCCCAGCGGCTGAATGCTAGCTTGGCAAAATTGCTAGCACTTCAACTGCTGCCTTTTCAGTTGGTAGACACTGCCCCTTCCGTGAATTTGTGGAATGTGCGGTTCCTTAGTGGCAGGTACCCAAACGCCACTTTTTCTCACGGAAGGCGATTCCGGCTCTCTACCGGCAAGTGGAAGGCAATGTCCATGCCTCGTTGGACAGGGCGGTCAGCGGTAAGGTGCATATTACCGCTGACTCATGGTCCAGCAGGCATGGACAGGGACGTTACCTAAGTTTCACGGTGCATTGGGTGACTCTGCTGGCAGCTGGGAAGGATGCAGGACAAGGTGCAGTAGTGTTGGAGGTTGTTCCGCCACCACGCCTCCAAAATGCTAATGATTGTGACACACCTCTCTCCTCCACCCCCTCCTCTTCTTCTTCCTCCATGGCCTCTTCCTGTGCTTTGTCCTCGGAACCAGCGGTGCTCCGTAGCCGTTCAAGGGGCTACGCAAGTACGCAGGCCAAAAGATGCCATGCGGTGCTTGAGCTGGTGTGCTTGGGCGACAGGAGTCACACTGGGGCAGAGGTTCTGTCAGCTCTGCAGAGGCAGGTTCAGAGGTGGTTGATGCCATGCCAACTTAAGGCAGGAATGGTGGTTTGCGACAATGGCACCAACCTCCTCTCTGCCCTCCGACAGGAACAAATGACCCATGTGCCCTGTTTGGCTCACGTCCTTAACTTGGTGGTGCAGCGGTTCTTGGGCAGGTACCCGGGCTTACAGGATGTCCTGAGGCAGGCCAGGAAAGTCTGTGTGCATTTCCGCCGGTCATATAATGCCATTGCTCGGCTGACGGACCTCCAAAAGGAGTTTAACCTGCCCAAGAACCGCCTAATCTGTGACATGCCCACCAGGTGGAACTCAATGTTGGCCATGCTGCAGCGGCTGCACACGCAGCAGAGGGCCATCAATGAGTACCTGTGCGACTATGGCACCAGGACAGGGTCAGGGGAGCTTGTTTTTTTTTCCCCACACCAGTGGGCCATGATCAGGGATGCATGCACTGTCCTGTCAGCATTTGAGGAGGCCACGAGGATGGTGAGCAGTGACAGTACATGCATCAGTGACACTGTCCCCCTTGTCCACCTGTTGGAGCACACACTGCGTGGAATAATGGACAGGGCACTTGAGGCAGAACAGAGGCAGGAAGAGGAGGACTACCTTAGCTCTCAAGGCCCCCTTTATCCAGACAGTGTTCCTGCGTGCTCGCCGATCACACAGGAAGAAGACGAGGAGGACGGGGAGGACGAAGATTATGTCAGTATGGAGGTGGAGCCTGGCACTCAGCATCAGCAGCAGTCTTTAAGGGATCAGTCCCAAGAAACACATGGACTCGTACGTGGCTGGGAGGAGGTGGCTGCGGACCATGTCGTCCTTAGTGACCCAGAGGACTCCGGACCGAATGCCTCAGCAAACCTACGCTGCATGGCCTCCCTGATCCTGCAAAGCCTGCGTAAGGGTCCTCGTATTCATGGTATCAAGGAGAAGGACCAATACTGGCTGGCAACCCTCTTTGATCCACGTTACAAGGGTAAGGTTGCGGACCTTATCTTGCCATCGCAGAGGGATCAGAGGATGAAACATCTTCGGGAGGCCTTGCAGAAAGGTCAGAGACTGGGAGGTTACAAACTCCTGTTTCTTGACAACGTGTTGCTGAGGCTTCGGTCAGTCAAAGAAGGAGCTGTGGAGAAGGTGGCCGTCTGACTGATGCGTTCAGACAATTTTTTGGTCCGCAGCCCCAAGGTATGATCGGTTCCAGCAACCATCGCCAGCGTCTGTTTTACATGGTGCAGGAATACCTAGGGGCAAGATCAAACTTGGACACCTTTCCCACGAAAATCCTCTGGGTTACTGGGTCTTGAGGATGGATCACTGGCCAGAGCTTGCACAGTATGCAATTGAGCTACTGGCCTGTCCTGCATCCAGTGTTCTTTCGGAACGCACATTCAGTGCTGCTGGAGGCGTGGTAACCGATCACAGGGTGCGTCTGTCCACCGACTCGGTCGATCGACTGACCTTCATAAAAATGAATCAGTCTTGGATCACCACCAGCTACCAAGCACCTGATGCTGATGTAACCAAATTATTTTTTTTGAAATCTCAGATCCCTTCAAAGACTGCCTATGCTGATGCTGAGTGACTATCCCTGAGTAATTATCCTCTTCCTCCTCAATGATCACGTTGATAGCTTGTAAGAACATTTTTGGTTCTGGGCGCCACCACCAGTGCCTAAGGCCCAATTTTCCTGCCCCTGTTTAACAGGGGCGTGTAATTACAATTTTTGATTCAATACTTTGCAGCAGGGCTCGTTCCTGCGTTCCAACTAGAGTGTCTGTGAGGGGTTGCAGTGTTGTGGCACCAGCACCAGTGCCTAAGGCCTAATTTTTCAGCCCCTGTTCAACAGGGGCATGTAATTACAATTCTTGATCTAATATTTCACAGCAGGGCCCATTTCTGCACCCACCAAGAGCGAGTGAGGACTTACAGTGTTGTGGCACCAGCACCACCACCACCACCAAAGGCCCAATTTTTCTGCCCTTGTTCAACAGGGGCATGTAATTACAATTCTTGATCTAATATTTCACAGCAGGGCCCTGTGAGGGCTTACAGTGTTGTGGCCACAACAACACCTAAGGCCCAAATTTCTGCTGAGTATATAGGGCAGGCCCCTACTTTCAAACATCTAACTTACAAACGACTCCTACTTGCAAACGGAAGGAGACAACAGGAAGTGAGATGAAATCTACCCCTAGGAAGGGAAATTCTCTCCTGTAAGAGTTAATATGGGAAAAACATTTCTCCTTTCCACTGATTCTTTCCAATCCTTGTTCCACAAAAAACCCCAAATTTTCAAAAAACTTTTGTCATTGGGACAAAAAGTGAGGTGAAATCTTCTGAAGAGGAGGAAAGACAGCAAAATAAACCCCAGGAAGACGACAGATTTGTCGAAACGGCGTAGGGAGGAGCGGCGTGCTGACGTCACCACCATACCACGCTGTACCCGGAAGGAACGGGCAGCAGCTGAAGCCGGCCGGCGCTATTTGTATATACAAGCGATTTTTACTGCACAAATTGTAAGTGCTTTTCTTTTATACATTAAAGTGGATTTTAACTGTATTACGCTATGGAGTATTTCTTCTCCTTTTATCCATGGTCTGTGAGTGGATAAATCACCTTTAGATTGATTCCCTGGAGAGGTGGCTTTTGATCTACGCACAGACAGAGACCCAGTGGCTGGGGGACACAGCCACATGTGTGCATGATCTCTGTGACAGGAGATCTTTGGATCTGGTAAGGGGCTTACCTTACTTGAGGTGGAGGAACTTCTCTCTTTTTTAACATCACGCTCCCTACGGAGATAATCTTTATATCACTTGAAGGAAGGGTGTCTTTCTCCCTCTATCCCATCATTTTCTACACCCACAAGACCTACAGTTCATTTCAATCTAGGACTAAATGGACTCAATTTAATCTTTTTGTTTACTGAATGTTCCACTCATCATTTTTTGCATGCGATTTATGTGCACATTTTATGTTATGAAATAATTCACTTGTGTTCATCCATAATTATGGTGTTTTCAGACAATATGATCATGTGTTTGTACTAGCAGCGCAGCCTTTAAATTGTATAGTTAGTAAGGTGGAGGTTGTTTCACATCTAAGGTTGCAGCAGCATTTTACATTTCAATTTTTGGTTTGAGATATTTGTTTTTTATCACACACATGTGGGGATCATTTCCACTTATGGGATGCGCAGTATTCTTTATGATATTACAGCAAAACAAATGTCACAGGGGTGATAACCCTTCCCTATCTTTTCCAAAAAGCTTAAAAAAGATTTTTTGGCTGGAGCTAAACACGTTAAAAATGTACCCGTTCAAAATTACAAACAGATTCTACATAACAACAAACCTACAGTCCCTGTCTTGTTTGCACCGCCTGTATACTGCTGTTCAGAGTATATAGGGCCTGGTGGCCCCACACCGTTCCTTATTTTAATTTGGGTGCGGAGTTCCCCTTAATATCCATACAAGACCCAAAGGGCCTGGTAATGGACTGGGGGGTACCCATGCCGTT
Organism: Lithobates clamitans; assembly: GCA_037952925.1. Taxonomy (NCBI): domain Eukaryota; kingdom Metazoa; phylum Chordata; class Amphibia; order Anura; family Ranidae; genus Lithobates; species Lithobates clamitans. The sequence goes on along the minus strand of JBBGZY010000937.1, from coordinate 371,020 downwards.
TGTCTCACTGATTTTCATCCATATTGCCAGGACCCGACATTACATTAAACCCGCAATCAGTTTTAAATGAGATTTTTTCCTTTAAAAATGACATTTGGTTCAGGGACTGTTCTAAACACGGGAAACATGCGTCACTTTACAGGCATACTATAGACACCCCCCAGGTACGATATTTAAAGGAATATTTTACTTTTTTTTACTTTAAGCATCATTAAAATCACTGCTCCCGAAAAAACGGCCATTTTTAAAAGTTTTTTTTGCATTGATACATGTCCCCTGGGGCAGGACCCGGGTCCCCAAACCGTTTTTAGGACAATACCATGCAAATTAGCCTTCAAAATTTTGATTTCGAACGTTCGAGTCCCATAGACGCCAATGGGGTTCTAACATGCGTGCGAATTTTCGGTCCGTTCGCAGGTTCTGGTGCGAACCGAACCGGGGTGTGTTCGGCTCATCCCTACACATTATGCTAAAGTTTTACGACCCCCTCTGTGACTAGTATCCCCCCCCCTGCATTCTATAGCTCTCCCTCTGTCTTATCTCACTAACTCTGCTGCTATCTTTATTACCATTGATTTGTATGTTTGTTTTTCTCTTCTTTTTTTTTTCTCTTTAACATTCTGCTTAAAAACTTGTGAATCAGTACTACTTGGACCTTGAAGAAGGGGACACACCCCAAAAGCTTGTCCTGAAAAATTGTATGTTAGTGCAAATAAAAAAAGTATCACGGACAGAACTCAATTTTCTCTATTCCTTTATTGAAAAGACGTGTACAATGCTTTAAAAACAGCCTATGCTTTCCGGACGGTCTGAGGCTGTTCTTACAGCATTGTACACGTCTTTTCAATAAAGGAATACCATTTTATGGAAGTCATCCCGAGTGCCGACCATCCCTTTCCTTACTCTGATACTGGTACATTTGTTTTATTCTTTCTATAAGGAAAGTCAGAGTGTTAAAAATTACTGGCCCGCTGAAAGAAAAGAACTATGTCCGGCTCCTTTGTTCACATGGCCAGAGATTCCCTTCATCTATATGTAGCACCCTTCTAGTTAAGTGCTGGGATGTCAGGTATATTTAGTTTTTTTTGGGATGTTCTGTAATCAGTGGAGCAGTGATTGATTGCTTTGGACTGATCAGTGTCTCACAGGCTGCAGGATTGATTGCTCCACCCTGACTTCTGGAAAACTCAGAACATCACAGAGGAGAAGTTCCCAGCCTGGAGGGCTGCTGCCCACCCAGGCAGCCCAGTTGAGATTTACCTGAGCTCATCAAGGTCCCAGCTATGCTAAAGCTGGGGGGGGGCTACTTGCTAAGAACCTCTGAAGCTAAAGAAGGGGGATTTCACCTAGGATCTGGTCTGGAGAGTTCACTAAGGAAATTTTTGTCTGACAATGGAAGGAGTCATCCAAGTACCCGAGGACTTGTGAGTACAGAGCTGAGGGCAGGATCTGTGTGACTGTTGCTGCTGTTAACCCCTGGTGCACTAATACTAAGACTTGACTGTCCTGAAACATTGCTTATGGTGTCCCAGTGCTGTCCATTCCCTGAGCTACCATTGAAGGGACTCTTCCAAGAAGTATCTGCAGAGTGAAGAGGGTCCTCCTAGTACTGTTTAGTGTTCTGGAGTTTCCCTCTGCTCCCTGTATCCTATCCAAGTTGTTCAGCTATATATAAAAAAAAAACTGCAAGAATGTTGGTTTTATTTTCTGAGGACATACAACATATGGAGATACCAGGCCCCCCCATCCCTCCACCCTCAGTCCCCCATCCATGACAGATAGACATGCAGTTTGCTGGTTGAATAGCTCTTTTTATGAATAGACCCCTTAGGATGGCCATACATTATACAATTTGCCTTTAGATTTATCAAAACCATATGATATAAGGTCAAACCTAAACACTTTGAACACTTTGAATTGGCATGCAATCAGGCAGGTCCTTGCACTACATATTTGAAGGTAAATCTAAAGGAAATGAAATAAGAAAATTGTATAATATATGGCAAGCCTCTGGATGAGACGTGTTCAGCTCGTTATACAGGATGAGGAATGTGGACACAACCAGTTCTGTGTTGTGTTAGAGAATAAGGACGTCTGAATAGTCTATACGGGTGAGGAGTGTTATGTTACTGCAAATCCCCCCTCCCCCTCCCACCCCTCTCTACCTCCGAGGCAAAAAAACATATTTTCTCACTAGAACTATTTCCAGATCTCTTCATTGTCAGAAGAGAACATACAATCTGAGGATGTATGGACAGATCTAACAAGGTGAGACACCAATCATTCTTCTTTTCCTTTTTTTATAATATATGTAACAATGTTTTTTTTTATTAAAGTATAGCAATAATTACAAAGAAACAGAGAGAAAGAACCACTACAAAAAAAATCACAAACCATATAGGGGTCAGGATGTGAGGGAATACAACCTCCCACCACTCATATAACAAAACCAATCTGGTGCAGATTTCAAAAGTGTATCAAATAGAATTCAACACTCACATAAGATGACAGCGGAAATATTTGAAGTAAATGGTCCCAAACTCTAATGCCCCGTACACACGGTTGGACTTTCCAATGGAAAATGTGCTACCAGAGCTTGTTGTCAGAAATTCCGACCGTGTGTAGGCTCCATCGGAATTTTTCCATCGGAATTACCGACACACAATGTTTGAGAGCTGGATCTAAAATTTTCCAACAACAAGGTCTGTTGTTGGAAATTCCGATCGTGTGTACACAATTCTGACGCACAAAGTGCCACGCATGCTCAGAATCAAGCAGAAGAGAAGCACTGGCTATTGAACTTCATAAGAGTTAATGAGACACCCAGAGATATAAAGCCTGTTTGTGTTTGTAAAGAAGGCAAAGTCCATGATAGAGATGTAGGAGGAGAATCGGACAACTCTTCCTCTATTTGAACCAAAGAGATTCATAGTTTAGGTCATAAAGATTGTCTAGCTTAGATGGAATTTGTATTCCTAAATACTTGATCTCTTTTGGTTTCCATATAAAAGGAAATGATTTACGTAAACTGACAATGGTAGAATCTGATATAGAGACATTGAAGACCTCTGTCTTATGTATAAGCTGCAAGGCCTCGTCATGGCACCCTGTGTTGCTTGCAGTCCTAACACTACAAATTTATAAGTGTCTCCACGGTGGAAGCACATGCATGGAATTGATAGATGTGGGACAGGTGAGCCTGGAGGCTGCCCAATCCCCCTTAAAGGAACAGGAGCACACTGGACACCCAGCAAGAGCACAATGGCAGCGAAGGTGCTCAGAGTGTCCCCAGTGTATACAAAACCCCTGCTTTTAACAGACGGTTAGGCAGGTAATTTGGTTGGTCAGTAGACTGGTTGGTGAGTTGAGCTATGGAATTGTTTTTGTCTTACATGTATATGGCCCTCCATGTGCTCCTTGCTGTGAAGGCCAGTTATAGATGGGGGCAGTGGCCATTTTTTTGTTACTGTTCATATATATGGCCCGGGGACACACTGAGCACCTTCGCTGCCATTGTGCTCTTGCTGGATGTCCAGTGTGCTCCTGTTCCTTTAAGGGGGCTTGGGCTGCCTCCAGGCTCACCTGTCCCACATCTATCCATTCCATGCATGTGCTTCCACTGTGGAGACACTTATAAATTTGTAGTGTTAGGACTGCAAGCAACACAGGGTGCCATGATGAGGCCGTGCAGCTTATACACAAGACCGAGGTCTTCAATGTCTCTATATCAGATTCTACCATTGTCAGTTTACGTAAATCATTTCCTTTTATATGGAAAAAAATCAAGTATTTAGGAATACAAATTCCTAAATTCGGGTGCCGTGACAAGGCCTTGCAGCTTTCACATGCGTTTGCAATTGTGTGCTAACTAAACCCTGCATCCGGGCCATTTCTGACACTTCGCTCCTACATGTCAAAAATCGTCATTTTTTTGCTATAAAATTACATAGAACCCCCAAACATTATATATGTTTTTTTAGCAGAGACCCTAGAGAATACAATGGCGGTCATTGCAACTTTTTATCTTGCACGGTATTTGCGCAGCAATTTTTCAAACGCGTTTTTTTTGGAAAAAAAACAGTTTCATGCTTTAAAAAAAAACAAAGCAGCAAAGTTAGCCAAATTTTTTTGCATTGTGTGAAAGATGAAGTTACGCCGAGTAAATAGATACCTAACATGTCACGCTTCAAAATTGCACACGCTCGTGGAATGGCGCCAAACTTTGGTACTTAAAAATCCCCATAGGCGACGCTTTAAAATTTTTTACTGGTTACATGTTTTGAGTTACAGAGGAGGTCTAGGGCCAAAATTATTCCTCTCGCTCCAACGTTCGCGGCGATACCTCACATGTGTGGTTTGAACACCGTTTTCATATGTGGGCGGGACTTACGTATGCGTTCGCTTCTGCGTGCGAGCTCACGGGGACAGGGGCGCTTTAAAATTTTTTTTTTTTTTTTATTGTTAATTTTACTTAAAAATTTTTATTTTGACACTTTAAAAAAAATATTTTTTTTTGATCACTTTTATTCCTATTACAAGGAATGTAAACATCCCTTGTAATTGGAATATAACATGACAGGTCCTCTTTACAGTGAGATATGGGGTCAATAAGACCCCACATCTCACCTCTAGGCTGGGAAGCCTAAAATAAAAAAATAAAATAAAACGATCGCCGCTTCACAGCCGAAGCGGCGCCGTTTTTTTGAATGCAGAGGCCGGGCGTGACGTCATAACATCGCGCCCGGCCTCCGAACGATCATAGAGACTCCGGCGACCATCTGGTCCACCGGAAATCTCTATGGTAAACATCCGGCGCCGGCGGATCCACTATCCGACTCACCGATCGCTGAGGTGAGTCGGTAGAAGCACCGGAGGGCGGCGGGAGGGGCGTCCCCTCCCGCTGCCCGTAAGAACGATCAAGCGGCGGAACAGCCGCTATGATCGTTCTTATGGTGTACGGAATCGCCGGCTGAAAATGCCGGTATCTGAATGATGTCTGTAGCCTCAGACATCATTCAGATATAAGCCCTGAAAGTCGAGGCCGTCATATGACGGCCTCCGGATGTCAAGTGGTTTAACAGACGGTTAGACAGGTAATTTGGTTGGTCAGCAGACTGGTTGGTGAGTTGAGCGATGGAAATGTTTTTGTCTTACACTCGGTCTTATGTACGTTTACCTTAAAATTACTATGATGTCCAAAGTGTGTGAATTCATGTATGAGTGCTGGAAATATCACTGAGGGGTTTGATATATATATAATAATAGATAATCTGTGTATAAACTCAGCTTAATCTTACATTGCCTTATTGGAAGCCCTATAAGTAAGGGCGAGAGTGGGCACCCTTGGCGAGTGCCATTATGTATATGAAGGTTATGGGAGATACCATTGATCCTAACTCTAGCCGATGAGGGTTTCATAGAGAGACAATATTTTATTTAACAAGTCCGATGGTCTACCAATCTGTGTAAGGGAGGCTGAGATAAAATCCCACAAAACGTGGTCAAAAGCCTTTTCCACATCAATTGCGAATGGAAATGTTTTTTACTAACATAATCAATGAGAGTGATTGTTTGGGTGGTGTTGTCCCCGGCCTCTCTACCAAAGACAAACCCACCCTGATCTAAATGAATCAGGAAAGGTATATAAGACTGAAGCCTACATGCAACTACTAGTAACGGCATAATCTGTGGGTGCCGGAGGACATCGAGTCCATGGTACCCGCTGATTGGTTCCCGCTGTGATTATACGAGCGGTGACCCGGAAGTGCGGAATCACATATATATATATACATGATCCTGTGCACAGTGGCCATCCTGTATCAGTAAAGCTACAATAGGACGATCGTAAAGTGGTTAATCCAAATGAATGAAATAAATAGGTCTGTAGCTACAGCAGAGTGTCGGATCTTTGTTGGCTTTTGGAATAACAGTTGTATGCGTGTCTTGAGAGTGCCGTGGAAAAGGACACGTCTGTGAGATGGAATTGAACACTTCTTCCATAACTGGAGACAGACAGTCTTAAAAATGAGAATAGAAATGTGAGTAAAGCCACCCGGACCTGGACTTCTCCCTCACAGGAAAAGATTTATTGCAGAGGCAATGTCAGAGGACTTGAATGGCTTTCAGAGTTCCTCAGCAGCATCCACTGATAAAGTTGGGATAGCAGGCGACTGAATATAGTGTAATATTAAAATAGTAGGTGAATAATCACAAGTATTCAATGACATGGCTGAAATGTTATATAAGGAGGAGTAAAATTACTGAAAATCTTTGGCTATGGCTTCAGAGGAATCTAGCAAGCCCTGAGATGAGCATGATATCTTAGATATATACATGCAGGAACCCTAATCGATTGAACTAAGAGCCGACCATTCTTATTGCCAAATTTATGCAAGTGACAATGCGCTAATTCTTTATGTTGCATACACACTATATTGTCAAAAGTATTGGGACGCATGCCTTTACACACATGAACTTTAATGGCATCCCAGTCTGACATAGCTATAACAGCTTCAACTCTTCTGGGAAGGCTGTCCACAAGGTTTAGGAGTGTGTCTATGGGAATGTTTAACAATTCTTCCAGAAGTGCATTTGTGAGGTCAGGCACTGATGTTGGACGAGAAGGCCTGGCTTATAGTCTCCACTGTAATTGATCCCAAAGGTGTTCTATCAGGTTAAGGTCAGGACTCTGTGCAGGGCACTCAAGTTCCTCCATCCCAAACTCGCTCATCCATGTCTTTATGGACCTTGCTTTGTGCACTGGTGCGCAGTCATGTTGGAACAGGAAGGGGCTGTCATGAGAGTCACTTTGGGCGGGGGGCCTGTGGAACCCAGCTTACCTTAGAGAGGGCTGGAAACTCTTGTTTCAGCTCCCCGCGCCCCTCATGTTTAAGTAACCCTGTGTCTATTAGTGGCACAGGGTGACCGAGAAAATGATGGACAACTACTTAATGGATGCTGAGAGCGTGGTTTGGATTACTTCAAATGGGAACATTGATGGGCTTTCCTGGAAAACGCAAATATAAGATGCTCCCGGACAGCCCAACAGCCAACCTGTAGTGGATCTAGCTGGGTCTGCCAAACTATGGGATATGGGGAGGCACTGTCACAGACACTGGCTGCAGGGACCTTTTCGGCTCACATTCACCCTGTCATTTGTTATTACTATATTTCTCTTTCTGTTACATTTTTCAGAGACTGTTTTCTTGGATTTGTCCTGAAGACTATTTCTGGTTTGTTGATTCTGAACTATACATGTTAATTGAAATACCTGATCACATTGGCCTCTGTCAGAGAGCTCACCTTGCTGGTCATGGGATTGGCCACCAGAGGGTGTGCCTGTGAGCAAGCCGGCCTATTTAAGTTTGTCAGGCACTCTGTTCAGTGCTGCCTGATCATCAGCTTCCTGTGCCGTAGTTCCTGTTTCCTGTCTTGTCTTCCTGTTTACCTGATCTCCTGACGACCCGGATTGCCCTTGGATTCCCCTGTACCTGACCTTGGCCTGTTTGACTCCGCTTCTGCCTGCTCCTATTGTACCCTGCTGCCAGTCTGTTGCTGAACCCAGCCTGTCTCCTGACCATCCTGCTCAGTCTCATCGCCTGTGTTCCAGCCTGCACCTGCTATTCATAGACTACTATTCCACCAGCATCTGGACTCTAGTTCACAGGCTCTCATACCACTCTGCACTCCTGTGCTTCCTGTTACCTTACCAGGGGCCGCGAGTCGGACGCATAAGGGAGCCTACTCTCTGCCTAAGCAGACTCACCGGTCTGGTAAGTTGGAGTCTGATAGTATCAGGCAGCCATGACTGAGTCCGGGCAGGGGGCCTCACCTATGGACGAACTTTGCAGACACTTGGCAGGATTAACCCAAGCAATCAAAAGTTTACAGGATTGCTATACCCGACTAGAGGAACGTGTTCAGGCCCTGTCTGCACCTACCAATCCTCAGGGGACTTCGTCTGCAACCGGGGCACCCTCCGTAGTCATGCTCCCTCCAGAGCCCAAAGTACCTATACCGGAGAGATTTTTTGGAGACCATAGTAAATACCGTGCATTCCGGAATGCATGTAGTCTCTATTTTGCTCTGCAGCCTCGGACCTTCTCCCTAGAAGCCACCAGTGGGCTTTGTTATTTCCCTGTTGTCCGGTGAGCCTCAAACCTGGGCCCATCACCTTCTGGAACAAAAGTCAGATGCCCTGGAAAGTCTGGACGCCTTCTTCTTGGCGATGTCTCAACTTTATGAGGATCCTCATCTAACCGCTTCTGCTGAAGTTTCCCTGCACTCCCTTCGGCAAGGCCGCAGGGCAGCGAAGGATTATGCTGTTGAATTTAGGCGCTGGAGTTCCGATACGGCATGGAATGACGCGGCTCTGCGTCATCAGTTTAGAATGGGTTTGTCCGATCCACTCAAGGACAAGTTAGCACGGGTTGGGATACCTCAGACCCTGGAAGAATTAATTAACCTCTCAATCCAAATTGACCGTCGTCTGAGAGAACGACGCACCGAAAGATCTACCAGTGCCTATCGACCCACTTGGATGCTTCAACAGGTTGCCAGTCCTCCTAGTAGGCCTTTGGCTCCTCCAACCTCTCCAGTTTTCGACACGTCAGAGCCTATGCAGCTTGGTCTGCTCTGTCCTTCCTTTGACTCCTGAAGAGAAGTTACGAAGACGTAACCTTAACCTATGCCTCTACTGTGGGGAACCTGGGCACTATGCCAGCGTCTGCCCCAACAAGACGCGTAAGTGTCGTTCTTATGCTTGTATATGTGCTACTATCATGCCAAAACCTAGTACTCACCTTACCATCTCTGTCACTCTGCAGCTTCCCGGAAAGGCTATCCAAATTCCAGTCATCGTTGATTCCAGAGCATGCAGCTGCTTCATGGACCAGGCCTTTGCAGCTCAGCATGATATCCCACTCCGACTCAAGACCCAGAGCCTGGCTGTCCACCTTGCAGACGGTTCCGCCCTCCGTTCCGGTCCTGTCATTCAAGAGACTATCCCTATAATAGCTACTATAAACTCTCAACACCAGGAATTCCTCCTTCTAGATGTCATTTCCTCTCCCCTGTTCCCTGTCATCCTGGGCATGCCGTGGTTGCTGGGCCATAACCCCCATATCAACTGGGTTTCTGGGAAAGTGGAGTTTCTCTCTGATTATTGCCAACAACATTGCCTGCCAAGAATGGCCCATGAGATACCTCAACTCCTCGGCCTACACCCTGAAACCAACTCACACCAAGCCATCCCAGAACCCTACCGAGATTTCTCTGATGTATTCAGCAAGAAAGGTGCTGAGACTCTACCGCCACACAGGCCCTATGATTGCCCTATAGAGCTGCTACCTGGAACCGAAGTACCCTCCGGTAGGATCTTTCCATTGACTGAGCAGGAATTGGATACACTAAAACAATACCTTGATGAGAATTTAAAGAAAAAGTTAATCCGCCCGTCCACATCTCTGGCCGGCGCAGGCATATTCTTTGTGGAAAAAAAAGATCATTCCCCTCGGCCATGTATCGACTACCGGGAATTAAATCGGATAACGATCAAGAATCGCTACCCCTTACCCCTGGTGCCTGAATTATTCCAGAGGCTAGGAACGGCAACTGTCTTCACAAAACTGGATCTTCGCGGAGCCTATAATTTAATCCGTATCCGGGAGGGGGACGAGTGGAAAACCGCTTTTCGCACTCGTTTTGGGCATTTCGAGTATTGCGTTATGCCCTTCGGTCTATGCAATGCCCCAGCCACATTCCAACATTTTGTGAACGACATCTTCCGGGAATTTTTGGATCTCTACGTCATCGTCTACCTCGATGACATTCTCATTTTCTCATCATCACTGACTGATCATCGCAGGCACGTCCGGAATGTCCTCGCCCGGCTCAGGCAACACGGGCTGTATGCTAAATTGGATAGATGTGAATTTGGACTCCAATGCATCCAATTCCTGTGGCTCATCATTTCAGTGGAAGGTATTAAAATGGACCCTCAAAAGGTGTCCGCCATCCTGGACTGGTCCGCACCTACGGACAAGAAGGGGGTCCAACGCTTCGTTGGATTTTCCAATTTCTATAGGAAATTCATCAGAGACTTTTCCAAGATCATCGCCCCCATTACTGAATTAACAAGACAGGGAACCCGATTCTGCTGGACCCCCAGGGCTCAATTGGCCTTTGAAAAATTAAAAGGATTATTCACGTCGGCCTCCATCCTCAAACACCCTAACTCTGCCTTGCCATTCGTGTTGGAGGTTGACGCCTCAGAGGTCGCAGTAGGAGCTGTACTCTCCAAACGTCAGGGCCCCAAGGCCCTTCTGTTTCCAATAGCTTTTTTTTCTCGCAAATTATCGGTGTCTGAAAGAAACTAAGATGTAGGAGACCGGGAGCTTCTGGCCATCAAGACGGCTCTGGAGGAGTGGCGCTATCTTTTGGAGGGTGCTGTACATCCTATTCTAATCTACATGGACCACAAGAACTTGGAGTATTTGAGATCTGCCAAGAGACTAAAACCGCGACAAGCCAGATGGGCGCTCTTCTTCTCTCGCTTTCAATTTCATATAACCTACAGACCCGGCTCCAAAAACATCAAACCAGACGCTCTCTCACGAATGTTCCATGACTCCAAAGAAACCGTCCCTCCGGACACTATCCTGCCTGCAGGAAATTTTTTATTACTTCAGGGGGATTTAATCTCCAGAATAAGGCAAGCTTCCACAACTATACCCCAACCCACTGAGACCAGCCTAAGAGATGGTTTACTCTGGCATAATGAGAAGATCATGGTTCCTGAGAGCCTTAGGGTACCAGTACTAGAGCTTTGCCATGACCACAAGTTGGCTGGGCACTTCGGGGCTCAGAAGACAACCGAACTGGTGCAGCGCACCTTTTGGTGGCCACAGTTGGCCGAGGACTGTAGGAATTACGTCACTTCCTGCCACACATGTGCCTGAAGCAAGAATATTCGGACGAAGGCCTGGGGCTTACTGAAACCCTTGCCCATCCCTGACAAACCTTGGAAAATGATCGCGATGGATTTCATTGTGGAACTGCCCCCATCCGAAGGCTTCTCCACCATCTTTGTCATAATTGATAGATTGTCAAAAATGGCTCACTTCTTGCCTATGAAAGGCACACCCTCAGCCGTGGAAACGGCGAAGATCTTCATTAAAGAAATTGTGAGATTACATGGGGTTCCCTCTAATATCGTCTCGGACCGGGGCGTCCAATTCACCTCCAGGTTCTGGAAGCCATTGTGTGGTTCCCTCGAAATTGAGTTAGCGTTCTCTTCAGTCTATCACCCTCAGACAAACGGCCAGACGGAGAGAACCAACCAAACCTTGGAGCAATACCTCCATTGTTTCTCTGCCTTTTCCCAGGATGACTGGGTTTCTCTGCTACCAGTTGCGGAGTTTTCATACAATAACTCCCTGCACTCAGCCATCAACCAGACGCCATTTTTTGCCAATTATGGATTTCATCCCTCCTTTCTACCCAGCTCTATACCGGAATGCTCCCTCCCGGCAGTGACCGAGACATTGGAATTCTTCTCTACCAACAACAAACTTCTGCAGGAAACAATGGCCCAATCCCAGGCTTCTTATAAAAAAACGTTCGACAAGAAGAGGCGCGGGGAGCTTATCCTGGAACCTGGCAATCAAGTATGGCTGTCCACAACTAACTTAAAAATGGCTTGCCCTTCTAGGAAACTAGGGCCTAAATTCATGGGACCCTTCTCGGTGAGAAGAAAAATAAACAACGTAGCGTACGAGCTCAGTCTGCCGGACTCCTTCAAAATACACCCGGTTTTCCATGTCTCCTTACTGAAACCGGTCGCTCCTGATCCTTTCCCCAACCGTAGTACCAGTCCTCCTGAGCCTGTTTTGATCAATAACGAGGAGGAGTTTGAAATCGAGGCTATCCTGGACTGTAGGAAAAGGCGCAATCAAATACAGTATCTTATTAAATGGAAGGGGTATGGTCCGGAGGACAATTCCTGGGAACCAGAAAACAATTTACATGCCCCGGAACTTTTACAGACTTTCAGAAATGTTCATGCCTCCAAGTTGGCCCGGCTGGGCATCCGGAGGCTGCCCTTAGGGAGGGGGCACTGTCAGAGAGCTCACCTTGCTGGTCATGAGATTGGCCACCAGAGGGCGTGCCTGTGAGCAAGCCGGCCTATTTAAGTTTGTCAGGCACTCTGTTCAGTGCTGCCTGATCATCAGCTTCCTGTGCCATAGTTCCTGTTTCCTGTCTTGTCTTCCTGTTTACCTGATCTCCTGATGACCCGGATTGCCCTTGGATTCCCCTGTTTGCTGCCTGTACCTGACCTTGGCCTGTTTGACTCCGCTCCTGCCTGCTCCTATTGTATCTTGCTGCCAGTCTGTTGCCGAACCCAGCCTGTCTCCTGACCATCCTGCTCAGTCTCATCGCCTGTGTTCCAGCCTGCACCTGCTGTTCATAGACTGCTATTCCACCAGCATCTGGACTCTAGTTCACAGGCTCTCATACCACTCCGCACTCCTGTGCTTCCTGTTACCTTACCAGGGGCCGTGAGTCAGACGCGTAAGGGAGCCTACTCTCTGCCCAAGCGGACTCACCGGTCTGGTAAGTAGGAGTCTGATAGCCTCTGTTCCATGGGCCTCAATGTAGGAGCTGTACAGTCTGCTACAGGGAGATCCTGATTAATAAAAGCATTGTCTAGGTGTGAATTTCCCTTCACCTATTGTGTCTGTCTGGTGGCTAATTTGACTCTCGGAGGATAGTCTATGATTGGATTAGCAATGAGTCAGCTCTACTTCATTATCTAAACCATTGTGTGATGTTTTGGGTAACTATTTGGGTTATTGTTCATGTGGTGACTGACCTGTTTTTCAAGTGAATTAAAAGCCTGTACTCCTGTTCAATAAAGTGTGCCAGTTCTCATACAAGCTGTTTGTGGACTAGTCTTGTATGGTCAGCTATAATATAAGGTTCTTATGTCCAGACTGGAGGAAGTGGTATACTGGTGGAAGTGCCAAAGCGGACTGCTGGATGGTTCCATCACAGGGGACATCCCCAAACTGTTGCCACAAAGTTGGGGGCATGAAATTGTCTTGGTATGCTGATGTTGGGGGCATACCAAAATGTCTTGGTATGCTGATGCCTTAAGAGTTAAGAGGCCAAGTCCAACCCCTGAAAACAACCCCACACCATAATCCTCTCTCCACCAAATGATTTGGAATAGTGCACAAAGCAAGGACCATAAAGACATGGATGAGCGAGTTTGGGATGGAGGAACTTGACTGGCCTGCAGCATGATAGAACACCTTTGGGATGAATTAGAGCACAGACTGTGAGCCAGGCCTTCTCGTCCAACATCAGTGCCTGACCACACAAATGTTCTTCTGGAAGAATGGTCAAATATTCCCATAGACACACTCCTTGTGGACGGCCTTCCCAGAAGAGTTGAAGCTGTTATAGCTGCAAAGGGTGGGCCAACTCAATATTGAACCCTCCGGACTAAGACTGGGATGTCATTAAAGTTTATGTGTGTGTATAAAGGCAGGTGTCCTAATACTTTTGAAAATATAGTGTATGATTGATCAAGTAGTCTACTAAGTTCTATATGTTTAGATAGAAGTGGTTGTAGGGTGGCAGAGTCAGGGGCCTATTTGTGAATTGCCTCTAGGGTACGGATTTCATGGAGTAATGTCTCTATTGCAAACAATTTTGCTCTTTTCAACCTGGAGCCATGTTTAATTAATATTCCTCTTAGTATCCATTGAATTGGTTTAGGGGTCGGGTCTCGTATATGAAACTCCCGAATAGCTGCTTCAATATCTGTTTGTACTAACGAGTCTCTTAAGAGCATCTCATTCAGGGGCCAGAGAGCAGTCCAATTATTAGTATTTGAAGGCAAAATGAGGTGCTGACTGGGAAATGACCCGACCACATATGAGAACCAATGGTTGCTGTAGGAGACCGGCTCAAGATGTGATGAGATGCAAAAATAGAATCAATCAGACTATAGGAAGAATGTGCTGCTGATTCATAAGTATAGTCCTTGATGGTTGGATTCGGCATATGCCAAATATCTATCTGAAGCCTATAGATCATAGAATGGAGATCTGGAAAGGGTGCTCTACTTTTCCCAGAGGAGGAGTCCCAAAGGGGATCAAATAAAGAATTAAAATCTCCACCTAATATTATGCATCCCGAGGCAAATTGTTCTGATTTAGTTAAAATGGAGAGAAAAGAAGATGTTTGACCTGTATTGGGAAGGTAGATATGTACAAGTGTATAAAGTATTCATTTAAGAAAAAGATAGCGGCCCTTAGAATCAGAAATGATTTCTATCACAGAGTACAGAGACATGAAGTCCTATAACGACCCCTTTGGTTTTACTATCAGTCAATCCCTTGTAAACCAATGTTTAGTGTATAATAACACGTGGATATTTGGGGAAAGAGGACTCCTTAAAATGAGTTTATTGTAAAAAAGAACATGTATTTCCTGCTGATGTATATTATACAAAATGTGGGACCTCTTCTTTGGATTATTAAAGCCCTGAACATTCAGGATACCCATAATAACCTCAGATATCAGTTAAAAAAAAATAAAATAATGGATACAACAAGTACACCCCCGCCAATGTGGGAAAAGACAGGAAAAACAGGAAAGAATAAAAAGGGAAACATTAGTGATGCAGAGGACCACTGAACAAAGAAAATACTAAACTGGAAAAAACTTCCAGTGTGGCGTCTCTGAATGTATCACAACCAGAAAATGACAATTATTAGGGGATACTTGCTATATATCTTTATTAATAGATACTCAATTTTGTAACCTCAAAAGCTCAAAAGTACATATGAGAGTAAGAGAGTCTATCTTTATAAATGCCAATAGATGCCAATTATAAAAGGTGGAGAAAGAGAGAAAGACAAAAAAAACCTTCATCTCCCTTCCCCACCTTTTCTTCAACATAAAGAAGAAAAAAGAGGGGAAAAAAGAAAAGAGGAAGGGTAAGAGAAAAAAGGAAACATAGAATCTAAACAGTGAAAAAAAGTCGGTAAGTTGAGCCTGGAAATTCTTTGGTTTTATTTGACATGCGTTGCCCTTCCAGTGCTCCTTGCTGTAATGACCAGTTATAGGTGGGAGCAGTGACCATTTTTTGTACCATTCATACTATCTATAAGTATCTATAAGTATATGTAGCACGACCCCCTTGGGGACTGCTTGGATTTACCTCCTCATCTGCACCGCCATGACCTTGTGAACATTCCAACCCACCTGACACTCTGGGTTCAGACATCTTTGCACCACCTTAAAGTAATAAGTCAAACAACTCAGTGCGTTTATATTCTATTAACATTTACTGGAATAACTCACAGAGAATATTGTTACACAGAGGAGGTAATAGATCCAGAATTCCTCTATAATACAAGTTAAGGTAATTTGGAGATAACAGTAGATTATATACACATATGTACAATGGAATACTACTTGAATATGACCTGAAAGGATAGGCAAGAGTTAGACAATAATGCTGGCAAACTTTTAAAGCTGGAACCCAGGGCGGCCTATATAACCTTTAATCGTAATGAGAGATCAGGCTTAATAAGAATAGTATTAGGGCCCTTTAAGCCGTAATGACAGCAATGTTCACGTTGCAGGCCTGATGGTCTTCGCCGGCAGTCGGAGCTTATTAACTATATCCAATAAGGTGCAGTTACAAGACAATGGTATTCCTTGGAGTGGATGAAGCTAAAGATGTCTATGTACAGTGTTCAAACATAGGTGCACTAAAGTATTTCCAAGGTAAAGCTGTCTGTACAGCGTGTTCAAGTGAAATAACAATGAAATATTTGCAAAGGTGGGCAATTGCCCTCTCACCAACAACCAGGCTGATTCAATGTCTTCTGGACAGCAGCTCCCAGAGGGACGCCCTTGCAGTGGATCTGCGGTGACGATCTCTCGATGCGAAGCTCGAAGCACGGGTTGTCAGATGACCGAGGTGGTGCAGGATGGATGTCTGACGAACAGTAAGCACTGCTAGGCCCTTCTCATCTGGGTTGGGATGTTTCACCCCGCCTTGGTAGGCCGCGATCTCACCCTCCCTGCATGTAGAGGTCCGTTATGCACGAGGCCGAAGAGGAATAGAGCGTGGGGTGGGTATCTAGCCTCTTTTATAGCTCTTCCCAGCAATCTCATGAAGGGTAGCAAAGATCCCTGGGATATGTAGTCCGGGTGTATATACACGTGGGGCAATTGCCTTTCTGAAGAACTACAAATCCCTTTAATTTGATTCACAAATATGAGGTCAGTTAGTGGTGCTGGGCACTGGAGGGACAATACGATACACAGGGATGATCAGGAATCACTGTACTGTGAGATTGTAATCCACATTAATTAATGAACATGGATGATAAACATAAATACTAGATATTTTAACCACTTGCTGACCAGCTGGCATAATTTTCCTGCAGCAGGTCAGATTGTTCCTGCGAATCGCCGTCATTGTATGTCAGTCGCGGGAACGGGTATTGTAGGCATGCGAGCGCTCCCACTGGCCAGCGGGGGAGAAAATAAGTGGGTGGGGCGGACTCGGTGACAGAACTGACAAGGTAGATCACACAGATCCTGTCTTTCTGCTATGCAGGAAGACAAATCTGTATGTTTTCCCAGGCAGCCCATCCCCCATACAGTTGGAACACACACACACCCAGGGAACACATTTAACCCCTTGATAACCCCCTAGTGCTAACCCCTTCCCTGTCAGTGTCATTAGTACAATAAAAGTGCATATTTTTAGCACTCATCACTGTAATAATGTCACTGGTTCACAAAAAAGTGTCAAAAATGTCAGTTAGGTGTCCGATCTGTCCGCCGCAATGTCGCAGTCCCGCTAAAAATCACTGATTGCTGCCATTACTAGTAAAAAAAAATAATAATAGCAAAGGCAGTTGTTACCCTCCCTAAATGAACGTTTATCTCATTTATCGAATCAATCCAATCTACCAATTTGATCATTAAAAAATCTTTATTTGAATAGATTTGTCAAACTTAAATAAATATTTGATTAAACAAATTCCGTACTTGTGTGTTTCACTGCAACCTATTTACAAGGTGAATATTCAGCAATATAGGATTAAATTCTGCTGTAACACCCATCTATTCATGTCCCATGTTCTACCACATTTTATTATGTCTTTTTAATACATGCAATATACTTTGTCACCACAAGATGGCCCTCAATTGAAATCCGACGTATTGAATGCTAGTTGGACACTTGTTCCTTTAAAATGAGAATGTAGACTAGTGTCGTTTGTTCTGAAGAAGTGCACGATTGAGTGCACGAAATGCATCAACCTGGGCTGCGCTGGATAAGCATTGTGCTCTACTAATGCATACCAGCTAATGTGCGTGGAATTTCGTCAGTAACATCTCCTCCCCTGGCCCTACCAGGAGAAGCCTGCACTACTTGGACTGAAAAGAATGGAAAAGAAATACATATATAAATTTATTGTACAATACAGAAAAAACAAACAAAAATAATATACATTTTAGTGAGATAACCCGCCTATACCCCTAGTGGCTAGACCCAAGATTTTGTAATGTGGACAGAGAGAGACAAACCAGAATACTATGGGGACGTATATAACATGATAACATAATATAACAAAGAGCCTCCGGCGGAGGCTCTTTACCACTTGATCAGCCGTGTCCAATCACGGCTGATCACGATGTCATCAGGAAAAGCCGTTGATCGGCTTTTCCTCACTCGCGTCCGAGAGATGCGAGTAGAGGAGAGCCGATCGGTGGCTCTCCTGACAGGGGGGTCTGCACTGATTGTTTATCAGCACAGCCCCCCCTTGGATGCCCACACTAGACCACCAGGGAAGCCACCAGGACCACCAGGGAAGGGGGCAAAATGTGGATGGCCAGGTACGTACCCCATGACCATCCACATGTGCAAATTATGCCCAATCTGTGCCAATCAATGCCCACAAATGGGCACTGACTGGCACCATTATATAAAATGTAACATCAGTGATGCCCAGCAATGCCACCCATCAGTATCATCAGTGCCAGCAGTGTCATCAGTGACACCCATCAGTGCCACCTATCAGTGCCCATCCATGCCCATCAGTGCCCACCTATCAGTGCCCATCAGTGCCCATCCGTGCCACCTATCAGTGCCACCCATAAGTACCCATCAGTGCCACCTATGAGTGCCCATCAGTGCCACCTATGAGTGCCCATCAGTGCCGCATACCAGTGCCACCTATCAGTGCCCATCAGTGCCACCTATCAGTGCCCATCAGTGCCGCCTATCAGTGCCCGTCAGTGCCACCTCATTGGTGCCACCTCATCGGTGCCCAAAAGTCCCACCTTATCAGTGCAACCATATCA
This sequence comes from Lithobates clamitans, assembly GCA_037952925.1. Taxonomy (NCBI): domain Eukaryota; kingdom Metazoa; phylum Chordata; class Amphibia; order Anura; family Ranidae; genus Lithobates; species Lithobates clamitans. The sequence goes on along the minus strand of JBBGZY010000937.1, from coordinate 352,621 downwards.
GTGCCCATCATTGAAGAAGAAAACGTATTTAACTACAAAAAATTTTAACAGAAACAAAGAAAAACGTGTTTTTTTTCAAAATTTTCGGTCGTTTTTTATTTGTTGCGCAAAAAATAAAAAATGCAGAGGTGATTAAATACCACCAAAAGAAAGCTCTATTTGTGGGAACAAAATAATAAAAAATTTAGTTTGGGTACAGTGATGGATGACCACGCAATTGTCATTCAAATTGTGACAGCGCTAAAAGCTGAAAATTGTGCTGGGCAGGAAGGTGTCTAATTGCCCGGTATTGAAGTGGTTAATCAATGGGCCAAGTACTTTAATCGTTATTTGTTTTGAGACATAACTCTCTCTGTCCGCTCTCTGTACAGATGCTTGGGTCTGGCCACTAGGGGTATAGGTGGGTTAGCTCACTAAAATGTATATTATTTTTGTTTGTTTTTTCTGTATTGTACAATACATTTATATATGTCTTTCTTTTCCATTTCTTGATAGTCATTATAAAACGCTCCTGAAGAAGCGCTGAGAGCGCAAAACATGTAGAGCGCATCCGCTTCCTTGTAACCAAACCATACTCCTCGATTCTTTTACATTATGGAATGACTTCTATTCATCTCCTAGTCTCCTTGTAGATGTATCATGGTTTTGTATTTTAGCGGTATTTTGCAATATGTGTTGATATATTAATGTGGATTTTTTAGACATTATGTAATTCCATTTTTTGTGTTTATAATAAAATTATATTTTTGTATAATCGTTTGGTTGTCACTAAAAAGTCCAAGCCCCATTGTTCTTTTGTATTCTTTTTTTTTAATTATCATTTTTTTTATTTATTTTCCATTATATACATTACTTCATACTTTGAATCTACAATATTCAAGTTAATCCAAATAAACACTTTTATCTTAACAATTAACAATTCTTAACAATTCTTCCCCCTTTCAAGCACAAAAAAAAACAATAAAATTTAAACTCCTTCCCCCTTCCTTATTTCTCCCACCCCTACACCAGTAGTGCTCCCTCCCCCACTCGTCTCATCTCTTCCTCTAGATATAGTGTTTCCATTGTGCTCCACACTTCCCTTCCAAATCCACAAAATTGAAAAGTCATTCCGTCCTTGTGATAGAAAAAAAAAAAACCCTCAGCCTGTGCAAAAAAATTCTGTTTAGGAGGCTACTAAGCCAATTCAAATCACCCTTAAGCGTCCACCTTAATATCCCAAAAAAAAAAAATAGAGAGAACTATATGAGGCTTTTATGAGCTATACATCCTTCATAATCAGTGAGTAAATATGCCCTCTTCCCTTTACTATATCTGTTCAAACTATCCCTTCTCTTCTGTGCCCCCCTTCCTCCCTAAGTGTTCTATCCCTTCCCATTTCCCCACCTCTTATCCCTTCCCCGTATTCAACCCCAGGTGAGAGGTGAAAAAAAACTAATAAGAGGAGAAAAAAATATATATATCCCCCCGGGACACCCACGATTGAACCCAGAGACCAAAAAACAAGTAGAAAGGCGCAAAGCAGGTATACCTCACATAACAGATCCTAAATAGTCCAATGGCAGGGTAGGTGTCTGTAGAAGTATATAGATATATATACAAGGGGGAGTCTATCAGGGCTGCCACCAAAAAAAGACCAGAAGCAGGGTCCAATAGGCTGAGAAGATAAAAACAAGGAAGAGGGGCGCCTCTGAGTATAAATCAATAATCATTTATTTACAACAAACAATATCCACTCACATGGAGGACTGTAGTATTGCGTTCCGGTGCATCTCTGAGTAGAGAAGAGGCTGGAGGACCACAAGTCTCAGTAAGTCCGTGCAGTGCTGGTCACACATCAAGTCCTGGCAGGGATGGATGGTGGTGGCAGAACACGGTGGGAGTTCCCTCGGGTCTCCAGATGGCACTTCAGAATAGGTAGTGGGTTGAATAACAAAGACCAACGGTCTGTGGGTTCCAGGGAGGGGATGGGGGGACGCCAAAGCCGATCGCCGGGCGCGCTGCCGTCTGAGGCTCGTACGGCTCCGTGGAGAGAGATGGTGACGGCCGTACAGGGAGCCAGAACGAGGCCTGGAAAGCAAGCGCAGCGCGGCGCCGGGCCGTGACGTCACAGCTCTGCGACGCGTTTCCGAGTCTGCGCGCTATAGATGACAGGAATAGCGGCACTCCTTTTTCAAGCATAGGGGGCAGATGTATTGGCAGTCCTTTTGTAGTCTTTGGGAGGGAGGGGGAAGGGGCGGGGCTGAGAATAATAAACAGTATCCGGATACAATGCAGCTTATTGGCAATACTAGATATAATGCACATGGAAGTGGGGCACAAGTTGATAAAGTTTAAGCATGGAGTATCTGTACATACATATATAGGAAACATATGAGCATATTTATACATAGAATTGGAAAATGAAAATTAAAAATTAAAATTAGAAATAAAAAATTATTTAATTAAAAACCAGTACACATCCACCTGCAGAATAAAACCTGGTGCATATGCAACCAATATGGACCATATATAAGAACATGTAAATGTATCAATTGAGAATTGGGATGGTACTAAAAATTAATAATGATAATATTAATGATCATGGACCAGTGCAAGATAAAAAATATATATATATATAAAATAAGAAATTTATATATGTAAAATACACAAGAAATGGTGATTATATAAATATAAATATCAGTACACGCTGTAAACATAATTAGCGATGTAACACAGTCCGCAAGGGAAAAACCAGGAAAAAGGAGCAAGGGGAGGGGAAAAAGGGGGGGGGGCGGGAAGGAAAAGCCGGGGGGAAAAAAAGGAAGAAGGGAAAGGGGGGGGGGGGGGAAAGAAAGGAATGGAGAAGAAAGGGGGGGGGTTGGGGGGTAATGGGAGAGAACGAGGGCAGGGGAGGGGCGGGGGATGGAATATACTTACTCGTGGACCCGCCACCCCCACAATAATAGATATGTTAGTGTGTATACAACCTGTGGTAAGGATGATAAAAATACAAGCAATGAATAAACACATACCATATATAAGCAAATAAAAGCAATATATATCTATAATATGGTGGCAATCTCGATGCCCTCATTCAAGCCCCCAGGCGAGAGACGTCGAGATTGTAAATCCAGAACGTTTCTTTTGCACAGAGCTTTTTGAAACGTTCGGCGGGAGTATATGACTTGGGGATTTGTTCTATTACCCATACAGTGAGGCCCGTGGTGGATTTTTGGTGAAAACTAGCAAAATGTCGTGGGACACTGTGCATGTCTTTGCCACCCTCTATCAGTCTCCGGTGTTGACCGAAACGCTGTCTGAGGGGGCAGATTGTTCTACCGACATAGATCAGTCCACAGGGGCACATGAGGCCGTAGACTACAAAATCAGAAGAACAATTGTAGAATTGGTCTATCTGGTACGTTTTACCTTTGGAAAGGAATGACTTCTGTCCATGTTTAACAAAGGCACAAGTTTTGCATAGTGTTTTTTTGCATCGATACATGCCAACCAAAGGTATAAGTGTGGTGGCATGGTCGTTGGTCACAGTGGTTTTGAATTTGCTTGGGGCAATTTTACTTTTCAAATTGGGTGCTTTACGGTAAGTGATTCGTGGTACTGTAGGGAGAAGAGTTTTGAGAAGGGGGTCCTGTAATAGAATCCCCCAATGTTTTTTCATGATGTTTTCCATTTTTTTATATTCGAAGTGAAAGGTCGTGATAAATCTGGTGGAGTGATCTGTTGGGCAAGTATTTGTTTTGGCTGGTTTACCCTTGGAATAGGATGCACAAGCTACATCAACCAATTCTTTAGGGTATTGTTTTTCAGCGAATTTGTTTTTTAATGGAATGCTGGAGGCTGCATAATCGCTATCGAGGGTACAGTTCTGTCTGAAACGGCAGAACTGTCCCTTTGGTATATTTTTCGTCCACTTCGGATAGTGGCAACTGTGAAAATGTAAAAAGGAGTTCCCAGCAGTTGGCTTGGTGTAATTTTTAGCAATGATTCTATCGTCCATGTGACCCAATTCCAAATCGAGATATGCTAAATGGGTGGGGTCGGAGGTGTGGGTGAAGGCAAGTCCATAGGGATTATGGTTACAGTGGTCCACAAATGATGTAATCTGATCTGGGGAGCCGTCCCAGATCACGATCAGATCATCTATATAGCGCCCAAAGAAAATGATGTTTGCTGAGTGTGGGTTATTTTGCCATATAAAGTTTTTCTCCCAGTAACCCATAGCCAGGTTGGCATAGGAGGGGGCGAAATTTGCTCCCATGGCGGTCCCCTGTGCTTGCAGGAAGAACTCACCATTAAAATCAAAGTAGTTGTGGGTTAAACAAAAATTGGTAGCCTCCATGATGAAAGCGGCTTGTCTGGGGTTTAAAAGAGGGTCCTGGGCAAGAAAGAATTCCAGAGCTAATAATCCAAATGAGTGGGGGATGGAGGTGTAGAGTGAGGTAACATCCAATGAAAGCCACAAGTAGGTGGATTCCCACTTGTACGGTGCTAGGAGTTCTAGGAGATGTGAACCATCTCTGATATATGACGGTAATTCCTTAACTAGTGGCTGTAAAAATTGATCAATATATTGGCTGAATCCCGTGGTGACACTGTCCATCGCCGCCACGATGGGTCTTCCCGGGGGAGTGGTTGTGTTCTTGTGGATTTTGGGCAAATAGTAGAAATAGGGAACCTGGTAGAAGCTTTTCAGAAAAAAAGAAGCTCCCGTTTTATTGATCACTCCATTATTGAGGGCTGATTGGACCAAATTGCTCGCCTCCAGAGCAAATTCGCTAGTGGGGTCTTTTCTAAGTTTAATGTATGTGGTTTGGTCTGAGAGGAGTCTATGGGCCTCTTTGATGTAGTCTGCTCTGTCCAGTACCACTATACTTCCTCCTTTATCTGCTGTTTTGATGACTACATTAGTGTTTTGAATGAGAGAATCTAATGCTCGAGTTTCGGCGACTGTAAGATTGTGTTTATGAATGGGAATGGTGGAGGATGATTGGCAAAGCTTCACAAAGTCAGCGTATACCACTCTGTAGAAGCTTTCCAGGAAAGGGCCTTTCGATTGGGCAGGGAAAAAAACCGACTTCGGTTTAAAAGAGGAGTGAATGATGGGCGGGGAGGTGGCCATGTGTTGTGTGAAGAGATCAAGCAGGTCCTCCTCTTCCCTGATGGAATCTAGGATATCTATGACATCACCGTCATATTCAAAAACATTGGGGGGTGAAGTACATGTAGGTGGGTCTGGATCTTCTTTTACGGGTTTATTTTGTTTTGCATTAAAAAACCTTTTAAGGGTTAGATTACGAATATAGCGGTTGAGATCTTTAAACAAGAGGAAGGGGTTGGGCTTGTTGATGGGAGCGAAATTAAGTCCTCTGCATAGCAGACTGGTGTCTGCAGTGGAGAGTTCTAAGGAAGACAGATTAAAAATCTTCATAGATTGCGGAATTTGAGTAGGTTGCTTTTTGGACTTGGTTCGTCCTCCTCTACAACCTCTCCGGTGAATTTTCTTTTTCTCCGGTTGGTTGGAGGAGGACAATGAGCTAAAAAAGAAGGGTCAGTGGGTGAGGAGGGACCTGGGGCATGGGGTATGTGTGTGGATGGGATGGGGGAGGAAAGGGGAGGGATGTGGGAAAGGGGAAGTGTGGGGGAGAGCAAGTCTGTGGTGGAATGGCTGGGTGTGTCCCCAAGATTAGGTCTGGACACGTATGTAGTTATAGGAAGATCAGTGGTAATACCTAACTGTACTTCCATATGATCATCATTGGTAGTAGTGGGTACTTTGGAATGACGTGGGTCGGCAGCATTATTCGGGTGAGCTATCCCAGGTATAGCTCCTGGCTGGTTGTCTGACGTCTGACGGAAAGTCGGTGTAGCAATTGTGGCAGCATTGGTGCTTTTTGTAGCACGTGATGGTCTGTTGTAAAATCTGTTGAGATCAGTTAATAGATTACTGGTTTTATGTTTATTTTTAGTGGTAATGGGAGTTTTACATACCGTACGATCATGGGTATTGGGCAACAGATGTACAGGGTATTTGTAAGGAAACGAATTCCCATTAGGGGAGTGGGGTGATCGGGAGGTTGGATTGGGGGTGGTGGATGTGGGTGAGAAACATGTGATGATATGTGGGGTGGGGGGAGGGGAAGGGAAGCAGGGATGAGAAGGACACGACGATTTAATGTCGTGGGTGGACTGTGGCAATTTTTGTTTCCAATTGAAAACACGATCTAGATTAAAATCGTCAAGATCTCTCTTGAATTTACCTAGTTTGCCTTTTAGCATAAAGTCCTCATCGGACTTGGTGTTTTTCTTCAAAATCATGAACCAAGAGAGTGGGATAATGACTTTCTGGTCAATGATGGTCTTAGCTATGGCATTGGCTTCTAACCTGAGTTTTTCAAAAAGATGTAATCTATGTTCAACCAGGATTTCCATCCATTTTGAGGTACAGAATTCGGAAATATTTTCCCATTCTTTTTTACGAACAATGTCAATTTCAATGATCAATTTTTACAGCCACTAGTTAAGGAATTACCGTCATATATCAGAGATGGTTCACATCTCCTAGAACTCCTAGCACCGTACAAGTGGGAATCCACCTACTTGTGGCTTTCATTGGATGTTACCTCACTCTACACCTCCATCCCCCACTCATTTGGATTATTAGCTCTGGAATTCTTTCTTGCCCAGGACCCTCTTTTAAACCCCAGACAAGCCGCTTTCATCATGGAGGCTACTAATTTTTGTTTAACCCACAACTACTTTGATTTTAATGGTGAGTTCTTCCTGCAAGCACAGGGGACCGCCATGGGAGCAAATTTCGCCCCCTCCTATGCCAACCTGGCTATGGGTTACTGGGAGAAAAACTTTATATGGCAAAATAACCCACACTCAGCAAACATCATTTTCTTTGGGCGCTATATAGATGATCTGATCGTGATCTGGGACGGCTCCCCAGATCAGATTACATCATTTGTGGACCACTGTAACCATAATCCCTATGGACTTGCCTTCACCCACACCTCCGACCCCACCCATTTAGCATATCTCGATTTGGAATTGGGTCACATGGACGATAGAATCATTGCTAAAAATTACACCAAGCCAACTGCTGGGAACTCCTTTTTACATTTTCACAGTTGCCACTATCCGAAGTGGACGAAAAATATACCAAAGGGACAGTTCTGCCGTTTCAGACAGAACTGTACCCTCGATAGCGATTATGCAGCCTCCAGCATTCCATTAAAAAACAAATTCGCTGAAAAACAATACCCTAAAGAATTGGTTGATGTAGCTTGTGCATCCTATTCCAAGGGTAAACCAGCCAAAACAAATACTTGCCCAACAGATCACTCCACCAGATTTATCACGACCTTTCACTTCGAATATAAAAAAATGGAAAACATCATGAAAAAACATTGGGGGATTCTATTACAGGACCCCCTCCTCAAAACTCTTCTCCCTACAGTACCACGAATCACTTACCGTAAAGCACCCAATTTGAAAAGTAAAATTGCCCCAAGCAAATTCAAAACCACTGTGACCAACGACCATGCCACCACACTTATACCTTTGGTTGGCATGTATCGATGCAAAAAAACACTATGCAAAACTTGTGCCTTTGTTAAACATGGACAGAAGTCATTCCTTTCCAAAGGTAAAACGTACCAGATAGACCAATTCTACAATTGTTCTTCTGATTTTGTAGTCTACGGCCTCATGTGCCCCTGTGGACTGATCTATGTCGGTAGAACAATCTGCCCCCTCAGACAGCGTTTCGGTCAACACCGGAGACTGATAGAGGGTGGCAAAGACATGCACAGTGTCCCACGACATTTTGCTAGTTTTCACCAAAAATCCACCACGGGCCTCACTGTATGGGTAATAGAACAAATCCCCAAGTCATATACTCCCGCCGAACGTTTCAAAAAGCTCTGTGCAAAAGAAACGTTCTGGATTTACAATCTCGACGTCCTCTCGCCTGGGGGCTTGAATGAGGGCATCGAGATTGCCACCATATTATAGATATATATTGCTTTTATTTGCTTATATATGGTATGTGTTTATTCATTGCTTGTATTTTTATCATCCTTACCACAGGTTGTATACACACTAACATATCTATTATTGTGGGGGTGGCGGGTCCACGAGTAAGTATATTCCATCCCCCGCCCCCTCCCCTGCCCTCGTTCTCTCCCATTACCCCCCAACCCCCCCCCCCTTTCTTCTCCATTCCTTTCTTTCCCCCCCCCCCTTTCCCTTCTTCCTTTTTTTCCCCCCGGCTTTTCCTTCCCGCCCCCCCCCCCCTTTTTTCCCCTCCCCTTGCTCCTTTTTCCTGGTTTTTCCCTTGCGGACTGTGTTACATCGCTAATTATGTTTACAGCGTGTACTGATATTTATATTTATATAATCACCATTTCTTGTGTATTTTACATATATAAATTTCTTATTTTATATATATATATATTTTTTATCTTGCACTGGTCCATGATCATTAATATTATCATTATTAATTTTTAGTACCATCCCAATTCTCAATTGATACATTTACATGTTCTTATATATGGTCCATATTGGTTGCATATGCACCAGGTTTTATTCTGCAGGTGGATGTGTACTGGTTTTTAATTAAATAATTTTTTATTTCTAATTTTAATTTTTAATTTTCATTTTCCAATTCTATGTATAAATATGCTCATATGTTTCCTATATATGTATGTACAGATACTCCATGCTTAAACTTTATCAACTTGTGCCCCACTTCCATGTGCATTATATCTAGTATTGCCAATAAGCTGCATTGTATCCGGATACTGTTTATTATTCTCAGCCCCGCCCCTTCCCCCTCCCTCCCAAAGACTACAAAAGGACTGCCAATACATCTGCCCCCTATGCTTGAAAAAGGAGTGCCGCTATTCCTGTCATCTATAGCGCGCAGACTCGGAAACGCGTCGCAGAGCTGTGACGTCACGGCCCGGCGCCGCGCTGCGCTTGCTTTCCAGGCCTCGTTCTGGCTCCCTGTACGGCCGTCACCATCTCTCTCCACGGAGCCGTACGAGCCTCAGACGGCAGCGCGCCCGGCGATCGGCTTTGGCGTCCCCCCATCCCCTCCCTGGAACCCACAGACCGTTGGTCTTTGTTATTCAACCCACTACCTATTCTGAAGTGCCATCTGGAGACCCGAGGGAACTCCCACCGTGTTCTGCCACCACCATCCATCCCTGCCAGGACTTGATGTGTGACCAGCACTGCACGGACTTACTGAGACTTGTGGTCCTCCAGCCTCTTCTCTACTCAGAGATGCACCGGAACGCAATACTACAGTCCTCCATGTGAGTGGATATTGTTTGTTGTAAATAAATGATTATTGATTTATACTCAGAGGCGCCCCTCTTCCTTGTTTGAACCCAGAGACCACACTGCTCTTTACAACGTTGTTCTATCTAATCTCTTTTAAGCAGCGCACCCATCCTGCCCATGTTTCAGTGTTTTTATCTTTCTTGTCTTTTGCTGCGTGCACCCATCTTTCGGCCTCCATTATTATAAGTTAATCTCTTTCTTCCAGTCTGCCAAGGTTGGACTTCTAGTTTGTTTCCATAGCCTAGGTATTAATGATTTGGCAGCATTTAGTAAGTGTGGAATAACACTCTATTGGTCCGGGGGATAACCTTTCAACCCAAGAAGCGATTGCTTCCCAGAACACCTTAATCTTAGGGCAAGACCACCATAGGTGGAGAAAGGTGCCTTCTTGTCCGCACCCTCTCCAACATCTGGCGTCTGCCGTTGGGAACCTCTTTGCTATCTTAACTGGGACCCAATACCACCTAGTCAAAAATGTATATGACATTTCTTGAATCTGAGAGCTTATAGACGTAGAGTGTGTCAAATTAAATAGTTTTTAATTTGTGCTGTGGTAAGATTATGACCTAATTCTCCTTCCCATTATCTAATAAAGTATGAAACTGTTCGATTTTGTGTCGCGAGAATCAGTCTATACATCTGTGACATCAAGTGTCTTTCAGTGGGTATATTTACACACATGGATTCAAAAGCAGTAAGAGAACTCACTGGTCTCATCCCGGGTTTCAGACCCTTGAAAAAACACCCCAATTGATGGTATCTCCACTCCTCCATAGGTATCCTCCCCATTTTCGATGTCAAATCTCCCAGGGGGGTTAATGTTCCATAAGGGGCAAATTTGCCACATGTCGTATCCCCATCCCTCCCCCAGGCTCTAAAAAATCCCACCTCCTCCCCTGGAGGAAACCATGGGTACCCCTCCAATGGGATCAGAGGGGATATCCGAGGAGCATAGTCTCCTGATTGATTTAATTTATCCCAAATTAAGAGTGTGCTCTTTGTTAATGGTGACATCCATTTTGAGAGACCCCTGTCTGTACTCGGAATCCACAGGATTCCGGCCAGCTTCCTGCCTGCCATTATCTGCTCTATGGAGACCCATATTTTCTTTGCGGAGTCGTGGCACCAGTTCAGGTTCCACACTAAAGACATTGCTCTATAATATAAAGCTACATCTGGTAGTCCCATTCCTCCTTTCAATTTGCCTCTACGCAAAACATCATACGCCAATCTGGGATGTTTATCACTCCATACAAATGCTATGAAGGCCTTACGTAAGGTTTTAGAAAAACTTTGTGGGAGTGTAATTGGCACTGTGTGTAAAAGATAAATTATTTTAGGTAGTACACTCATCTTTATGGTGCTGACCCTTCCAAACCATGTTAATAACCGGCCTCTCCATTCCTGCAGGTCCCCCATTACCCCCTTCATTAAGGAACCATAGTTTAAATCATACAGTAGTTTAAGATCTGCTGTGATATGTATTCCCAAATATGCCATAGAGTTTTTGTTCCAAATAAAGGGATAAGAATTTTGCAAAATCATTTTCATCCCTAAGGGGACCTGACTAGGTAACAGTACAGACTTTTCAAAATTTATTTTGAAATTAGATAAATCTCCGAACTTAGAGACCTCTGCCATCAAAGCCGGTAGTGATGTCTGTGGTGATGAAAGATAGAATAATAAGTCATCGGCATATGCCGAGACTTTATATTCGACTGATCTGACCCGTACCACCTGAATTTCAATGTTTCCCCTCACTTTGCAAAGAAATGGTTCTAATATCATAGCAAACAACAGCGGGGATAATGGACACCCTTGTCTTGTGCCATTATGTATTTGGAAATAATCAGACAGTGTGCCATTTACTTTGACTCTCGCTCTCGGTGTCGCATATAATGCTGCAACCCAGCCCATCATGCGTTCCCCCAGACCCATCCCCCTTAGCACCTCCATCATGAATCCCCAGTTCACCCTGTCAAATGCCTTTTCGGCAACCATTGACAATATCACTCTTGGGTCCTTGTCAGGGCCATGTTGCATCCAATGAAGGGTGTGTAAAGCCCGAATGGTATTATCTCTGGCCTCACGGCCCTTCATAAATCCCGTCTGATCAGAGTGAACTAGATTCACTATATGATCCTGTAACCGAAGAGCCAAAATTTTTGCTAAAACCTTAGTGTCTGAGTTTAACAAGGAGATGGGTCTGTAGTTCGCGCACAGCTGAGTATCTTTCCCTGGTTTAGGAAGTATCGTTATGTATGCCAACAAGGCCTCTGGAGGTAATGGATTGGAGGCATTAATTGAATTAAAGTAGCTACATAACGGGCCTCTTAATCTGGTAATAAATTTCTTATAATATGAATTGGTGAGCTCATCTGGTCCTGGGCTTTTACCTTTTGGCAGACTCAATATTACTTTGTTTAATTCATTAATAGAAATTGTTCTATCTAATTCCTCGATTACCGTGGGCAGCAGTGAGGGCAGCGCTGAATTTTCTATATACTCTCGAATTTCTAATTTATGCTGTTCTCCCATCGCATTCGGCAAAATAGTATGAATATTATCTTTTTCTTTTTTTTGAAAATGTTATTTTGAAAGAAAACAAGTACAGAAATCTCAAATATCATGGAAACACATACAGGTGTTGGCATAGCAATACTGCAGTGCAGGAGCAAATATCGACAGTCCAGTAAAAGCCTTTTTCTTGCTGTCGCTGGGTCTTGTAGTTTCTTAATTTCTACATAGCAGTTCAACTTGCTTTACTGGACTCGGCCTGATAATAGGACCTGTGTAGTGTTTAACTATCTTTCTGGTTCTCGGGCTGACTGCCCAGAGACAATGGTTATTCAAGGTGGTTGGGAAAGTTATTTTGGGCTCGGTTAGTAGGGGTTGTAGGTGTCAGTGAGTATGGTATGTTGTTTCCCTGGCCCGGCCGTGGAACTAATTGAGTTTGACAGAAGAATAAGTGAGGTGAGATGTAGTTAAGGAGAAAATCTGTAAGTGATCTGGTTCATATTTTCATTGTTAAGGTAGGGGGGGCAGGAGGGAGGGGGGTACTGGAGGGAGGGATGGGTGAAAAGGGAGCGGGGGGAGCAGGGAGAGAGAGGAGTGGGGGGGGTGAGGGAGAAGAAGAAGAGGAGAGAGAAAAAAAAAAGGAGGGGGGAGGGTTTCCGTCTCTGACTCCTCTTCCTGAGTCATATGGGAGAGTAGGGGTTTCTGTTTTTATTTACCATGTGGGTTTCTTTTAGGGTGTCAGGGGGCAATCATGGGTGAGTGTTATAGTTCGTGCAATGATTTAGCTGTAGTCCCCCCGCCCCATTCTCTGCTTCCGGTGTTGTCCCCTCTTCTCTCTTCTCTGTCCCTCGCCTTTGTATGGGATTAACTTAGGTTGTCTAAATACTCCCTGTTACTTTATGGTGGTGGTTTGAGAGCTCTGTGGTATGCAGGTGTGGTCTGGAAATGTATCCAGCATGCCCATTTTGTACTGAATTTCGAGGGTGTGTCTCGCGAGATGTGAATTAGCTCTTCCATCTCGGCAGTTTTACGTATTCTGTGGAACCATTCTTTGGCTGTGGGTACTTGGGAGGAACCCCAGTATATAGGGATACATTGCCGTGCAGCATTGATCATATGCATTGTCAGGGACTTATGGTATGTGCTATGTGATTGTGGGGAGTGGTGAAGGAGAAACTGGGCTGGAGTTGGGTTCAGTTCATAAGAGGTTACTTGGGAGGTGATTCGACATACTTCTTTCCAGAAAGTTTGTAATGGGGTGCATGACCACCAGATGTGCAAAAGTGTTCCTTTGTCTTTGTGGCATCTCCAGCCTTTATCTGGTGTGGAAGGGTAAAGTCTATTTAGCAGTGCGGGTGTACGGTACCATCGAGATTGAATCTTTTAGCCGTTTTCCTGTGTGCTGACGTTCAAAGAGCCCTTATGAATGTTTAGAAAGATGTATTCCCATTGTTTGTCTGTGAGTGAAAGGGAAAGGTCTTCTTCCCAGCGTGAACAAGCTTTACTTGTGTTGGGGCGTATGTTCTCAAAAAGGAGGTTGTGTGTGTAAGCTATATAAAATAAAGGTATTTCGCGCAATATTCAATAAAATAGTGTGAATAAAAAATAAATAGTAGACGTGTATAGAAAATGTGCAAATTGCATACTAAAGTGAATTATAACAAGAGTGTTATTGATAATGAGCTAGTGGCTACTATGGATATAAATCTCCATAGCGTGGCGTTTAGCTGAAAACATAATCCATAGATAATGGGTGTATCATAAATGTGCAAATCGCATAGAAAATGAACAGTGCCAATAGTGTTGCTGATATCAAGCTAATTACTGCTACGGATGCTAGTCTCACTGCATAGCATCTAGCTAGAAATATGAGCCATAAATAGTAAGATAAGTAATCATATAAAACGTGTATCAACCACACATAAATATCACATGAAAACCATAAATGAACAAGCAAGGAAAAAAGGAAAAAATGTAAATGCAATACTAAAATGCTGGTATAGGTGTGTTTATATTAACACACTAGGAACATCGCTTAGTGTCCATAAATTGTATAACATAAGTGACGAATCATTAGTACTCTATAATGCATGAATAGTACTGGTGGAAGATAAAGGGTTAATCAGGAAAGTCTATGAATGGATGCCGTTTTCTTGTTCTTTTAAAAAATGTATGAGGTAGATGGAGTTTATAATCCTATTACTGTTATATCCTCTAATGGTCTCTTAGGACCCTCACCTTCATAGTGTAGAAAAACGGCATTTGGCAGTACAGTGTGGGTGGTTGTAGTAACTGTCACCAAAGTCTCTGCTTTCTCTGTATAAGGTCTTTAATCCATCTCTCCCTGTATCTCCAGAGTGGCTCTCTCGGGTGTGGGGGAGATAAAACAGAGATTGGGGAGGGGAAGAGAAAAGAAGCTCCACTAGTGTATTAAAGCTTATTTAAAACCGGGGATATTTATTCAAAGGTAATGCTCTTACATTTAAAAAACATATAACAGGCAAAGTTATCTTATAAAAGCTGTGGCGTTCTAAGCGCCCTCTCACTTGTGCTTCAAGATGTATTGTACCGCTCAGCCAATCCCTACGCGTTACGACACCGTCACGTGTCTTCATCTGGGGAACCGGATTGGCTGCTGAGGGTTAGCTTAAGTATAATGGGACCGGAAGTTGTCAGGCCGCCATCTTACTTATGGTTTGTGTATTTGCGTCTAGCGCCATTTTTCTTAAGTCTACAGGGAGTAGTGTGTTCTCCATTTTGTTGAGGATTCGTGCTGTTGTTCCTCTATCAAAGGTTGCAGTGTGTGCGCGGCCATTTTATTGGTGGCATGTTTATTAAAATAACCTGGCTTATGTGCATTAGGATCCGGCAGAAAGATGTCACCTCATGCAAAATAGCTCTGCATTCAAACCTCATTATTGAATAATCAGATTTCTCTGGATGGTCGTTAATTGGAATTACTAATAAGTGATATGTATTTAATCAGGTTGAGCTACAGCGTTCCTAAATCTGATGATATATAATATATAAAATATTATTCATTATTGAACTATGTGAATAATGTGTACATGAAGCAGGCATAAGAGTGCTCTGAAGAACTACCTCATATCTACAAAGATTTTTTTTATATATACATAAAACATAATACATTAATTAATTGAATCAATCATAATAAATTAATTGATTGAATCATGAAATAGCCGTAGTTTTAAAAAGGGGTCCTAAATAGACTAATTTAAAAGATGGTTAAAAATTTTATGTATATACACAAATATAAAAACAGAAAATAATCAAATCCTCATGGACATATACTTATTGTAAATTAAATATCAATACAATAGTAGTAAATGAAAAGATAAAATATAAATCAGATCAGAATACAGTTAGAATAAAGTAGGAGGTACATTATTACATTGGCTATAGGGTAAATGGACTATTGCATAAATGGACAGTACCGCTAAAATTTTTTTTGATGTGTACACCAGAAGACTAAGGTATTGCTATGTTAAGACATCACATACATAAATGGGTGTAATATATCATGCATCAGTGTCATGGTAAATAAATAAGATCATAAGTCCTGTGGTAATAGGGTAAAACATCCGAGGGATGATTGTGAGTGTATGAGGTAACACAAATGGTCATCTAATCCCTTATGTATACATTATTAATAATTACTTAAAAAACAGTTCAGATCGAACTCTACGTTCAGTCCTCCAGGTACAAGGGTCCGTAAAGTATGAATCCATTTGGATTCTTTACGACTAATGTCTCTTACTAAATGGCTCCCCCTCCATGATGGTTTATGTTTTTCTATTCCCCAAAATTGAAGATGTGTGGGGTCTTTATTGTGTACTAGTGCAAAGTGCTTTGACACATTGTGTTTGGGGAAACCAGATTTGATGTTCTGTACATGTTCTTGTATTCATGTCTTCAAGGCTCTTTTTGTACGGCCTACATATTGGAGATTGCAGCTACATTGTAACATGTAGACAACTCCTTCTATGTGGCATCCTATAAACTCTCTAATCTCGTAGGTTTGTCCTGTATTAGTTGCTGTGAATTCTTTGCGTTTTCCCTGAAACACGCATAGCAATTGCGACAGGGTTAAAAACCTTTCCCTGAGAAGAAAGTAAAAGAAGGTGCTGGTGGTGGGTCAACTACTGATTTCACTATTAGGTCTCTAATAGTGGGTGCTCTTTTATACACAATATTCGGCTTCTCCGGTAATATTGCTTTTAGGTCCTTGTCATTTTTTAAAATGTGCCAGTGTTTTTGAATTATCCTTGCTACATCTTTATGTTGTGTATTGAAATCAAGGATTATACTGGGTACTTCTTGTTGCAGCCTCTTCTTGGGATGTTCTTCAATCATAGTTTTCCTATCCATTACATTTACATGTTCTATCTGGTTGTTAATCCACTGTTCGTCATATCCCTTTGCTTTGAATCTGTCTCCAATCATTCTTGCTTGGTTAAAATAGTCTTCTTCTTTGGTGCAGTTTCTTTTTATTCTTATAAGTTGGCCTTTTGGGATATTATATAGCCAAGGTTTAAAATGGCAACTGTCAGTTGACAGGTAGCTATTGGCATCCACCTTCTTAAAGTGTGTTTTGGTTATTATTTTCTGTCCCTCTAGGCTAATATTCAGGTCCAGGAAATCTATTTCTTTTGTATCTATTTTCCATACTAAGTTAATGTTTTTATTGTTGTTGTTTAATTTATTAAGGAACATCTCTAAATTGTTTCTGTCTCCATTCCAGACAATTATCACATCATCGATAAATCTTTTATATAATGTTAATTCAGCGGGGGTGTCGGTGTATACCGCTTTTTCTTCCCACTGTGCCATAAATGCATTTGCCACTCCTGGTGCAAATTTGGCACCCATGGCTATTCCTACTAGTTGTTTATAGTAGGTTTGGTCATGCCAGAAGTAATTGCATTTGAGGCAAAAGTCTAAGCATTTAATTAGGTATTTTCTCTGTTTACATATTAGTGTGCTATGTTTCCTTAGCAGCCATTTAGCTGCTGAAATTGCATCTTGATGTTGGACTATGGTGTATAATGATGTGACGTCTGCTGTTGCCAGTAGTGTTCTCCCTCCAGTACCGGCACTGTATTTAGGAGTTGCAATATATGCTTAGTGTCTTTTAAGTATGCTTCAGTCTGCTGGACCGCTGGTTGTATGAAGTAGTCAATGTATTGACCCATTCTAGACGTTAGAGAGTCAATACCATTGACTATTGGTCTTCCTGGTGGATTCTCTTTGTCTTTGTGGATTTTAGGAACTGTATAAATGATTGGGATTCTGCAGGTTTCTGGTATTAGGTATTTAATCTCTTTTGAATTAAGTATATTTTTCTTCATCCCAAGGTTTACTAGAGTTTCTAATTCTTTTTTGTACTTAATGGTTGGATTCCTCGACAGTCTAATATATGTGGTTTCATCTTGTAACTGTCTATTTAATTCTGTAAGATATTGTTCTTTTGACTGTAGAACTATTGCACCTCCCTTATCCGCTGGTCTGATTATAATATCCTTCCTTTCAATCAGGCTTTTAATACCCTTTTGGATATATATAGGGTCTGTAGCTTTTCTGAGTTTTAGGGCTTCTATATCTTGTAGCACTAGATTTTTAAAGACCTCCACATTTTGATTTTGGGATATTTGTGGATTAAATAGTGAAGCATTGCGTAGTGTGCTGTGTACTCCTCTTGATGGAGTTCCAGTCCTCACGTTTTCTGGTTTCCACAGATTGTTCATCACATATTTTTTAATATTAATTTTTCTAATATATTTCTGTATCCCTATATACGTGTTGAACTTGTTGAGATTTTTGGTTGGTGCATGCTTTAAACCTTTGTCTAGTACTGCTAGCTCTTCTGTTGAAATAGGTTTACCACTTATGTTTATCACATTTTCTCCGACTATTCTCTTTTTCTTCTTTTGGAGTCTCTTTCCTGACCTCCTTCCTCTCTTCGTTCTGGTGTGTTTCTTGTTCGTTCTTCTTGAGGTCGTCTCCTGGGGGAATGTTGTACTTCTTGTGGAGGTCTTCGAGGGGAGTATTCTCTTCTCCCTCTCTCTAAAAAAGGTCTTTGTGTGTTGTGGTACTGTTGATTTTCATAATAGTATGGATTTTCATAATAATGTTCTTGATGATTTCTGATGGGTTCAAATCTATTATTTATAGAGATCGGTGTGCGTCTATATCCATCATGGTATTCTTGTTGGTAGGGTGGTGCCCTCTCTTCCCTTGAATTCCTTTCATTTTGTTGCCAATTTCTTTTCCTGAACGGTTTCTTAAAGGGTTTCTTTCCTCCTCTCTTTGGGGTATATTGTGCATATCCATAATTATTTCTTTGTCCATGATTAGTCCTTGGTGTACTTCCATATGTGCCTCTATCATCTCTTCTATAGGTGTTGTTTTGGTCAGGTGGATCATGATATGGTCGTGGTGTCTCTAACCGTCTCTCCCTTTCTTCCCATCTTTTATATGATTACTTATCTTACTATTTATGGCTCATATTTCTAGCTAGATGCTATGTAGTGAGACTAGCATCCGTAGCAGTAATTAGCTTGATATCAGCAACACTATTGGCACTGTTCATTTTCTATGCGATTTGCACATTTATGATACACCCATTATCTATGGATTATGTTTTCAGCTAAACGCCACGCTATGGAGATTTATATCCATAGTAGCCACTAGCTCATTATCAATAACACTCTTGTTATAATTCACTTTAGTATGCAATTTGCACATTTTCTATACACGTCTACTATTTATTTTTTATTCACACTATTTTATTGAATATTGCGCGAAATACCTTTATTTTATATTTCTCATTAAGTGTTGTGTGAAAACACCTTAATTTTGCTGCAATATTACTGGTCACTTTTATGCGTTTTATTTGCGGCATTTTGCCACTCACCTTTTCCATTTTCACATCTGACCAGCGCAAGGGACACTTTTACACTTGTGTGTGTAAGCTATTAGGTGCCGCTGGGGGGATTTTTGGGTGCAGAGTTTTTCAAAAGATGTTAGTTGTCTCGAGCACTGTAGATCTTTGTCTAGTGACTTGAGGAAATGTGAGATCATTAGATATGTCCAGGGGGGATGGGCGGTCCTATTCATTTGGTCAGCTAAATTAGAGGACGAAAGGAGTTTCCCTGCGTTAAAGAATTGATGTGTTCAGGTTTGATCCTGTGACCAGTTGTCTGCGAGGAAGTGGTGGGACATTCCAGGAGGGAAGTCAGGATTTAGTTTAACTGAAGTTAGTGGTCCTTATTGGAGGATATATTCGTGTGGGTGCACAGTTTTTGGAAGCACAGTAGTGTTGGTCCAATGAGTGGGTGTTGTTGGATTGTCAACGGGATATGTTTAGGATTCATCCAGGGAAGAGAAGCTAGGGGGAGGGAGGTGAGGGATTCTTCTAGAGGGACCCACTCTTTGTGTGGGGAATGAATATTCCAGTCGACTATTCTGGACAGGTGTGTGGCTGTGAAGTAGTTGTGGATGTCTGGGAGACCAATTCCCCCTAATCGTTTTGGTTGGGTGAGTTGCTGAAAGCTGATTCTGGGCTTCCGATCTCCCCAGAGGAATCTGGAACACATGCTTTTATGTGCCTTAAAAAAGGTTTGTGGGACGTGGATTGGGATTGTTTGTAATACATATAATATTCTTGGTAGAGCATTCATTTTTAGAATTGCTGCTCTGCCAAACCATGAGAATATAGGTTTGTTCCAGTTTTTAAGGTCTTTAGTAAGTGCATTTAGCAGAGGTAAACGATTTGTTGAGTATAGAGCGGATAATTTGGAAGGAATTTGGATGCCTAGATATTTTGTTTTTATTTCTTGTGGGAGTGATATGTTGAGGGCATATGATTTAGAGAAGTTAATCTTGAGATTGGATAAGGATTGGAAGTGTTGAAATTCGGACAGTAGGATAGGTATGGTAGTTAGGGGTTCTGTGAGAAACAGTAATATATCGTCCGCAAAAGCAGCGTATTTGTATTCGTTATGAGAAGTTTGGAGTCCTTTAATGTCCAGATTTAGTCTTATTTTCAGTAGGAAGGGTTCTAAAGTGAGAATGAAAAGGATGGGGGATAGGGGGCATCCCTATCTTGTACCATTGCGGATGGGGAAGGCGTTTGACAGAGTGCCATTGACCCTAACTTTGGCCGTTGGGTTGGAGTACAGGGATAGGATAAAACTTAGCATGCGAGGTCCCAATCCTATGGCCTGAAGTACTGCTTCCATGTAATCCCATGCCACTCTTTCAAACGCCTTCTCCGCGTCCAGGGACAGGAAAAGGCCTTTTTTTTCCGATGTGTGTCATCAGATAGTGTAGATTGATGGCTTTTATAGTGTTGTCCCTAGCTTCGCGTCCAGGAACAAAACCCACCTGGTCCGCAGTGATAAGGGAGGGGAGAAGAGGAATAAGTCTATTTGCTAAAATCTTTGAAAATATCTTGACATCAACGTTCAATAAAGAGATTGGTCTTTAACTTCCTGTATTGGTGGGGTCCTTGCCTTCTTTAGGGATAACCATTATGTGGGCTTCTAATAGTCCGTGGGTAAGTGTCTTTGAGGGGGAGATTGAGTTAAATGCTTTTAGAAAGGGGGACTGAAGTGTCTCTGCAAATAGTTTATAGAATGCCGTGGATAGTCCGTCTGGGCCCGGGCTCTTGCCGGGTTTTAATTGCTTTACTGCTTGTGACCATTCAGCCGGGGTGATGGGGGATTCAAGCATTTTGGCTGTGTCTGTCGGGATTTTCCCTGTGACTAAGTCGCTTAGGAAGTTTTGTATTTCTTTTTGTCTGTGTTGGGAGGGGGGATGTTGCTGTTGGTCCTATTGAGATTATATAGGGATACATAATATTGTTCAAATTCCTGTGCGATATCCATGTTCTTCATGTGTGCATTGCCTGCCGGGGAGTGTATTTGATGTATGGTATTCTTGGCTCTTTTCGAGCTAAGAGTCTGAGCTAATAGATGACCTGATTTGTTGCCATACTCATAGAAGAGTTTCTGAGAGAGGATGAATTTTCTTTTTAGGTTACGGCCTAGTTCTTCTTGCATTTGTGAGTGAAGCTCGGTAAGTTCTGCGTGGGTGTTTTGAGCTAATGTGCGCTTATGTGTCGCCTCTAGGATTTTGAGTTTTTTAAATAGGTCTGAGAGTTTGGCCGATTTCTCTTTTTTGATTGCCGCAGCTAGAGATATTAGTCTGCCTCGTACTACACACTTGTGTGCCTCCCATTGTGTCAGCTGTGAAACATTGGCGGTGTCATTTTTGGTGAAATATTGGATTAGGCATTTACGGATCTCTGTTTCTCTAGTTTTGTCTGTCAGGATAGTCGAGTCCAATCTCCAGATGTTTGTATGTGTTATTTTGTCTGGAAAGGTAAATGTGGCTGAGATAGGATGGTGGTCGGAGAATGTCATGGGTTCTATTGTTGCTTTAGTCAGATTTTGGAGGTCTTGTTGCGTGATAGTCCTGGCGGGAGTATCTTTTATGTGGAATGGAAAAAAAGGTAAAGTCCTTCTCTTTGGGATTGAGAGTACGCCAAGTATCACGGAGTAACAAGTCTTGTAGGCATTTCCTAATTTGTTTGATGGCCCTAAAAGGGAGATGAGAGGTACCTGAAGAGATATCTAAGAGGGGGTCCAGCGGGACGTTCAAATCGCCCCCTAAGATCAGTGTCCCTTCTTGAAAGGTGGATAGTCGGCAAACTATGTCTCGGATGAAAGGGACCTGGGATGTGTTGGGGCTATATATGTTTGCTAGTGTTATCCGTTTGTTTTTGAAAGTCCCTTTTAGAAAAAAGAACCTGCCTTGGTCATCTATAAGAGTATCCGAAATTTGGATAGGTGTATTCTTGGAAAGAAGTATGGAAACCCCTTTGGATTTTGTGGTGGGGGAGGTTGCGTGAAAGCTGTGGGGAAAGGAGTGGTTGGCCAGTTTGGGAATTAATTTTGTATGGAAGTGAGTTTCCTGCAAGAAAACTATATCTGCTTTCATAGATTCAATGCTGTTTAGTATTTGTGAGCGTTTTTTGGGAGTATTCAAACCTTTTGTGTTCAGAGATATGAGCTTCAGCTTGGAGTTAATGATTCTCGTTTTTGGTGAATCCATGGTAATGGCAGAAGGGGGTTGGGACATGGTAGTAGTACTTTGGGAGGGAGAAGTCAGAGAGGGAGTGGAAGGGTTGGGGGGGCTGGGGATGAAGGGAAAAAAAATAGAGGAAGGGAGGGGAGTTGGGGGAAGTTTAGATAGGAAAGGAGGATTGGGTAGGGGAGGGTGAGTATTAGGGGGTAGTACCGGTTAAAGGGTTGAACCTGTCAGCCCTCTATATAGGGGGGTGGGAATCCGGTATGGTCAACCACGACTACCAGAGTCTGTTGTGTGGGGGTGGTAGATAAGGTAGCACAAGAGGTGTGTGCTCTGTGTTCCTATGAGGCCAAAAGGCTAAATGTTCAGCAAGTTGTGAGTGATGTCTGTGGTTTGTGGGAGGAAGGGTGGACCCTCCTCCTCTTCTGAGACCATTCCACTACATTTAGGAATAGTGTTAGTATTGGAATATGAGTGGGTTTTCAGTATCGGATGGGGAAGTGGTGTGAGGCTTACTCGAGAAGTACTGTCATCTGAATAGAAGACATGTCTCTGAGGTAATGATGGTAGAATACTATGGCAGGGGTGTGTCTAGGGGGGGACTCATTTGTTATTGGAGTGAGAACTACTCCTCATGAGGGGTTTGAGCAATTTTATGATGTAGAGTGTTACAGGTTTGTTTAATAACTTTTTTAGAAACATAACATTGAGCAACGTGGAATTTTAACTTTTACATGACACTTAACATAAAGAAAACCACATGAAATCAACAATCATGGTAACTATTACTAAAATAACTGCTGTTAACGAATGTGGGGTCTCTGGGTCCGAGATGGGGGCGTCCAGCTTTTGAACAGATAGTTCAAGTTTTATGGGTTAATCACAATGGGAGAGAGGTGGAGCGTATAGGCGAGATGTCATTTTAAGCAGGATAAGTATAATCCTGAACTCCTCTTGTCGTGTATTTTTGTGGAAAGTCTGAGAATCTCATCTGGACACCTCCATCTGGGATTGCCTTTGGTAAGATAGGGGATTGCATAAAGTTAGTTAGCGGGACCTCTCGGTCTGTGCTCCACTAGAAAACAAGGAAACCTGTTATTAAATCTTCTTGTGATACAATACTGCCCAGATCACAATCAAAGAGAGTAGGGAGTAATAGAGAAGGTGTAGGGTATAGAAGGTAGGTGAGAGTGGTAGTTGGGAAACACTAAGTGGGTAAAAAGAGTGGTGAGTCAGGTGTACAGAGGAGATGGTATAGTTAAGAGGTGGGCAAAGGTAAGAGCATACTTGACTTCCCATTCTTGGATGGTAAGGGCGATATCGGTAGGCTGTTATATGGCAGAGGAACAAATATGAAAAAAAAAAAAAAGAAAAGAAAAAGCGCTGACAGTTCCCCTTGGTTGATCCATACATCCATAACTGTTTATGGGTTTTGGGCTTCAAGTCTCCATATGTATAGGGAAGTTTGGTGAGGGAAGTATTCGTGCTCCAGATGATCATGGGGGAATCGTAGCAATGAGAAGCTGGGGGAGTCTCTAGGGTGAAGAAGTCCTGCCATGGCCATCTTCAGCCTGGACCTCTTGAGGTAGGGATCATAGAGCACAGCGTGGGGTTATAGGCTCATGCGTGATGAGATAAGATGTGCTTTGGTCCCCATGGGCTGTTCAGTTAGTGTCTCAGGTGGTGGATGAAGGAAGCTTGTCGGGCTTCAGTATATTTCAGCTCCTCGGTGTGGGTTAGGTGAGGTACTTCCGCATTTGTAGGTATGGGTATTAAAACAGTACACTTGGGATTAATATCAAAAGTCTTTGGTGTGCTTCTGGGGAAAGTCAAGATATCAAGTTTGGTAAAGTTGAGCTTTGAAAGCTACATTATTTGTATATGTATGTAGCCCGGGCATATTCAATGCAATACGTTTCGATAGTCTCTCTCTAATTGTGAGTGGGGCAGACATTATGTGTCTCGATTCTGTGGCAGCTTAACCAGGGGTAAGTTTACCTCATGTGAGGTACGCATTGGCAGCTTTGTTGCTTAAGAACTGAGGTTCCAATGCAGATAGGTATATAAGGGTATAATTGCAGTGGTTCTTATCACAGTCAGGTATATGGAGGCAAACCGAATGAATGAAGTTCTGGTGTCATGTAGGTGCTGAGGTAAGAAAATTTTACCTGATCAGAGGATTTGTGCTCTGCAGTGTGCCGGAGAAGCTGTGGGGCTTCCATTCCTTGGGACTTTTGAGGTTGCCAGAGGCGAATGTGGTGGAGCCAGATGCTGCGTGTGGCAGCGATGGCATCTTATGCTGAAGGCTCCTGCTTCATCTACTCCATCCATGGATGTTGCTCTGTTGATTGATGGGAGTCTGAAGTCGCTGTACCAGGTAGGTCTACAGGTGGTAGATCCAGGGTAGAGCAGAAGTGCTCTAAATCTTCAGGGACTCTGAGGTTTGCTGTACGTCCCTGGTGTGTTACTGACAGGCAGAAGGGAAACTTCCAGCGGTATACGATTGATCTCACCCGTAGTGTGTCAAGAAGGGGCCTCAGCTCCCTTCTGCGCTGTAGGGTGATGTTAGACAGATCCTGAAAGAAATGTTAGATCCCCGGAAAGATAATTGATTTCTGCCTCTGGCTTTATAAAGAATTTCCTCCTTTAGCGGGAAATCCGTCAGGCAGCATATCACATCCCTGGGGGGGTCCGTGTCTTTCCCCCTCGGGCGGAACGCTCTATGTATGCGCTCAAAAGCGATCGGTGTATCCGGGAGTCTTTCTAGTAGGTCATTGAAAATATTGGTGACTGCTTGTGAGAGATGGCTGGGGTCTATGGATTCGGGGATCCCCCTTACCCTAAGGTTACGGCGTCTCCCTCTGTTATCCAGGTCTTCCATGTGGCGGTTGATTTCCCTTAGATGCATGGCGTGTGATTCAGTTAGTTGCTGCAAATGGCAGAGGGAGACATCATGGCGGGCCTGCGTTGTTTCCACTTCCTCCACTCTCAGAGCTATAGCTTGAATGTCGGCTCTTAAATCCGAGATAGCAGCAGAAAGAGTGTTCTTTATGTCCGAGGCAACACTGTGGAGATCGTCAAGGCACAGTGCTGGGGATGTACGGGCCTCTGATTTCTCACTACCGCACCACAGGCTCCTGCTGTGGGAATGGGACTCACGAGGGAAGGTGTCTTGAGAGGCCTGTGTCCTGCCTCTAGGCCGCGTCCGAAATATCTTGGGGATTTGGCGGCTGAGCTGTGTGTCTAGTTCCTGAGGAGAGCAGGATCTTGTCGCTGACACACTCCTGGGTGTTCTCTCCATTTTTTAGCGGCGGTGGGTTCGTATGTTAGCCGAATGCTGATGTTGCTGGGCCTCGTGAACGGGAGCTCCAGAACTACACGTCCATCTTGGTAGGATGCCTGGTCACGCCCCTCATGAATATTATATAAAGCCTTATAAAATTTGTGAAATTCTGCTGCAATGGCTTGAGATTCCACTATCTTTTTATTTTCGACTATAAGGCTATGCACATGCCTGGATTCTTGCTGTTTTTTAAGCTGTCTAGCAAGTAGCCAACCACATTTATTGCCCTGCTCATAAAACCGATGCGCATAGTATCTATGCTTGTTTTTAAGTTTGCGGTCTAGGCATTGTGCTAAGTTATGTCTCAGGTCCTCCAATTGTTGGGAATCTGCTGGGTCCAAGTGTCTTTTATGTTTGATTTCTAATTCATTAATCAATAAATCTACTATTTCTTTTTGTTTCTATTTTTTAATCCGTGACCCGTGTGCTATCAGTTCCCCCCTAATCATTGATTTGTGGGCTTTCCAAACAGCCTGCTCTGAAACTTCTCCAGGCATATTTGTTTCAAAATATGTTTTTATCTTACAAGATAAAGCCTCCACCACTTTATTATCGTCCAGTCAAGATTCATTCAACTGCCAAGTTCGTTCTAAGTGGCCTGCAGAAATTGGAAGGAAAGTCACGGTAATCGGAGCATGGTCTGAAATTGTTATTGGTTCTATAGTGAAAGAACAGGTCCTTTCAAGATAGAACTGGTCCACCAAAAAAATATCTAGGAGAGAATAAGTATTGTGTATTTTGGAATAATAACTATAATCCCTTTTCCCATAATGTGTTACACGCCATCCATCCACTAAGTGAAAGGAACGTAAGAGCTGTTTTAGATTCTTTAATGCTTTAAAAGATATGTGAGTTTTGCCAGTTGACGTATCTATCTTTGAATCTAGGGTAAGGTTAAAATCTCCCCCCAGCATCAAAAGGCCCTCCCTGAATTCCTCCAACAGCTTCAGAGTCTTTACAAGGAAGTTGACCGTTACGGTGTTTGGCGCATATATTGAGGCAAATGTATAGCAGAAGCCGTGTAATCTTCCCTTTACAAACAGGAAGCGACCCTCTGGGTCTATTTGTGAGGCTATTACAACCAATGGACATGTCTTCCTAAAGGTTATGGTTACCCCCCCTTGCTCTTGCAATCGGGGAGGGTGCATGAAACCACTGGTTAAACACATACATGGGCATTTTTGGAATGGAATCCTTCACGAAGTGCGTCTCCTGCAAGAAAACCACGTCACCCCTAAGGTGGCATAGTTCCTGCCAGAGACGACCCCTTTTTTGTGGTGAACATAAACCTCTCACGTTATATGATATCACCTTTATTGGGGCTGCCATATCCAATAATACTATTGCCCAATATAATCATCCAGTAGCTAGAGTGTCTCTTTGCTCCCAGCAGGTGTCCCCGGGGGGTGAGAAAAAAAAAGGGAAGAATTCCAAAAAGAGACGTAAACCCCCCCACACCCCCCCACACCATCCCTCCCTCCCCATTTCCCCCCCTCCCACCAACTCTCCTCCACCCCAATATTCCACTTTAGGGAATATGTACTGTTCTTTTGTATTCTAAATCAATGAACATTTGCAGCAATATCAATTCTGTTTTAGAAAAGCCATATGTTTACAGATTAATTATGATCAGCTTCCTGGCTGTATCTTCCCATTCATAGCAGCTCCGTTTAGGTCCATTGGTCTGGGTATGTATGCATGAAGCTTTCAGTACCGGTGTGTTATATGTGACAACGTTCTCAATACTGCATGTGTGTGTGTTTTTCTTATATTAGGGGTTATTTGGGGAAATACTCTACAATTGATGTTATTGTCCACCCTGCTGGACAATTTTTACCCACTACTTTGAGATTACAATAAAGTTATTTTCTATTTTTTCAAAAGGTATACCGTTATTGACCCTCCTTATTGCTTTCCAGGGGCATTTCTTTGTTCCATCCTCTCCCACTTTTTTTTGTATGTTATAACTTTGTGTGGCTGTCTTCCTGATCGTATGATGAGCTTCTCTATGCTCAGGATCATATTTTTATTCAGCCTGCACTACATGACTAGCCAGGAAGAAGAGGTGAGCACTGCAGTGGTACCAGAGAAGGGGGACAGAGGAGCAGAGGGGGGCATGATCTGAAGAAGGGGCAGGAACCGGAGTGGCAGCTGGGTCAGCTTTGATGGGTATGTACTGATCCCTGTATTTTCTTCCTGCAGCAGCTGAATGCTAACGGGAGGTAAAGGAGGAGAAGCGGCCTTTCAGCTGTTGCAGGTGGATCAGTACCAGCTGCAGAACCCCTCTCAATGCCACGCCCGGGGGAGCCTTCCCCCTGCCAACCTAGTTATGGCCCTGGCCAGGAATATTAAAGGTCAAAAATAATAATAATTATATTAAAAAAACTTACATATCAGTATACTGTACAGTATAGTCTGGTCTGAAGGACACACACAGATCCCACCCATTAAAGTGTACTGTACACCTTTCCCTGACAAAGTGGTCACTAAAGAGACAGAAAATTCATTAATGGTGTTTAACCTTTTTTATGATGAATAAATACCGACCTTCCTGAAGAATCCACTTGGAAGCATCTTATTAGTGAATGGAGGTCTCTGCTGATCACACATCACTTCCATTTTGGGGTCTTCTCCTTTTTATCACCTGACCTCTCTGTAGACATCTTACTGGCTGATACTTTGGTTTTAATTAGTACCAGTCTTGGCTATGAATGGAACAGATTTGTGGAGGTGACACCTAAATATATGAGCCTGTAAAAATTGTGGCCCTAAACAGGGTGAAATTCCTTTGTGACCCCAGATATACCAATCAGATGAATGGCGGGATTAAGTTATTTATTGACCCTCATAGTTATGGGCTGTAAATGATAGAAATCCATTTCAGATCTTTTCAGATTGGACAACTAGACAGTCAATTGTTATTCACATAAGGAAGAAAATTCCTGTTCATCGCACTACAAATGAGTTTATTATTGTTTGTGCTTCTTCCAGGTGATGTCATCTCGGGTCATCTCCTGATGTCATGGCGACCTCTTCCTCATCATTCTCCTCCCCACAAGGTATGACTGCTGATCCTGACAATCCTTTCCAATGTTATCCTCCATCTCACATCTCCAGAGATTGGAATTAGATGATAGGACATCTTATGTCTCCATAGTCTGGACATTTCCTGTAGACATCTGGTCAGTCCACCCATTAGAAGAGTTCAGGAGCTTTCATCAATTCCACCATCACATTCCTGTGTCTTCAGATTTTATTTATCATTGATGGAAATGATCTTCTGAGATGGTCCAGTGATCCATAATGACTGGAGGACCCCAAGTTTTATGGCTATTTGTGTAGTGGTCGGGGGAATACTTTGTCTATAATCCTAAGGAGAAAACATCCCCGTGTCACATGACACATACTGCTGGGAGATTTGGGGGTAATCTGAGTTCTTAGTTCACACTGATCAGACTCATCATTATTCAGGGGGGAAGGTTTCTTAAAGGATTTATAGTTTCTTTTAGTAAACTATGAAACAATCAATAAACATGATGTTTAAAATCGCTACATATACATTAGGAGGTCTATACAATATATAAAAAAAATACTATGAGCTTGTGTCATTTCTACAACCATCACTGGTAATCCCCGTAATTTGTCTAACAGGTTTACTTTCTATGATCATCAGCTCCATCTAGTGGCCATAATACAGTATTTTCTTGA
This sequence comes from Lithobates clamitans, assembly GCA_037952925.1. Classification (NCBI taxonomy): domain Eukaryota; kingdom Metazoa; phylum Chordata; class Amphibia; order Anura; family Ranidae; genus Lithobates; species Lithobates clamitans. Next base: position 323,583 of record JBBGZY010000937.1, on the reverse strand, counting down.
AATACCTCAACCCGTAATATATGACATTTTGGCCACTAGATGGAGCTGAAGATTATAGGGAATAAACATATTACACACATTATGTGAATTATTCATGAAGGTGATTATTTTAATAAATACCCCCCTAATAATTTTTAATTATTTTTTAATAAATAGCACCCAATATTCATTCGAGAGGTACCTTACCCCTATGGAGGCAATCATGTAAGATTACTGCAGCAAATCCAATCTCTCCATAGGATAATGTACATATAGACATATTGGGGGATAATTTCATTTTCCTTCCCTTCTATATGCTCTTTATAGCATTGCCAGCTGCCAGTACAGACTTGGAGTGGCTTGAAAAAGTATTTCTACCCCTTGAAATTTTCCACATTTTGTCATGTTACAACCAAAAACATAAATGTATTTTATTGGGATTTTATATGATAGACCAACACAAAGTGGACATTAATTGTGAAGTTAGAGGAAAATAATAAATGGTTTTTAAAATGTTTTACAAATAAATATGTGAAAAGTAAGGGGGGGCATTTCTATTCAGCCCCCTTTACTCTGATAACTAAAATCTAGTGCAACCAATTGTCTTCAGAAGTCACTAATTACTAAATAGAGTCCACCTGTGTGTAATGTAATCTCAGTATAATAACAGCTGTTCTGTGAAGCCCTCAGAGGTTTGTTAGAGAACCTTAGTGAACAAACAGCATCATGAAGGCCAAGGAACACACCAGACAGGTCAGGGATAAAGTTGTGGAGAAGTATAAAGCAGGGTTAGGTTAAAAAAAAATATCCCAAGCTTTGAACATCTTACGGAGCTCTGTTCAATCCATCATCCGAAAATGGAATAAGTATGGCACAACTGCAAACCTACCAAGACATGGCCGTCCACCTAAACTGACCAGCCGGGCAAGGAGAGCATTCATCAGAGAAGCAGCCAAGAGGTCCATGGTAACTCTGGAGGAGCTGCAGAGATCCACATGTGGAAGAAGGTGCTCTGGTCATATGAGACCAAAATTGAACTTTTTGGCCTAAAAACAAAACGCTATGTGTGGGGGAAAACTAACACTTCACATCACCCTGAACACACCATCCCCACTGTGCAACATGGTGGTGGCAGCATCATGTTGTGAGGATGCTTTTCTTCAGCAGGGACAGGGAAGCTGGTCAGAGTTTTTGGGAAGATGGATGGAGACAAATACAGGGCAATCTTAGAAGAAAACCTGTTATGCAACATACACACGGTCGGACTTTTCGACTGGACTGGTCCGACGGACTTTCCGACTGACTTTTGACAGACTTCTGCCAGACTTTTTTTTACAAACGGTCTTGTCTACACACGACGGGACTACGGACGGACTTGCCTACACACGACCGGACTTTCCGGCAGACTATGTCCACCGGTCTTCCCGATGGAGTTACGACGGATTTTCCGAATTAACGGACTTGCCCACACATTTTCCATTCATTTTGAACGTGACTCGGATACGACGGGACTAGAAAAGGAAGTCACCTTGACACCTTCCAAGCCCCGTACCAGGCCCTTAGGCCCCCTACGCCGAAAAAACGGCATGGGGTCCCCCCTAAATCCATACCAGGCCCCTATCCAAGCACGCAGCCTGGCCAGTCAGGAAAGGGGGTGGGGACAAGCGAACGCCCCCCTTCCTGAACCGTACAAGGCCACATGCCCTCAACATGGGGGAGTGGGTGCTTTGGGGAAGGGGGGAGCCCTGCGGCCCCCCACCCCAAAGCACCTTGTCCCCATGTTGATGAGGACAAGGGCCTCTTCCTGACAACCCTGTCCGTTGGTTGTCGGGGTCTGCGGGCGGGGGGGACTTATCAGAATCCGGGAGCCCCCTTTAATAAGGGGGCCCCTAGATCCCGGCCCCCCCCGGACACTGGGAGAAGTGGCCGGAGAGAGCGGCGAAGTCGGAAGAAGACCCCTGAGGTCGGAAGAAGACCACCGGAGCTGTCTAATAAATTACTTTAAAAACCTGTCTGTTTTTTTTATTTATCTTTTTAAAGGGGGCTTCCAGATTCCAATAAGCCCCCCGCCCGCAGATCCCGACAACCAATGACCAGGGTTGTCGGGAAGAGGCCTATGTCCTCATCAATGTGGGGACAAGGTGCTTTGGGGTGGGGGGGCCGCAGGGTGCCCCCCTCCCCCAAAGCACCCATCCCCCATGTTGAGTGCATGTGGCCTGGTATGGTTCAGGAGGGGGGCGCTCGCTCGTCCCTACCCCCTTTCCTGACCGGCCGGGCTGCATGCTCAGATAGGGGTCTGGTATGGCTTTTGGGGGACCCCACACCGCTTTTTCGGCGTAGGGGGTTCCCCTTAAAATGCATACCAGACCAAAGGGACATCGTCACCTCCCCCTCGCGCTCGCCGCAATAGGAAAATTTGTTTTTCCTATTGCAGCGAGCGCGAGATGCAGTACCTTGCCCTTGCGTTGTATCCGGTCCATCGGACCAGCATACAGACGAACCAGCTTTCCGTTAGGAAATGAGTCCGGCGGAGTTACGATGTAAAGATTTGCAGCAGGTTTCAAATCTAAAGTCCGTCTGATTTCCGACCGAAATGGTCCGTGGGAAGTCGGATGCAGACCATACACAATTGGATTGTCCGCCGAATTCGGTCCATCGGACCAGTCCGGTCGGAAAGTCCGCCCGTGTGTACACGGCATTAGAGTCTGCAAAAGACTTGAGACTGGGGAGGAGGTTCACCTTCCAGCAGGGCAACGACCCTAAACATACAGCCAGAGCTACAATGGAATGGTTTGGATCAAAGCATATTTATGTGTTAGAATGGCCCAGTCACAGTCCAGACCTAAATCACATTGAGAATCTGTGGCAAGACTTGCAGCTGTAATTGCAGCAAAAAGTGGTTATACAAAGTATTGACTCGGCGTAATACAAATGCACGCCACACTTTTCACATATTTATTTGAAAACCATTTATCGTTTTCCTTCCACTTCACAATTATGTGCCACTTTGTGATGGTCTATCACATAAAATCCCAATAAAATACATTTACATTTTTGGATGTAACATGACAAAATGTGGAAAAATTCAAGGGGTGTGAATACTTTTTCAAGGCACTGTATCTGCTGTCATGTGTCGGAAATCATACAATCAGGATGAATGTTTATGATTTCTGATTGTTCTCTCTGCAGAGTCGGCTCCTGGTGTCCTGGGAAAGGTCCCACAAACCCCCGGGGATCTTATCATAGATTCTCTGGAGGATCTGAAAGGAAGTGACTTCAAGAGATTTAGGAACAAATTGTCTGATTTCTCCTATGGAGATAAACAGCCCATGCCCCGAGGAAAGCTAGAAAATGCAGACTGTATCTCCACCAAGGACCTCCTGATAGACACATATGGAGAAGAGGGGGCTCTGGATGTCACCATTCATGTCTTTACACTGATCGGTTTGATGGGACCCACAAATGACCTCCAGGAGAGGAGAGCACAATATGGTGAGTTCCCATTTATAATGCCATTTCCTACCAATTCCTGATCAATATCTGTGTGAGGAAGAACTAGGAATGTCACCCAGGGAAAGTCTGTGATCAATCAGGAGCTTCCAACTGGATGATCCCCTTCCCACTGACACTACGCACATATGAGGCCTCACTGAAGTATACATACAGGATACATTATATAATACATTGTATACATACAGGATCCATTCTATAATACATTGTATACATACAGGATCCATTCTATAATACATTGTATACATACAGGATCCATTATAGAATACATTGTATACATACAGGATTCATGGCCTTCGCCTACTGTCAGAAACCATGAAATCAGACATATAATACATTGTATACATACAGGATCCATTCTATAATACATTGTATACATACAGGATATATTATATAATACATTGTATACATACAGGATCCATTATATAATACATTGTATACATACAGGATATATTATATAATACATTGTATACATACAGGATCCATTACATAATACATTGTATACATACAGGATATATTATATAATATATTGTATACATACAGGATCCATTCTATAATACATTGTATACATACAGAATACATTATATAATACATTGTATACATACAGGGTACATTATATAATATATTGTATACATACAGGATCCATTATATAATACATTGTATACATACAGAATATATTATATAATACATTGTATACATACAGGATATATTATATAATACATTATATACATACAGAATACATTATATAACACATTGTATACATACAGGATACATTATATAATACATTGTATACATACAGAATACATTATATAATACATTGTATACGTACAGGGTACATTATCCCCTTCACGCCGAGCGTACGCAGATGTGCGTGCTCGGGTTTCGGGGGTTATACCGGGATGATACCCGCAGCTGCAGGCATCATCCCGGTACTGTTATTTAGAGCCGGCGATCAGCTTTCCAGGTATAACAACCAATGCAGCTAAAAGCCGCTCGGCTGTTATACCGGAGGAGTGGGAGGGGTCGTCCCCCCCTCCCACCACTCTTACCGGGCCTCCCGCTCCATCTGGAGGCCCGATGACCAATCCGCCACCTTCGGTGGCTAGTGACAGTCTGGAACGAAGCCATGAGTGGCTTCGTTACAGCCTCCTAATTGTAAACATGGAAGCGACGTCATGATGTCACTTCACGTTTACTCGGCTGCCAATGGTGCGAGTTTAAAAAAAAATATACAGTATTCAGAATCGCCGTTTTTGGTGATCTGAATACTTTAAAGTGCAAATGAGGGATCGGGGGTCTTTTAGACCCCCCGATCCCTCCATGAAGAGTACCTGTCACAACCTATTACTGTCACAAGGGATGTTTACATTCCTTGTGACAGCAATAAAAGTGATTTTTTTTTTTAAAAACACACTTTATTAATATAAAAATAAATAAAATAAATAAGAAAAAAAAATGAAAGCGCCCCCGTCGCCGCAAGCTCGCGCAGCAAAGAAAACGCATACGGAAGTCGCGCCCGCATATGTAAACGGTGTTCAAATCACACATGTGAGGTATCGCTGCGATCGTCAAAGCAAGAGCAATAATTCTAGCACTAGACCTCCTCTGTAACTCTAACCTGGTAACCATAAAAAAAATTTCAAGCGTTGCCTAAGGAGATTTTTAGGTACTGTAGTTTGTCGCCATTCCACAAGTGCGTGCAATTATAAAGGGTGACATGTTTGGTATCTATTTACTCAGCGTAACATCATCTTTCACATTATACAAAAAATTGGGCTAACTTTACTGTTTGTTTTTTTTTAATTCATGAAAGTGTCCCTTTTCCCAAAAAGTTGCGTTTAAAACACTGCTGCACAAATACCATGTGATATAAAATATTGCAACAATATATATATATATAATGTTTGGGGGCTCTAAGTAATCTAGCAAAAAATATGGATTTTAACTTGTAAACACCAAATGTCAAAAATAGGCTTAGTCATGAAAGGGTTAAATAATACATTGTATACATACAGGATACATTATATAATACATTGTATACATACATGATACATTATATAATACATTGTATACATACAGGTTACATTATATAATACATTGTATACATACAGGATCCATTATATAATACATTGTATACATACAGGATATATTATATAATACATTGTATACATACAGGATCCATTATATAATACATTGTATACATACAGGATATATTATATAGTACATTGTATACATACAGGATCCATTATATAATACATTGTTACATACAGGATATATTATATAATACATTGTATGCATACAGGATATATTATATAATACATTGTATACATACAGGATCCATTATATAATACATTGTATACATACAGGATATAGTATATAATACATTGTATACATACAGGATCCATTATATAATACATTGTATACATACAGGATATATTATATAATACATTCATAATATATTATATAATACGCACACAACAAAAAACAAAATTGCCCATGGGACTTTTAAAGAGTACACCTGAAGATGTGAAAAGTAAAATTTGTAAATTATTTATTAACAAACATTTAAAAACCACATGTAATACAGAAAGAATAAAATATATTAAGCACCAGCATATTGATAAATTTTACATTCATGTAATAAACCTTTCCATAAGACCTGGATATTAGACATGTACAATTTGTTTAGTTCCAAATTCGTTTGTTAACAAATTTTGACAAATTTGTTAATTTCCGAATTTCCAAATTTTTCAATTTCCGAATTTCTGGATTTCAAATTTCCTAATTTCAATTTGAAAATTTCAAAATTCAGAAATGTGAAAATTCAGAAATTGGGAATTCGAAGATTTGGAAATTCGGAAATTTTAAAATCTGAGTTTTCAGATTTCCGCAATTCCAAATTTCTGAATTTTCGAATTTCCAAATTTCCGAAATTTCCAAAAAAGCAAAAAAAGAATGAAACAAAAACTAAAACGAACACATTTTTTGTCAGTGAACATGTCTAGTGGATATGTCATGAAATTGACTGTCAATAGTCTGGGATGGCTGTGTTGGGTCTCAACGCATTTCACAAGAAGAATCACGCTTTTTCGGGAGAAGCACAGATAGATGCCTTGAGATCAAAAGCACAAATGAATAAACAGATGAAAAAAAAGGGAAAGGGAAAGGGAAAAGGGGGAGGGGACTGGGGGAGGTGCCAACCATTTTCATATATAATCCAGTATGTTCCACTTACAATTGATGGAGAAATCCTGGCCTACTGGCGTTGTATAGTTAACTGGTTATAGAGTGGTCCAGAAATTGATGTATTCGGGGGTATACCACCCTAAATTTTCATATAAAAACAGACTTCAAAACAGAACGTCCATAAAAGTTGATGGATAAATACATAAAATGCCAACCATGCCACGGGAGCTGTGTGAGGGAGAGGAGATGGAAACCAGTGGGGACAGCCAGGAAACGGAGCCTGGGCAAAGGATGTCGATCCCACCAAGGGAAATGCCCACACCTAAACAATCAATGAAATAGACCAAATAAAAATCTAACCAAACAATAAATATGACTAGTGTGACGAATGTATATAATTTGCATGAAATGGTGAAAGCGAGTGTAAGATAAGGGTGCCTATGTACTTCTGTGATAAAATCCAAATCATTATATGATAAAATGAAATGGATTAACAAAATAAGATATACATCCAGTGGCGGCTGGGGAAGTTTTAGGATGGGGGGGCGCCAGACCCTGCCCTTCCTTTTTGACCCCTCCCACTTGGTGAAAATGGGTGTGGCTTCAGTGAAATAGTGGGCGTGGCTCTAAGGTGGTGTGGTTAGCGTCTGAGATGAACGAGGGATGGAGGGAGAGGGAGGGATGGAGGGACAGCAGGCCCAGATCCTACACAACAATAGAAATGTGTTTTCTAGAAAGTTTAACAATCAGCAGATAAAGACATTCCAAACACCTGGTGTTAGCACTTCAATCATCCCGGCACCATGGTTGTTATGGTGTCAGGATGATTGAAGCACATTATTTCTATTATTACATTGTAATATAAAATGAAATCATTCAACTCACCATAATGCAGAATCAGTGGGAGCCCCGAGTGTGTCACCTGCCACCTCGCCTGCCACCAGATGCCATCAGGTGTCCCCAGCGGAGTCTGTCCATACATGCAGCCTGTGTCACACAAAATGCAGCCTGTGTCACACCAAAAGCAGCCTCATGTGTCCCCCAAATGCAGCATGTGTCCCCAAATGCAGCCTTCTGTGTCCCCCAAATGCATCATGTGTCCCCCAAATGCAGCCTTCTGTGTCCCCCAAATGCAGCATGTGTCCCCCAAATGCAGCCTCCTGTGTCCCTCAAATGCAACCTCCTGTGCCCCCCAAATGCAGCCTCCTGTGTCCCCCAAATGCAGCCTCCTGTGTCCCTCAAATGCAACCTCCTGTGCCCCCCAAATGCAGCCTCCTGTGTCCCCCAACTGCAGCCTCATGTGTCCCTTAAATGCAGCATATGTGTGCTGTGGTTGAGTGTGTATATATATATATATATATATATATATATATGGAAAACATTGCCTATAGTATAAATATTGAACTACCAGATTTTACTTGATTATGTATCAATTAATGTGAATGTGAAAAGGTAAATCAAAAGGATAAAAAATTTATCCTGCTGATAAACAAATAAATAAATTTGTCAAAAATGGAAAAAGAAAACCACACCAGCAAACGACCAGCTAAATCCTCAAGGAAGTGGATAAAACTGGCATGTGAAACCTTCAAACATACAATCACTTACCCTAAGAGGAAGAAAGACTTAGCACGTAGTGGTCGGTATCTCGGCAAGCTACACTGGGACCAAACAGTGGTCTGAATTATATAGCTCAGACCATTGAGTTAACCCCACCCACACAGCGTCCTCATGATGCAAAACCACCAATGGGCTTGCGTGGAGAACAGGGAAGAGACATAATTGCTCATCCCCATTCATTGCGGCCAGCTGGTACCCAATGACCCCTGATGATGATGCAGCTAATGCAGCTGTGTCATCAATGTCAATGCCGCCAGTCATGTCAAAAACCCTCAGAATCGCATGAGCAGTCGCGCCGCCATCATACCCGCCACCCGAGTGATGCTGTAAATCACGGCAACACTCAATGGTGCACACGTGGTGATGCCAAAGCATCGGCACTGCCCATGTGGGTAAGATGGCATCATTGCCACACCAGAGAATGAGCCCGTGCCCATTCTCTGGCGTGGCAATGATGCTCTGGTGTCGCCGTGCATGCGTCCATCCATCGCTGCCTGTATCTCGCCCAAAGGGAATCCAAGACACATAGATGTAGTGGTGACGGCCGCGCATGCGGCCGTCCGTTGCTGCCTGTATCTTGCCCAAAGGGGGGCAGACACATAGATGAAGCGGCGCCAGCGCGATGACGTCATGCCCGTAGAATGGAAGATGCGGCACTGGGGAAAAAAAGGAAAAAAGAAGAGGCCAATCCCACCAGTCTCCCAACGTCAGTGGCGGAATGAGACCTGAGGCATCCAAAGCCCTCCATGAACATCCCCACGCCACTCAAAAGAGAGAATAACTCCCCATGAGCGTGTATGTGGGAGGTGTGCAAGGAGGAGCACAGAAAGCTAGGAGGGATTGGAGCTCCAGGGAATGAGAAATTGGGGAACAAAGGGAGGCAGAGCACCCAGGAAAAATATAAAAACCCTCCTACCAGATACAGAATAGGGGGAAATCCCAAATGCAAGGATAAATGTAGATATAATTCTAAGCACTGATCTCCAAGCACCATCATGTGCCCAGAATAGAAAACAGCATCATACATGGCACATTACATAGGTCCCTAAATGGAGACAACAGTAAGTAAATATACAAAGAATTACATAATTCTCACACCCTAAATGGGCAGAAAGGACTTGAATGAGGTGGTTTCATTCAAACCAGGGGCCTTGGTGGCTCCTAGTAAGAATATCCACCTCATTTCTCGATGGAGAATAACCCTATCCCAGTTTCCTCCACGTGGATCCTGTGAAATGTGTTCACGACATAAAAATAGAACTTTGGGAGAACCATATACATGGTCCTGGGCAAGGTGCCTACCAATAGAGAAATACAGATCACCTATTTCAATGGCATACGTGTGGTCATAAATCTGTCTCCAAAATTCCCTAAAAGTCTTTCCTACGTAGATTGCACCACACTCACAGGTCATAAGGTATACAATTCCTTTCGTTTGGCCATTCACAAAATTTGGGGGGAAAAAATGTATTTCCATTCGCTAGGATCAAGTTTTGACCCGTATTAATGAACTTGCAGCATGGGCAACACCCACATTGAAAAGTGCCCTTGAGTGAATGCATATTGGAACTTGGTCCGGCCAGATGGCTATGCACCAACTTATCCTTGAGAGACAAGGCTTGTCGGTATACTACCAACGGTTGAGGAGAGACAAACCCAGAAATGATGTCATGTACCTGGTAGGTTTTGAGCCTGAAGTGCAGAGAGAGACCTCCCCTACGGCTCCCACTCTAGGCCCTCTGGAATGGGGACAGAGGACACAGGAGTAAGGAGTGGTATGGGTGCCTGGCAGGATCAACAATCACCCAGAAGTCTTGGAGTGGTGGAAACTCAGGAACCTGGAACTGACGAGAAGACTGGAGACTGGAATGCATACTGGAGCCAGGAACAGCAGCAGGTAAGTAGGCAGAGAACTGGAGTGCTCTACTGGAACCAGGAACCACAGCAGGTAGAAGACTGGATACTGGAATGCTGGACTGGAACCAGGAACAACAGGAGATAGCAGACTGGATACTGGAGCGCTGGACTGGAACCAGGAACAACAGCAAGTGGCAGGCTGGATACTGGAATGCTGGACAGGAACCAGGAACAACAGTGTTTAGCAGACTGGATACTGGAATGCTGGACCAGAACCAGGAACAACAGCAGGTAGCAGGCTGATAGCAGGTATCAAGCAGAAGGATAGTCAGACAGGCCGGTAGTCAGTATCAGGTGGACAGCAGAGGTACCAAGGATCAGACAGGAGAATGGTCAAAGCAATCCAAAGGGTCAGATGCAGGCAGATAGCTGGATAGTCAAACAGCAAGCCGGGACAAATGACAGAAGGTTTCAGATCAGATCAGGTTTTGGCACACGGAACGCTGTAGAGCAGACAGCGGGGACTGAGTGTGACAGGCAGGTTTAAATAGCCCACCTGGCGCCAACGGGGGTGCGTGTGCCAGTGTGCGGAAGCGCCCGTGTGCGCGCGTGCATGCGCAGTAGCGCCCACGGCCGTGCTCCAGTGAGCCTGGAACGTTGATTACTGGCAGGATCTTTCTGACATTGCCCTCCCAAAGGGCAGCCTCCGGATGCCCTTTCGGGCAAATTTTTCGGGGTGGGACCTCTTAAACCATTATGTCAACAATGGGAACTTTGTTAAAGTTGTAAGTCATAGTAAATTGTAAGTTACAATCGTTTGAATTTAATTTTGTGAGAAATTCCAACAATAATTCCGGACTGCCGTCCCAGACGATGAAAATGTTGTCGATGTACCTGTGCCATGAAAGAACATGGCACAGGTACATCGCAACACTATTGTCAGAGAAAATGTATCTCTCCCACCCCCACAGGTACAGATTGGCATACATCAGGGCACAACATGTGCCCATAGCTACACCCTGCATCTGGAGGTAGTGGGAGTCTGCAAAGCAAAAATCATTGTTGGACAAAATGAAAAACAACAAATCTGCTACAAAATGATGGAATTGGCCCTCTCGCCAATCCTTCTGAATGAGGAAGGAATTGAGTATGTTATTGCCCTGTTTATGAGGGATACTACAATATAATGCCTCAACATCGATGGTGACCAAAAATGCAGAGGCAGGGACTTGCATATCATCAAGTATTGTAAAAAATGCAAAGAATCGCGTAGATAGGAGGGGATGGTCAACACAAAAGGACGTAGAAAAGAGTCAATATATCGACTTGCATTTTCAGTTATGCATCTGTTTCTGGACACAATAGGGCGACTGGGGGGTCCTTCACATTCTTATGCATCTTAGGTAGGGTATAGAAGCATGCCTCCTGGGAATGGTGTATGGACATACTCCAAAATCTGTTGAGAAATGATACCTTGATGATATGCAGTGTCAATTAGTTGATAAAAATGTGCTGGCAAAAACAAAAATAAAAGCTGCGCTTAAGGTGAAACAAAAGATATACAGTGTAGTGAAATCTAAGCAGCCTGCATCGAGATCTAGTCTCCAAATCCCACCATAAGTAATAATACAAGAAAGATGCGGCGCTAATACATATTTATAACCTGTGAAATAAATTGATAAAATAATCAAAGATAATAGTGCAAGATAAATATTATCATACTCTAGTGTCCCAGAGTTAATTGTAGACAAGTATAGATAAACGAGTAGAATCCAAAGACCAAAAAAGAAAAGTCCGTGATACATCAAGGAAAAGTGCCAGAAAGGGCCACAACAAAGATGAGGATGCAGTGGGGAGAATCTTCTGTGGTTCCTCACACCCGAGGTGGAATATCAAATATGCTTACCAGATCCCATTGACCGCCATTACAGCGGTCAAAAACAGCACAGGGAAATTTTGGGGCTCCCCACAACCTCAGCTTAATGGTACCGATGGGCGACAGTTGATATCTCAGGATTCAAAGAGAAAAAGAACAATCCATCGCATAATATAGTCTCAGGTGCTGTCCATTTCTTCTGATTGTCTCTCCTGTCCTGACAATCCTGGTCTTTGCATTGGTGAATTTTTTGAACACTACCATACACTAGTTGAGTATTAGCGTAGGGTACAACACTGCACAGACTAGGCACACTTTCACAGGGTCCCCCAAGATGCCATCGCATTTTGAGAGACCCGAACCTGGAACCGGTTACAGTTATAAAAGTTATAGTTACAAAAAAAGTGTAAAAAAAAAAAAAACACAACAAAATATATAAAATAAGAAAAACAAAAATAGTTGTCGTTTTATTGTTCTCTCTCTCTCTATTCTCTCTCTATTGTTCTGCTCTTTTTTTACTGTATTCTAGTCTGCAATGTTTTATTGTTATTATGTTTTATCATGTTTGCTTTATAGGTATGCAATTTTTTTATACTTTACTGTTTACTGTGTTTTATTGTTAATAATTTTTTTTGTTTTCAGGTACGCCATTCAGCTGCAGAGCGGATTTATTTATCTTGACAGCAACAGCGTTTGCTCCCACGGTACATAAAGCCGTGACTCCAGCGTTGTAGGAGGTGATTTCACCACCACAGTTAAAAAAAAGAGCATATATGCTGAAGCATGGGGGCAGCAGGGGCGGAGGAGCGATTTGCTCCTACCTTTTAGGGCGGATGCCCCCATGCTTCGGCATATATAAACGGTGCATGTATGCCCATCATTAGAAGTGGGTGGATGAAGGGAGGTATTCTAATGGTGGGCATACCCACTGATCAATATCTTTTTTTCGTTCAGCCCACAGGCTGCATAAAAAAAAGTTTACAATATACGCCCAGCAAGGACCAGCAAAGTACTGGTATGTTGCTGGACTTTGAGTGGTTATACCAGAATGATGCCTGCAGGTTTAGGTATCATCTTGGTATCAATCTTTTTCATTTTTTAAAAAAAGAGTACCTGTCACTACTTATTGCTATCATAGGGAATATTTACATTCCCTGAGATAACAATAAAAATGATTAAAAAAAATTAAAGGAACAGTTTAAAAATAAGATAAAAAAGCAAAAAAATAATAAAGAAAAAAAAAGCACCCCTGTCCCCCTCTGCTCTCGCGCAAATGCAAATGCAAGCATTGGTCTGGCGTCAAATGTAAACAGCAATTGTACCATGCATGTGAAGTATCACCACGAAGGTCAGATCGAGGGCAGTAATTTTAGCAGTAGACCTCCTCTGTAAATCTAAAGTGGTAACCTGTAAAGGCTTTTAAAGGCTTTTAAAAATGTATTAATTGTGTCGCCACTGCACATTTGTGCGCAATTTTAAAGCATGTCATGTTTGGTATCCATGTACTCGGCCTAAAATCATCTTTCTTATTACATCAAACATTTGGGCAATATAGTGTGTTTAGTGCATTAAAATTTTAAAAAGTGTGTTTTTTCCCAAAAAAATGTGTTTGAAAAATCGCTGCGCAAATACTGTGTGAAAAAAAATGAAACTCCCACCATTTTAATCTGTAGGGCATTTGCTTTAAAAATATATATAATGTTTGGGGGTTCAAAGTAATTTTCTTGCAATAAAAAATATTTATTTCATGTAAACAAATAGTGTCAGAAAGGGCTTTGTCTTCCCATTAGAAAAGTGGGTGATGTGTGACATTCTAAATGTTGTGCATAAAATGCCAGGACAGTTCAAAACCCCCAAAAGGACCCCATTTTGGAAAGTAGACATCCCAAGCTATTTGCTGAGAGGCATGTCGAGTCTATGGAATATTTTATATTGTGACACAAGTTGCGGGAAAAAGACATTTTTTTTGCAAAAAGTTGTCACTAAATGATATATTGCTCAAACATGCCATGGGAATATGTGAAATTACACCCCGTGTATGGGACCCTGAAAATCAAGCACCGCCTTCAGACTTTCTAAGGGTGTAAATTTTTGATTTCACACTTCACTGCCTATCACAGTTTCGGAGGCCATGGAATGCCCAGGTGGCACAACCCCCCCCCAAATGACCCCATTTTGGAAAGTAGACACCCCAAGCTATTTGCTGAGAGGTATAGTGAGTATTGCAGACCTCACTTTTTGTCACAACATTTGGAAATTGAAAAAAAGAAAAAAAAAATTCTTGTCTTTCTTCATTTTCAAAAACAAATGAGAGCTGCAAAATACTCACCATGCCTTTCAGCAAATAGCTTGGGGTGTCTACTTTCCAAAATGGGGTCATTTGGGGGGTTTTGTGCTATCTTGGCATTTTATGGCCTTCGAAACTATGATAGGTAGTGAGGAGTGAAATAAAAAATTTACGCCCTTAGAAATCCTGAAGGCGGTGATTGGATTTCGGGGCCCCGTATGCAGCTAGGCTCCCAAAAAGTCCCACACATGTGGTATCCCCATACTCAGGAGAAGCAGCAGAATGAATTTTGGGGTGTAATTAAACATATGCCCATGGCATATTTGAGCAATATATCATTTAGTGACAAGTTTGTTAAAAAAAAAAAAAGTTTGTCACTTTCCCGCAACTTGTGGCAAAATATAAATTAATCCATGGACTCAACATGCCTCTCAGCAAATAGCTTGGGGTGTCTACTTTCTAAAATGGGGTCATTTGGGGGGATTTTGTGCCATCTGGGCATTTTATGGCCTTCAAAACTGTAATAGGTAGTGAGGAGTGAAATCAAAAAATTACGCCCTTAGAAATCCTGAAGGTGGTGATTGGTTTTTGGGGCCCCATACGCGGCTAGGCTCCCAAAAAGTCCCACACATGTGGTATCCCCGTACTCAGGAGAATCCGCAGAATGTATTTTGGGGTGCAATTCCACATATGCCAATGACCTATGTGAGCAATATATCATTTAGTGCCAACTTGGTGCAAAAAAAAAGTTTGTAATTTTCCTGCAACTTGTGGCAAAATATAAAATATTCCATGGACTCAACATGCCTCTTAGCAAATAGCTTGGGGCGTCTACTTTCCAAAATGGGGTCATTTGGGGGGTTTGTGCCATCCTGGCATTTTATGGCCTTCAAAACTGTGATAGGTAGTGAGGAGTGAAATAAAAAATTTACACCCTTAGAAATCCTAAAGGTGGTGCTTGGTTTTTGGGGCCCCGTACTTGGCTAGGCTCCCAAAAAGTCTCACCCATGTGGTATCCCCATACCCAGCATGATGGGACTGTGACATCATAAGGGTCGGGGTCACTGGGTGCCTATATAAGTCATCGCACACCTCGCACACAGCATTACAGTGGGAGAGAGCATGTCAACATCAGAAGAAGAGAAGAGGGAACAAGACGACGGAGAAGACTGGGCCACCGCTAGCAAAAGAGCGGCAAAAGAGCAGAAGATAGCAGAGGAACCCAGCAGAAGAATCGGAGAGTGGAGAAGAGGCCGGAGAGAGCGGAGAAGTAGGAAGAAGACTCCCAAAGTCAGAAGAAGATCCCCGGAGCTGACTAATAAATTACTTTAAAAACCTGTCTAGTGTGTTTTTAAAGTACCCCTACCCATTCCCTCAGGTGAATGGGTAGGGGTACGATGTACCCCATACTCATTCACATAGGGTGGGGGGCTGGGATCTGGGGACCCCTTATTATTCCGATAAGCCCTCCGCCCACAGACCCTGACAACCAATGGCCAGGGTTGCCGGGAAGAGGCCCTTGTCCTCATCAACATGGGGACAAGATGCTTTGGGGTGGGGGGGGCGCAGGACGCCTGGTATGCCCCTGGAGGGGAATCCGTGCCGGTTTTTCATTTCAAATTTCATGCGGCGTTCCCCTCATGATTCATACCAGACACCTGTCAGCAATGCTTGCCACTCATCGTGAAAGGAAAAAACTGTTTTCCTTTCCCGATGAGCGAGCCAGCGCAAGATGCACAGTACCCTGTCGCCGAGAACCAGCGCAATGGGATCGCGCTAGAAAAACATTCTTGCGGTGAGGTACTGTACATACAGGATATATTATCCACTTCAGCCCCAGAAGGACTTGCCCCCTTAATGACCAGGCCATTTTTTGCTATACTCCACTGTGTTGCTTTAACTGACACTTGCGCCATCATGCAATGTTGTACCCAAACAAAATTGACGTCCTTTTTAGCAACAAATAGAGCTTTCTTTTGATGGTATTTGATCGCGTCTGCAGTTTTTATTTTTCACCCTATAAACAAAAAAAGACCAACAATTAAAAAAAAACCATTTTTTTCCCTTTCTGCTAGAATACATATAAAAAAAATGTATTCATCAGTTTAGGCCGATATGTATTCTTCTACATATTTTTGGTAAAAAAAAATTGCAATAGGCGTATATTAATTGGTTTGTGCAAAAGTTATCGTGTCTACAAACTATGGGATAGATTTAGAGACTTTTTAAATTATTGTTTTTACTAGTAACGATGGCGATCTGAAATTTTTAGCAGGACTGCAACATTGTGGTAGACAAATCTGACCCCAAATGCCACTTTTTGGGGACCAGTGACATTACATTGTTCAGTGCTATAAAAACGCACTGATCAATGTAAAAATGACACTGGCAGGGAAGGGGTTAACACTAGGGGGCGATCAAGGGGTGTGTTCCCTGGGTGTGTTCTAACTGTAGGGGGGGTGGGCTGCCAGGAACATGACAGTGATCACTGGGAACAGTAGATCTCTCTCATGTTACTAGGCAGAATGGGGAAATGCCTTGTCTACATAGGCGGTCCCCTTTCCTGCCTCTCCTCAAAGCGTTCGCGGGTCGTCGGTGGACATAGAGTCCACCGGAACCACGGATGCGTACCTGCTATCCTCCTTGCACGGATTGACATACAGGTACATCAATTTGCACAGGGGAGCTGACCTGCCACAGTATATCTGTGCAAGATGGTCAGCTAGTGGTTATATAATACATTATATACATACAGGATACATTATATTAAAAAAATTGAAGGTTTCCCCAGGGGTTTTTTTTTAGCAGCAAAACATTAATATTATTATAAAAAATAATAAATTATATCAAAAATAAAAGGTAAATTCAAATGTGCGATAGATTTATTAAAAATTACAATCTCTGGTTCAGGTAAACAAACAACAACACATAACATCACTCATGGCAAGAATGCCCCCAGGAGGATATAGTTTGACAATTACATTTACAACACTAATAACATTTTATCCACATGAATACTCCAATGCATTTCGATCCATTCTGGTCTTCTTCAGGGTGATTTAGATTCTAGGGAAATGTATCAAAAAATAATTTACTTTTAAAATTAGGTCAGTATACAGAACATCATTGTAACATTTCAAATTGTGCAGAACAATGTCTCCCCATATACATGGAGGCATATTTACCATTAAGTGGATGATGGGGTGAGGATGCATCGCACAAACCAGATTGTTAAAAGCATTCAAAATCAAAGATCCCAATGACCACGCATATTCCTTCCACGCTCTCCAGGCAGACCCACAGTCCATTGGACTTGCAAGGGGCCACACGCTTGGTCCTGGAAGGGAGGACGGGGGCAAGGCTCCTGCAATTGGGTAAAAAAACTTAGTTTAAAGGTATTCTAAAAGTATCTAGTATATTTTTATGACTACAGAATATTGGATTTATATTAGTTGGACCTAAAGATTTTATTATGATTTAACTATTGTTTAGATTGCTTTAAAATTGATAGATTTGGATTAATAAGAGTGAGATAGATTAACCTCCTGGCATCCGCCAGGCCACAGCGCGGACCTTAATTCCCGGGAGGCCGTCATGTGATGGCCTCCCCTGTACACGCTCCCTGCGCGCGCCCTTCAGGGCGCGCGACAGGCGCGCTGTGATCACCGAGTCACTGAGACTCGGCTGATCACCGATCTGAGTAAGGGGCCAGTCCTGGCCCCTTACCATGTGATCAGCTGTCAGCCAATGACAGCTGATCACATGATGTAAACAAAAGATCGGTAATCGTTTTTTTTTTACTCACGCTGACAGCGTGAGTAGAAAAAAAAGCCGATCACCGGCTGGGATGGAAGAGGCACATCTGCCTGATCAGTGCCACCTACTAGTGCCCACCTAAAAGAGCCCACAGTGCCACCTAAAACAGTGCCCACAGTGCCACCTAACAGTGCCACCTAACAATGCCCACAGTGCCACCTATCAATGCCAACAAGTGCCACCGATCAATGCCCACAAGTGCCACCTATCAATGCCCACCTGTAGTGCCAATCAGTGCCACCTGGCAGTGCTGCCCATCACTGCCACCCATCAGTGCCCATCACTGCCACCCATCAGTGCCCATCACTGCCGCCTATCAGTGCCCATCACTGCCGCCTCATCAGCGTACATCAATGAAGGAGAAAAATGACCCGTTTTAAATTTTTTTATAACAAAATATTAAAAATTAAAAAAAAAAATCCACGAGCACCGAGCTCGTATCCTATCACCAGTCTGTGACAGTTCCCGTGCTCCAAACCTCACGCGTATTGTCATGTCATGTGACTTCATCAGAGGATCTGACGTGACGTGACGATACGCGTGAGGTTTGGAGCACGGGAACTGTCACAGACTGGTGATAGGATACGAGCTCGGTGCTCGTGGATGTTTTTTACTATAGCCTTCTGCTAAATGTAAGTGTACCATGTTGTTTTTAACCTAATAAACTGATTTATATATGGGATCACGCTATGTGCACTCTCTTCCAACACTCCACATATATTCATCCCATTGTGACGAGCATTGAGGAAATGGGGACGGTTTGAAGACACCCTTTTTGAGGTATATGAACTCGGCGTTCGTTGGATTGACGCCCACACTCATTTTACAAAAGTGAGTGCATCTCCCTTCTGTCTCCTGTCCCTTTTTGCACTTTGGCCGCCACGGAGTTATACTATACACTGTCTGCTTATGTTTTTTATATACCATCCTGCACACCCACCACCCGAATCGCCTGAACTACTGGATGGGACCCTTGCCTGCTGGTGATTTGTTACTGGAGTACAAGCTGTTGTCTTGCAGCAGTAAGGTGAGCTGCTTGTGAGCACAGAGGTGTCCCCACTGAAGACTTTGTTTCCCTTTCCTGTGGCTTGTGGACTTGCCTTTTTGGAACTGATGACATATTTATTGAGCACTTTGTACTACAAGGTGGTGGGATTGTTCACCATTTATTTATTTACTTGGAGTCACCAATAAGTATTTGCTGAGTTACCACATATGTGCTAGTATGATACTAGCCCTTTTGCACTGAGATTTTTTCTTTTCTTTTGTGTCAGTATTTACAATATTTTTATGTGCTAGTATGATACTAGCCCTCATGCACATGGACTTTGTTTGATTTATATATTTTATTTTGTTCAATTTTTTTGTACCCACACTGTACTTGTCACTCATTTCATAGCTTTTTATACGTTTTAGACTATTTTGTTTCTTCAGTTTATTCAGATTTAGTGCTCATTAGACTGCACTTTATTACATTTCATCACACTTTTATATTTTGTATAATTTTTCCATTTTGCCTTTTGAAACTGATGACTCATTGTTTGAGCACTTTGTACTACAAGGTGGTGGGACTGTTCACCATTTATTTATTTACTTGGAGTCACCATTAAGTATTTGCTGAGTTACTACACATATGCTAGTATGATACTAGCCCTTTTGCACTGAGATTTTTCTTTTGATAAGTATTTGCTGAGTTACCACATATGTGCTAGTATGGTACTAGCCCTTTTGCACTGAGATTTTTCTTTTGATAAGTATTTGCTGAGTTACCACATATGTGCTAGTATGGTACTAGCCCTTTTGCACTGAGATTTTTCTTTTCTTCTGTTTCAGTATTTACATTATATTTTTTATGTGCTAGTATGATACTAGCCCTCATGCTCATTATACTTTTTATATTTTGTATATTTTTTTCATTTTTCATTCACCTCTCTATATATTTGAGCTAGCCCCTTCCCCTTCCTCCTCCTTCCTTCACCTCTTATCACAGCGCAATCACCACTTACTTTATTCACACCACTTTTGTCTGTTTGGATCAGCCATTTAGGTGTTGCAGCAGTGCTCCTTAGCATAGGTATTTCTGACAGCGCAGGAGTTTCTTCATTATTGAACCTAAATATTTACCTCCCTAACTAGTGTCACCAGCGACACTAAAACAGCGATCAGAAAAATGATTGCTTAGTTGCACTGGTGACAGGGGGTGATCAAGGGGTTAAAACTTTATTAGGGGGGGTTAGGGGGGTATCCTAGACCTAAAGGGGGCTAACTCTAACTGCCCTACCACACTAACTGTCACAAACTGACACCATGCAGTAATCAGAAAAAAAAACAAAAACTGCTTGGTGTCAGTGTGACAGGGGGGAGGGGTGCTTGGGGGGCGATCGGGGGGCGATCAGGGAGGGATCGGGGGTGTAAAGTGTGCCTGGCATGTTCTACTGTGTATGTTGTGTTGTGCAACTCACTCGGATGTCTTCTCTCCTCGGCGCTGGAACGGAAACTGCCGAGCCGAGGAGAGATGACATCACATCCCCTGCCTGAGGATTCTCATTGGCTGGGAGTGATCGCGAGGGGGGGCCACAAATGGATGGCCTCCCCCTCATCTCTGAATGCTCCCAGACCAAAGCCGACCACCTCGGGAACCGGGGGGGGGTCCGATTGGACCCCCGCCCACGGGAAGGCAATCACTTACCAGGTACGTGATTTTGCCTGCCTGTGCCATTCTGCTGACGTATATCGTCGTTAGGCGGTCGGCAAGTGGTTAAATCAATCACAGTAAAATACTCTGCATCGCATGGTATGGCGGTAAGTATTGATGGCACATCAGGCACTACTTGGGCAATTGGTACCACTAGGCTATTGATGTCCCTTAGGTCTTGTACAAACCTATAGTCACTTTTTGCCTTCTTTACTGGGAGTATTGTAAGGCGAGACAATTTCCCTTAAGATTCCTTTCTTTAAGAAATCCTCTTTTTCTATATGTAACTCCCTCTTTGTCCTTACCCCCTCCCTCTTTTTATAAAAGCTTCCCCTTTGATTTCCTAAGAAATCATTCTGATAATGTGTTGATACTGGTGTTTGTTTTGGGATGTCAAAACATCCCGCTGCGTCTTTTTCCTTATCAAAAGAAGTTTATTGACTATACAATATTATAAAGATACATAAAGTAAGTTTACAAGGATCTATAAAGTAAGCTCATTGTTTTGCAGTAGGGTTTATATAGGTAAATATCATGAAATTTCAAATATTAAACATTGGGTTCACGTAAACCTAAATTAAAGATATATATCATTTCCTTAGTTACTTTTGTAGGTATTTAAATGATTTATACCTACTATACATATTGTTTACAGGTAGAGTGTATATAGGTCAAATAAATTCTGATAATGAGCTTTAATCGTAAGGTGGAGAAAAGGCAAGAGAAAGAAGAAAAAGGGTTGAAAGGTAGAGGTATGGTCCACAAAGTTGTCCCGCTCGTCAGTTTATTATTCTTTTTAGTTCTCTTTGAAGCCTTAGAATGGGTGTCTCTGTAAGTCATTTAATCTGTTACCATGGCAACAGGACAGAGTCATTGAAGTTTGACAGGAACTGTTGTTTTATCCAAGGATGCCAAAGTTTTTCAAATTTTGGAATTTGATTTTGATCGATGGCTGCCATCTTAGCATGGGACATTGTATTATTCATTCTGTGAATTGTTTCTGCTAGTACCAATGTAGGAGATTTCCATGCCTTGGCCACTGTTTGTTTTGCAGCCATTATTAGTTGGATCATAAGTTTGAATTGAGAGAGTGTTAACCATTCCGGTTTTAGATTAAGTAAAGTTATATATGGATCTGGTTGTATTATTTTTTTAAATATTTTAGATGCAATCACGAAGACTTCCTTCCAGAAGGTTTGGATTACTGGGCACGTCCACCATATGTGTAAATATGTGCCTATTTCTGGGCATCCTCGAAAACAAAGAGCTGAGGTATTAGGTGAATATTTTGCCACTCTAGCGGGTACAAGGTACCAGCGAGTTAGGACTTTATAATTTGTCTCCAGTGCTAAGATGTTGGGTGAAGATGATTTAGATGTGAGCCATATGTTAGACCAGTCCGTGTCTTCTAAAGTTCGTCCCAGGTCCTCCTCCCACCTCTGAACGTAAGAGGGTCTATTAAGATTTGCTACTCCATATAATTGATTATAAAGTGATGAAATTGTACCTTTAGCAAATGGATCTTTTGTACAGATTGATTCAAAATTGGATAATTGGGATAATGGTGTATCCCCCTTTAGGAATGGTGTATAGAAATTTTTGATTTGGAGATATCTAAATATCTCAGAGTTTGGTAGATCATATTTTTCTCTAAGCGATGGGAATGAAAGAAATGATTTAGATGCTATGAAGTCATTTCGTGTCTGAATGCCTGATGTTGTCCAAGCTTTAAAAGAATTTGGGTAGATCCATGCCAGATAAAAGGCCGGATTTCTGATAAAAGAAAGGAGAGGATTGTGTGGAGATTGTAACTGATATTTGGTTTTTAGTTTATCCCAGAGAGATAAGAAGTGTTTAGTTATGGGATTATGAATTTTAAAGCGGTCTTTAGGATCAAGCCATAACAAGTTTGATATTAATAGAGGGTCATTTTCTGAAGCCTCTATAAATACCCATAATGGGATTTCCTGTTTTGCATGGTATTTGGACAGACTGGCCAAATGTGCTGCTCTGTAGTAGTTAGTAAAATTAGGGTATCCCAGGCCTCCTTTATTTTTGGGAAGATGTAGTGTGTATATAGGTATACGTGGTTTAGAAGAGCCCCATATAAACGAAGTTGCTCTTTTTTGTACTATTCTCAAAAAATAGGAAGGAATTGGAATAGGGAGGACTCTGAATAGATAAAGCAATTTGGGTAGAATAGTCATTTTGATTGCATTAATCTTCCCTATCCAGGATAAAGGAAGTTGCGACCATTGTTTTATTAGATTTGTGATCTGTCTTAGTACAGGAGGATAATTGGTTGAGAATAAGTCAGAATGAGATGCTGTTAAATGAATTCCAAGATATGGGATTGATTTTTCTGCCCATGTGAATGGGAGTGCAGCCCTAGCCGGGATCAATTCCATGTTTGTGAGTGAAATATTAAGCACTAGGCATTTCTTAGAATTAATCATAAGGCCGGATAGGGCTGCAAATCCATCAAGAGCTGGTATTAAGTTAGGACCAGAGACCTGTGGTGATGATAGAAAAAGTAATATATCGTCTGCAAATATACATAATTTGTGTGTAATACCTCCTACTTCAATGCCAGTTATAGTTTGGTTTGTTCTGATGTATTGGGCCATGGGTTCGAGTATAAGGGCAAATAATAAGGGAGATAATGGGCAACCCTGTCGGGTACCTCTTTCGATATTAAAGGCATCAGATTTGTATCCAGCATATTTTATATAGGCTTTGGGTTTATTATATAATGCTTTGATCCATGTTAAAAAGTGGGGTCCAAAACCCCATTTTTGTAATGAATATTGCATATATTGCCAGGATACTGTGTCAAATGCCCTCTTAATATCGAGAGATAGAAAACATAAAGGGATTTTCCGTTTTTTAGCAATATGTGCCAATAACACTGCCCTGCGTATATTATCGCCTGCCTGTCTATTTGGCATGAAGCCTACTTGATCTCTATGTATTAATTTTCCTATAATGCTATTGAGGCGTTTTGCTATTATTTTTGCTAATAATTTAATATCAAGGTTTAACAGAGAGATAGGCCGATAATTCACACAGGAAGTATCATCAGAAAGGGGTTTTGGGATCATACAAACAATTGCCATTAGTGTTTCTTGCCGAAAAGAATGTCCATCTAGAAGTTTGTTAAAAGTTTCAGTGAGAATGGGAGAGAGTATTTCTGAGAATGTTTTATAGTATAAAGCCGAGTAGCCGTCTGGGCCTGGTCTTTTGTTAAGTTTTAGGTCTTTTATGGCGTTAGCAACTTCATCTATAGTTATAGGCTCATCCAAACTGCTTTTTTGATTCTGAGATAACTCGGGTAAGGTTATTTTTGAGAAGAAGGATTCAGCCTCTGTAGGATTAAATTCATTGTTTGTCTTGTATAAAGTTGCGAGATGTGAGTGAAATTTATGGACTATTTTAACTGGATTACAAGTGTAAACATTTTTTGATAATTTCAAATGTATTGGTTTGAAAGATTTGTTAGTTGAATTTAATGCCCGAGCCAAATATGTACCTGGTTTGTTTGTATTCATCCGCTGCATCTTTTTCAATCAACGTTTTTTGTTTTTTTTTCCTTGAAAGTCAGTCATACTCTTTGTCTGTATTAAAAGACTGTGCATTTCATCTTAAGTGTTAAATCCGGCATCTTGTGTCATGAAAGGAAACCTAAAGAATTAACTAACTGCGTAGTTACTTCCTCTTTTTTTTCCTCTGTGCTTTCTGCTTATTTTAAAACTGCGTGTTTTGTATTCTAACTTTCTACAGCGTGTGCAGCCTCTGCAGCTTTCAACTTCTACGTTGTGGTATGTAAAATGGAGGTGGCGGGGCACAGGGAACTAGGGCACATGGTACAGGCATAGAGAAGGTTGATTTAACCCTTAATTTACCATCCCATGACTCTGCTAAAACCATCATGAACAATGTATGGGCTAGGATACTATAGGGAGCCTCAGTCCAGCCGATCTCCACAACATATATATTTATTTTTTCTTTCTAAACATTCTAATTAGATACTGAGTCTCTTTTTTTCTTTTTGCAGTATGCCAACAGGTTCAAACAGTGCCTTCAATTGCGGTAGTACTAATGCCACAATAATTCCTATTGCACCTGACCTCCCCTTTACAAGAGATGTCAGTAGCAAAAAGAATTATTCAAATAGCATGTTTTAATCAAAAGTTAGCCTCACCAATTTATGTATTACCTTAAAAAAAAGTATTATTAACGCTCCACCCATATTTTAAATGGTAAAAACGTCCCTAATGTCACAATATTTCAAAGACCGGGGACAGACTTGATAAGTCTCCCCTGCTCTTCCAATAAGTGACATTACTCCCTGCAATGTCAATCCTTCTTGAAACACAAATTTGTGTAAACCAGTAATACAATCAGGACACTTTTGAGACATTTTTTTTTTTAGTACTTTCCCTAAGATGACACTGAACGTCTGATTACAGCAAGGAAAAGAAAATATTTTTACTCACTGCATCAATGCCAGAATCATCCTGCCAACTATATATATATCTATATCTTATACTTTAGAGTCAAAGCATTTATATATAAATCATTAAAAGTCAGCATCAATACATCAGCAAATATTGTAACATCACTCTACATTTCATTATAATACAATGACGATACAATGCAGTGGAGAGGTGTCATCTTACCTTATGACACCTGACAAACTCCACACAGACAAACAGATGACCTTATTTTATCTACTTATTTTATCTCTAAGCGACAGAAAAGCAAGCAAAGAGGTTTGGGTTTTTCTGGCACACTCCATCAGATATCTTTATCAAACTTCTTACAGTACTGTATTATATTACTTTGGGCTTCTCAGAACACCTTGGACTACTCAGAGTCCCTTCTTTTTGGAACTATCTCAGAGTTCCTTACACTTCCGTCACCCGAACGGACTTCTACCGAGGTTCATACATTTGCATAAATGTTTTTAACACTACACCTTCTGTTAATCCCATATAGGGAAACGGTCTTTTAAACTAAAAGTCACGGTGAAAAAAATAATAATAATTAAATCAGACTCACCGGACTTAGAAACTTGGATGATGATCATCCCATGAATAATGACCGCCCCACATTCTGACACCTGTTGGGGTGTATGTATGTTCTAAAAGCAAGTGAACCCTCGTATGACATTCTGACTAGAGTGTTCCTTCAAACCCATTCAGATCTGGAGACCATTCCGACAAGAAATGATGACACACAGTCAGTACATGCAGTCAGAATGATCTAATCTTTTACTTCCGTATTTCACTTATATAACCAATATGACATCACAACAAAAGTCCAACCCCTTCATTAATATATGGTAAAGTTACAGACATACAGGATGTTTAACTAACCAAAAATAGAACATAATTTCTTCATACAGAAACTCTCAACAAGAAAAAAACTTCATGCTTCAATTCGGGGAAATCATATAATTTACAAGAATTTGAAACTAACTTTTGATAGACGTCACATATATATATTATTCTAAGATGGATACATATTTTTATAGCTAAAATGGTGGACAGCAAGCTAAAATATCCCTACAATAAATGTCTTATAATGAATTGCAGTTCACCCTAAAATTTTGCACTGTTTTTTAACCACTTCAATACCAGGATCTTATACACCTTCCTGCCCGAGCCAATTTTCAGCTTTCAGCGCTGTCGCAATTTGAATGAGAATTGCGCGGTCATGCTACACTGCACCCAAACAATTTTTTTATCATTTTGTTCCCACAAATAGAGCTTCATTTTGGTGGTATTTGATCACCTCTGCAAGTTTTATTTTTTGTGCTACAAATAAAAAAAAAACGAAAATTTTGAAAAAAAAAAAGTTTTTCTTTGTTTCTGTTAAAATTTTTTGTAAATAAGTATGTTTTCTTCTTCAATGATTGGCACTGATGTGGCTGCACTGATGGGCACTGATAAGGCGGCACTGACGGGCACTGATAAGGTGGCACTAATGAGGTGGCACTGATGAGGTGGCACTGATGGGCACTGATAATGGGCGCTGATAGGTGGCACTGATGGGCACTGATAGGTGGCACTGGTATGCGCACTGATGGGCACTCATAGGAGGCACTGATGGGCACTCATAGGCGGCACTGATGGGTACTTAAGGGTGGCACTGATGGGTACTTATGGATAGCACTGATAGGTAGCATGGATGGGCACTGATGGGCACTGATAGGTGGGCACTGATGGGCATGGATGGGCACTGATAGGTGGGCACGGATGGGCACTGATAGGTGGCACTGATGGACATTGATGGGTGGCACTGATGACACTGATGGGTGACATTACTGGGCATCCCTCATTTTTATTGTGCCATAGAGGTGCCAGTTAGTGCCCATTTGTGGGCACTGATTGGTATATGTTGATCATTGATTTTCACATGTGGATGGCCATGGGGGATGTACCTGGCTATCCACATGTTAGGAGCTTCCCTGGTGGTCCTAGCGGCTTCCCTGGTGGTCTCGTGTGGGCATCCGAGGGGGGCTGCACTGATAAACAATCAGCACAGACCCCCCTGACAGGAGAGCCGCCGATTGGCTCTCCTCTACTTGCGTCTATCAGACGCAAGTGAGGAAAAGCCGATCATCGGCTTTTCCTGTTGACATCGTGATCAGCTGTGATTGGACATGGCTGATCATGTGCTAAAGAGCCTCCGCCAGAGGCTCTTTACAGAGATCGGTGTAGCACCACCGATCGCCGCGATGCGTGCCCCCACGGGCGCACGGTGGCTGTTATCCTGCAGGGCCTCGTATGACGCCCAGTCAGGATAACTGAACCACAGCCCATAAGTCATCTGCTATAGGCCAGTCGGGAAGTGGTTAAACAAATCTGTGAGATGTAATGTTCATCTTTGACCACTGGGGGTTGTTTTTTGCAATTCCACCAGTGGTTGTGAGGACACGAGATTCCAGGGATACTATTTATACGTTTCCAGAGTAACCTATGGGCTTTAAAAGCCTGACGTCTGTCACCTGTCTCCCTATCCTTGAAAAATTCACGTGACCAATGATGTAACACATAGGAGGAGTCAGTGACATCATGGCTGAGACAGGAAGTAGGGATTGTATCAATACTGCTTCCTTTTAACCTAGTTATAAGGTATTAGGTTTTAATAAAACCATTTCTTCTGTGAAATGACTACACTATGGAGTTCTTACTTGTCTTGTATGGCCTGTGAATGGAGGAGAGGAGGAGATCTAATCCAGTATAGCGGATATTTATCCCCGATTACTGAGCCATATACCACATCCCTGGGTTCATGCTGTAAGGAGAAGAGAGGAGAGTGGAATGTGAACTGCCATAAAGGATCTGTATACCAAAGTTCCATTAGATCTGTTGGGGTCTTTGTTTAACCACTTAAGCCCCAGACCATTTGGCTGGCCAAAGACCAGAGCACTTTTTGTGATTCAGCACTGAGTTGCTGTAACTGACAATTGCGCGGTTGTGCGACGTGGCACCCAAACAAAATTGACGTCCTTTTTTTCCCACAAATAGAGCTTTCTTTTGGTGGTATTTGATCGCCTCTGCGTTTTTTATTTTTTGCGCTATAAACAAAAACAGAGCTACAATTTTGAAAAAAGGCAATATTTTTTACTTTTACTATAATAAATACCCCCCCAAAAATATAAACATTTTTTTTTCCCTCAGTTTAGGCCGATACGTATTCTTTTACGTATTTTTAGTAAAAAAAATCACAATAAGCGTATATTGATTAGTTTGCGCAAAAGTTATAGCGTCTACAAAATAGGGGATGGTTTTATGGATTTTTTATTATTAATTTTTTTTACTAGTAATGGCGGCAATCTGTGATTTTTATCAGGGCTGTGACATTATGGCAGACACATCGGACAATTGTGACACATTTTTGGGACCATTGGCATTTTTACAGAGATCAGTGCTATAAAAATGCACTGATTACTGTAAAAATGCCACTGGCAGTGAAGGAGTTAAGTGTGTCCTAGTACATGTTCTAACTGAAGGGGGGAGGGGACTGTGTCGGGGAAATGACAGATCGTCTGTTCATACTCTGTATGAACAGACGATCTGTCTGTTCTCCCCTCAGAGAACCGGAAACTGTGTGTTTACACACACAGATCCCGGTTCTCGGTGTGCCCCGAGCGATCGCGGGAGCCCGGCGGTAATCGTGACCCCCGGCCACTCGCATCGGCTCCGTGGGCGAGCAGGGGGCACACACGCGCCCTCTAGTGGCCGTCTATGGTACCGACGTACTATGGCGGCGATTCGCGCAGCCGAGCCATGTTGCTGCAGTACAACTGCGGCGGCTGGTCGGCATGCGGTTAAGTTGAGCTGCTAGAGCACACTCCGGGTGGATGCCTGGATGGTGGGAGCAACTTTCAAGAACTGCTTTTTGAGCACTTGATCTTCACATCTCATCACTTTTTGATGCACATGCCCTTTATTATTTG
Organism: Lithobates clamitans; assembly: GCA_037952925.1. NCBI lineage: Eukaryota > Metazoa > Chordata > Amphibia > Anura > Ranidae > Lithobates > Lithobates clamitans. Next base: position 294,290 of record JBBGZY010000937.1, on the reverse strand, counting down.
GGACTTATTTTATTATTATTTTTATGTAAAATCAGATGAATATCTGCTTTTGATCCAAGCACTTTATCACTGTTTCACACATTATCACATATTATCGCATAATACTGTATTTGTATTATTTTTTTAATTGGGGATAGTCATCCATGCATATTTGTCTATTTTTGCTGCATAGCTTCTTGCAGTAGCGCACCATTTTTTTTATCATTATTTGTGTTAAGGCTCCTTTCACACTGGAGCGGGGGCGGCGTCGGCGGTAAAGCGCCCCTATTGTAAGCGGCGCTTTACCGTTGGTATTTGGCCTCTGCAGAGGCGCTTTGCCGGCGGTATAGCCAGAATAAAACAGCCAGAATAAAACAGAATAAAATAAAATGTAAAAGGGAAGCAGAATAACACTTCTCCAGGATGCCGGCAGTCAGTCACCATAACACAATGACATCACTCAGCATGCCGAGCAGAGCAATACAATCACAGCCACTTGTCTATTTTACAGAACCTACATATTTATAGTTGTATTCCTAAGAGACCCTCATGATTGTTGCTCGGGGTTCTGAGCCTTGTGCCCCATGCATCCACCTGAACCTCCATCAGAAAGAGGAGTCAAGGCTCCAGATTCTAGGTGTGTGCCTGTAAACCTGCATAGAGAATTGGGGGCTTTTCTGGTCCCCCCACCATGGTCACATGTCACTGCAATGTGCTGAGATGTTACCAGGCAGACAAAGACAAAATGAACCTCATGTAAATGGGATTTTAAGGGCAAAATTATTAACAAAAAATTAAAAAAAGAATACATTTCTATTCATACAAAAATTTAAAAGGACAAATTTATACAAAAAAAAGAACAAAACATGTGCACAGACAAGTACAGTTGTGATGTGTTACAGAAATGACAAAAAATTATTAAATCCAACGCGTTTCGAAATAATTGACTTTAGTAATCTTCTTCAGGGATACATTTTTGCCATTGTCTGAAAGGCACAAAATGTAATATAAATATACATATATTTTCATAGCATATATATAAAAAATCTATGCTGAAATACAAAAAGACTCACAAAGTAGTGGTTGACATAAAGGTTTCCAATGGATCATCAGATATCCACCCGATCTGTATAGGTCTTTAATCATGCAAAAGAACCCCCAGATACTAGAATCCAAAAAGAGGCGCCAAATTGAAAAAAGCGGCAAACCGCTTAGCTAGATTGAGAAGGACGGTAATGTAGAATCTAGGGAAAAGACACATAGCAAGTGGTAAACATATATAAAAAAAAAACAACCAAAAACCTTACATAAAATGCAGGGATTTTTGCGCCATTCCAAACAGGAGGTATGTGATGAATAATACTTCAAATACAAAGAAACAAAGTTTGAACGACTCCAGATGAAAACAGGGAGTCCCAACCCTAAAAAATTAAAAAAAATAAATAAATTATGGAATGGAGATGAAAAATATATGAACACACCTAATTCCAATTAGCCCAATGTGGAGCCATATCTATATGCTCCACATTTCTGACAGAAAATAAATATAAAAATAAAAATAAAAAAACGGAAAATAAAAGATGAAAAATACAAAAGTAAAAAATAAAAAAATTATATAACTAAAAAATATTAAATAATGGGGGCTAAACGGAGAGTTGAAAAAGGGGGGGGGTCCCCTGAAGGACATAAAGGGAACCTTCCCCAGAGTGAGAATCAGAGGTCTTAGGCGGTTCAAAAGTATGCAACAACTCTACACTTATAACCAATTGCAAAAGTGGTTACAAAATCACATGACAAAAGATCACATGAAAACCCCCAAAATAGACTTCTCAAAGAGAACAAAATCTCAAAATAGTAAAAATGCATGAATGGGTCAATATAGAAATCAAAAAATCATTTTGCAGCTTACCACAAACTTGCTATGTGTCTCTCCTACATCTGAGCATGGAAGCCGCCCAGGATCCACAGAACCAGCTCCAAAGATGGGGAAAAAAAATCCCACTGTTTAACAAAAGATAAAAGCACCCTGCTGTCTTGATCCTCAGAGAAAGGATTGTCAGAATGACGCAGGAGGCTCAGGGGTTCCCGGCATTCTCCTTATAGGACCCTTGCTTGTGCACTGCCCAGTGAGCGTTGGGAAATGATGCAGCATCAAATGACGGCGGTGACGTCATTTCCTCTGCCCCTGCTCGCACAGCGGCAGCGTGTATCAACGGCAAGACGTAGGGGGAATAAGGCCGGCATCTAGCCAAGCCTATCCCCCTATCGTCTATAGCCAAAAAAGAAACACTCATTGCTGACAGCACCACAATATATCGTCCCACATTAGTTTCGAGGGAAGTACAATTGACCTCCACTCCATCTCTCCACAACACGGGACTTGTCCAAACAGTAAGGAAGTGGTTCCTGCCTAAGTATTAAACAAAAATTCAATAAATTATGAAATTATCTTTAGATTGTAGTGATCTTAAAATATCAAGACAATCTCAATGCAAAACTGGATGGTTAAGAAGGAAATAACTCGTATCCAGTCTAAAGCCGGGACATCAGAGGGAAAACCAAGAGGGGAAATGAACCCTCGAAAGGAGAAACTAAAAACCCCCAACACAGGAAAATCCACCCACAAACTGATAAGTGGCGCCATAGGCACCGCAAACAGCAAGGGAGGAGAAATGGCCCCCAACCAAACCTGTGCCGGGTGCACGATATGACCACAGACCAGGGTGGATGAAATCAAAGAATCCATGGGGAACCCATTTTGTCATAAAAATAAAAATAAAAAGTAAACAAAAGAAAAATATTGTAATCAAATATTGCAGAAAATATTTTTTATCTCAATTACATAATGTGATTCCAGAGAGCATATCTCATCCACAAAATGTAATTCCAAGAAGAAAAAGAAAAAATTAATTGAAAAATGATATCTATATATATACTACCCCAATAGACATCATCATTCCAGCTATTCACCTACTGGTTAAATTGAACAGGAGAGAACAAGATAAGAGAAGGGAGAGAAAGAGAGAGAGTTTAACCAAGCATAAGGGGGAAAATGTGTCAAGTTCTATTTAATCTGTTTTTCCGGAGCTGAAGCCATCGAGGAAGGGCCTAAAGCTCTCTGCCTTGTTAAGGCCTGGTCGGGTGGTGGCATCTGAGTGCCTGATCCATCGTGTTTCACGTTGCAAAAGGGTTTTGTTCCAGTCCCCACCTCTAATGGGGACATGGATACGGTCCACAACCGTAAAGTTTACAGATGGCATCCTGTATCCATGCCCCCTGGCTACATGTCCGCCAAGGGGGGGATACAGGTTGCCAATCTGCATGCTCTGCAGATGTTTACTGACACGTTGTCCAAATTCTTGGCGGATCTTTCCAATATAGAAAGCCCCGCATTGGCATTGTACCAAATATACCACCCCCCCCCGAGTTTTGCAGTTAGTGAAGTGCTTAAGTTGGAAGCGTTCACCATTTGGTAACAAAAAAGAAGTTCTCCTACCAATGACTTTACAGAAAGAGCAAGAACCACAGGGGAAAGTGCCCCAGGTTTTGCAGGGGTCGCGTCTTTGATTCCCCTTGTATTCACTTTGAGTCAGTAAATCAGCCAAGGAACCTGCCTTCCTGAAGGTAATCTGAGGTTTTGGAGTAAGAAAATCCCCCAAAATAGGATCATCGGTCAGAATCGACCAATGTTTTGTAAGAATTTTCCTTATGTTGTTGTGCTCATTGGAAAAGCGCAGGATAATCCTTGCTGTATCGTCCTGTTTGCGGATTTTGGTCTTAAATATTAAAGCATGTCTCTCCTGATCTTTAACCTGGTTGAAAGCTTTTTTAGGGAGGATTTCGTATACCCCCTTGTGAGTAATCTTTCGCTCAATTTATCTGCCACACATTGGAAGGTTTCCATGGTGGTGCAGTTGCGTTTCAAGCATAAAAATTGGCTGAAAGGTATTGACCTTTTAAGGGGTTCGGGATGGAAACTGTCGGCATGCAAAAGAGTATTGCCGGCAGTTTCCTTCCTGCAGAGTCTGCTGGCGAGCTTGCCGTTCTTGTCTTTATATATGGTAATGTCTAGAAAGCTAATCTGATGATGATCATAGGACATAGTAAAAAACAAGTTCAAGGTATTATGATTCATTGCTTTTAAACAACCTTTTAGGATGTCTTCTGGGCCATTCCATATCAAAAAAATACCATCTATGTATCTTTGCCATAGAATTGTATGTTCAGTGTACATGGTTAGCTGATCATCAGTCAAAAAACCTTTTTCCCTCTCCCCCAGGTACAGGTTTGCGTATAAGGGGGCGCAATATGTCCCCATAGCAACACCCTGTACCTGGAGGTAGTGGGAACCCCTGAACAAAAACACATTATGTCGAAGGATGAAATCAAGCATCTCAAGTATAAATTTGTTAAATTTCCATTCAGTCGTTGCCTTTTGGTGTAGCACACGACTGTCGGCAGCTACCCCCAGGTCGTGTGGTATGCTGTTATATAGTGACTCGACATCTATGGTCACTAAGATGGCCGAATCGGGGATCACCAAATCCTCCAAGACCTGTAAAAGATGGATGGTATCCTTGGTATAGGATGCCAATTCTAGGACATGGGGTCTGAGATGTTGGTCAATCACTTGACTGATGCCTTCTGAGATGCTGCCATTGCCAGATATGATGGGGCGGCCAGGGGGATTGTGTAAATCTTTGTGCACCTTGGGGAGTGCGTACATTGTAGGGATACGGGGATGTCTGGTACGTATAAAGTCCAATAGCTCACCCGTAATGGCTCCCATTGTAAAGGCTTCATCGACCAGTTGATAGAATTCCTGGGTAAATCTACCAGCCAAAGAGGCTGAGATTTTTCGATAGCATTTTCGATTATTGAGGATTTTCAAACACATATCCTCATATTTGGAATTGTCCATTAACACAATGTTGCCGCCCTTATCCGATCCCTTAATAGTTATATCTAAATTGTTCTTCAAGGATTGCAAGGCATTTTGTTGTTCAAGACTTTGTTGGTGACAAAGACTCCCCATCACCTGGAGGAGGAGAGACTCCAATCTACAGAGGGTTGGTGGGATGATTGTGTCTGGGAGTATCTGCTACACTAATAACTCTCTTAGCTATTATTTTATATATTTCAGAGGTTTGTCAGGACTAATCACTTCCCTAATCTTTTTTCCAGCCAAACTGAAGATGACGACACATGGCAACAGATACTCAGGTTAGTAGGACATCCACATTTCATATGAAATCTCTTCTGGATGAACATTTTGTTCTGTTGTAGTCTGGATCAGTGGTGGTACTACCAGGGTCACAAAGGTTGCACTTGAGACCAGGCCCTGGCATTCCACCACTGTAGGGGATCCAAGATGGCAGGAAGGAGGCCCACTTCAGAACATGGGCTCAGTTCACACTTCTATGATCCCAAAGTTTTGCAACTTGCTTGCAATTTTCTTGTGACTTGCTTGCGATTCTGTGATTTAACATTGTGGTCTATGGCACTCAAATCGCACCAAAATCACAGAAAGGTTTTGCAGGATCCTTTTTCTTTGTTGCTGTGACTTGAGTTGCCTTGATTATGACAGCACCCATTGAAATAAATGTGTTTTGACTTGTCATGCGACTTTGTGTTGCAAGTCACATGGTGAGTCACAGCAGTGTGAACCAGAGCTTATAACGGGCCCACGACAGGAACAAGTAGAAAAGGCTAGAGAAAGAGCTCCTGCCTCAGAGGGAAGAGCCCCACTCTTGGAGGAAAGAGCCTGGGACTGATGGAAAGGGCCACAGCAGTCATATTGGCTCTTCATGGTTTTTTTTACCGGGGTCCTGAAGGTTCTAGTTACTCCTCTGGTCTGGATGGTGTGTCCATAGTTTGGATGCTTCCACTGTCCTCCTGTATTTCATGGGATATCTTATTTTAAAGGTCCCATTATTCCAGCTTATGGTTAGAATATAATATTTCCAACTCTGTCTTATAAATACTGTGTCATGTGTGTATGAGGAATAAAATATTCTCTTCTCTCTCATAAAGACATCAGTAAGGAACCCAGAGAGTCTATGAAAGAGAAGTTCCAGAGGATTCTAGAATATAATTCCAGTGTTCATCTAAAGGAAAGATTCACCAATTTATTGATGATAAACAGACCCCAGAATATAGAGGGAAAAGAAGAAGAAATAAGGAGTGCAGGCAGAAGACATCTACAGATCATGGAGAAAAGATCCCCAACCACAATCCAGGCCCTCTTTGACCCTGATGAATATGGGTTCATCCCTAAGATTGTGGTGTTACAAGGACCTGCTGGGATTGGAAAAACAATGACCTCCAAGAAGATCATGCTGGACTGGGCCTCTGGGGATCTCTACCAAGACAAGTTTGATTTTGTGTTTTATCTGAGCTGTAGAGAAATCAACACCATCCCTGGAAACATAAGTCTTGTGGGACTTTTATCCAGAACCTGCAGACTGAGTTCAGATGACCTGGTGTCTATTCTGGAGGATCCTGGAAGTCAGAGAAAATGTCTCACCATAGTTGATGGGTTTGATGAACTGAGGTGGACTCTGGCGGAGAAATCTGAGGGCTGTCCTGACATTTCTATGGAAACCCACAAAGAAATAATTCTCCAAAGCTTGCTCAGTAGACAGAGTCTCCCACAATCTTCTCTGATCATCACCACAAGATCACTGGCCATAGAGAAACTTAACACATTCATCAATGATTCTCACAATGTGGAAATCCAGGGATTTACAAGGGACGATCGAGAGGAATATGTCCATAAATTCTTTGTAAATAAAGAAGATGCAGACAAGGTTCTCAGTAAAATAAAAGACAATGACGTTGTGTACACCATGTGTGCCGTCCCCATCACATGCTGGATTGTCTGCACTGTAATGAAACAAGAAATAAGAAGAAAAGATTTGGATATAATTCAGTGTAAAACAATGACTTCAATTTACCTTCTCTACCTGATGGTTTTACTAACCCATCACAGCAAGAAGGAGCAGTCTGTACCCAGGAAACAAACCTGTCTGAAGAAGCTGTGTGCTCTGGCCAATCAGGGACTTCTGAACCAACAAATCTTATTTGAGAAGAAAGATCTAGAAAGACATGGACTTTCTCTGGATGAGGTGGAGTCTGTATTTCTGAATGAGAACATCTTTCATTGGGACGTCCGCACCCAGACCTGCTACAGCTTCATCCACCTGAGTGTACAGGAGTTCCTTGCTGCTCTCTATTATGGGATGGATGATGGGTCTGGGTCTATGAAAGGTACTTTCCTCCCGAAGATCTGTAAAGGGAGATCACTCTATTACTTCAGTTCATATTACTCACATTTAGAATTATCTGTACAATTCCTGTTTGGTCTCTTAAATGAAAATCAGGTGAAGAAATTCTCAGAGATCACAGGAATCACCATCTCACTCCGAGCCAAATCTGCAATGAGAAAATGGGCCATGAAGGGCAGTGATAAGACTTTCTATACTCGGACCATCTTCTGTCTGTATGAGACTCAGGATGAGGACTTCATTAGGAGCGTCATGTCTGGTTGTACAGATTTGGTGCTGAGCGGCTCAGATACTGGTCACTTGTGGATGAACAGGAATTATTCCAAGCAGCTGAACTATTGCTTGAAGACTTTGAAGAGAGAAAGTTTTCAGTCTTTACATTTTGAATATCTCAATGTGGGTCCAGAGTGCCAGAAACTTCTATCTCCATTCCTACACAGGAGTCAGTATGTCGGGTAAGTGAGTGTGAGGATATCCTAACTGAATTCAGAGAATGGGCAGGAACCTGCATACAGTATAACGGTGATTATCAGACATGTTCTCCATCTACCACACTTGTTAGAAGTCCTGGGAACTCACACTTTCCTCAGCCCTAAGCCCTGGTTCACACTACAGCAATTTTCCAGCGACATTCTGATGACATGTAAAGTCGCAGGTCAGGTGAAAACACAAAATTGGGTGTTGTCTTAATTGCTGTGATTTGAGTCACTGCAACAAAAGAAAATATTTCCTGCACTACTTTTGGGTGATTCTTGTGCTGCACGACTCCCATAGACTTCAATGTAAAATCACCAGAAAGTCGTACATTTGTCTGAATCTTTAAGACTTTGCTGCGACTTCTGAGGCTTCTTTACCCCTCACCTCTCCCCCCTGGTCATCCTCGCTGCCTAAAATCTTCCTCCCAACACATCCCAGTCACACCTGAGTGTAGAGGAAACGCACATTCCCACTTCCATTATTTGTGTATTTTTAATGTGTAAGCACACATTGTGTATAGGGAGCCCATTCACTGGAATGTTCTGCCCTACATGCAACAAACACCCCAAAGTAGCTCAAGAATCTTCTCAGTCATGGAGCGTCATGCATCTTGGCAGAAAACATGCGTCTGATAACTGTGATTGGGGTGTCATTAACAATTAGCCGGCATTCATATCTGCGCGTTTCCGAATACGAGGCGACCCACACAGAAAATGTGCGATTTTTCATACGTCTAAAAAATGCACAGCAACGCACGCCACACATGCACAGATGTAAATAAATGGTAACGCAAAAGCAATGCTCCTTGCTGTGCGTTTTTGAAACATACAGCAAAGCGCATGTATTCTTGCCGTCTGCCATGCATTCAAAAATGTGCAGAAGCAAATGAATAATAACACATTGTCGCACATTTATGAAACGCACAGCAAAGCATGGATTTTCTTGCAGGTTGCTGTGCAGTTGGAAATGTACAGATGTGAATGAATGGTAATGTATTTACAACTGATGGCAACCTGCAAGAAAACGCATGCTTTGCTGCGTGTTTTGTGTGGCAATGCGCATCATACTTGTGTTACCATTCATCTGCATCTTCATGTTTTTGAACGCCAACCTGTAAGAAAACGCATGCTTTGCTTTGCTGTGCATTTTGAAGATGTGTGACAACACACGTTGCACTTGTGATACCATTCGTTGGCGTCTGAACGTTTCTGAATGAACAACAACCTGCAGGAAAACGCATGCTTTGCCACACGTTTTGGAAACATGCATCGTGCTCGCCTCGCCATTTTTGCGGTACAAGCGTGACGCGCGGTCGCAGCGCATTTCTGAAACGTGCGGCAAAGCACACAATTTCTGTGCAGTTGATGTGCATTCAGAATCATGCAGATGTAAATGCAGCCTGATTGTTAATGACGCCCCAATCACGGTTACCAGACGCATGTTTTGTCATGTGATAAAACACGCTATAAACACGGATCATCAAAGTCACATAGGAATGCTTCTCAGTAAAGTCACTTTGAAGTCACACCTGGTCGCCGGGAAGTTGTAGAGCAAAGTCAAGCTGGAAGTCGCTGCGACTTTCATGTTGTGCTGTGTGAACCAGAGCTAAATGGTGGTTCCCACATATCACCTTCTACCAATCACATCATTTACATCGTATTAACCCTTTCCCTGCCCCCCATTATACCATTTATCACAAGAACATTTGGAGGGAAAGCTTTGTGTTCAGAGATCGGGGGAGGGAAATAATGTCAGGGGTGTGACATCATCATCCCAACATTGGAGGGGCCAATTGTCTGCAGAAGGGGGAGGAGATGGGAATGTCTGGACTGCATTTTATATCTGGAACCAAAGTGGTGTTCCAGGATTTTCCAGAAGCTGAATGGAGACCCCTGTGTAGGAAGGCCGGAGACCCCGTTTACATATCAGGGGCCTCCTTTAAGTTTTGTCTGGAGTGTGACTTCAAAGACCACTCATAGCCACCAATGAGAAGTCCTCATCAGGTCCAGTATGAGACTGTAGAGCCAGAGGGAAGGCAGCCATGTGGAAGGGAAATGTTGGGTGTTACATTGTTATTCTTGGTGTCAGAGGTCATACATTCTTGGTGTTAATTATTATCTCATTATTGGCTTTTAGATTTGATTATTGTAATATTTCCAGTAAAGATTGTCCGGGAGAGGACAACGCAGAAGAAGAAGATTCCTCCTCTTCAGGATATGAAAGGAAGTCTGATTCTCTTTCCTTTCTGATGAACCCGGAGAGTAAAATTCAGTTATTACGGTAAGAGAAATGTGTGATCTGCAGTGATGGGGAAATGTAACGTCTTGTGATTGTTCCCGTCTCTCAGTGTTTCCTTCTATCTCTGGGTGTCCTCCATCCTCACCCATGTAGAATCTTCCATCACCTGTCCTCTTCCCATGTCTTCTCCTCTCTCTGAGGGAATCTTTCTCTTTGTAATCTCATCCATGGGATTTGGGGTTCCCCTTATAGTAGAACAGTGACCAGGCTATGTACATATGGAATGACCATCCATATTCCTAACAAGCAGGAAATAGGATGGAATAGACACCCTTAGGACTCGCTCACACGTCTGATGATTATGTAGAAGGAAGCAATGCTCAGTAACACTTCTATGACATTTATGATGTGTCTTCATTGTGTTTATGAAGCTCTGAAAACACTAGAAGAATGCTGGAGAAATGTCTGGGGGAGGGGTTACTCTTTTAGTAGGAGGAGCCTAAAGGGGAAGTGATGTAGAGGAAATGATCTCCTCTAATATGTGGATTTCGGATATATTACAAAAATTCTATAAAATGAAAACCAGCCGCCATGTCATCATACTCACTATCGCTCTCCTGCCCCCTGGAGGACAGATTTCCCGGTCTGAGGATAATACTTGGTGACTTGTTACCAGATCTGTTTTATTTGTATGTGTCACAATAGCTGGGATACTCGGGCCATTAATAGTTTATTAATAATAACATGTAATATATCCTCACATAGAATCACAATATATCCATGTAAGAATTCACAGAGCAGCCGGCGACCCTCCTCTCCTTCATAACAGTATAGCAGCGGCTCTCCTAGTGTATCTGACAGGCGTGATGACGTCTCCACCTTACATGTTCTGCCCTAGGCAGGACTTCATCATGTATATTTGTGTTGTTTGTTTAAAATGTGTAAATATTAACACTTTTAGGTTTAGGGAGTCTCACTTCTAGCGCTGCACAGCTATCTTAATATCTATCCTGTAAGGGAGGTGTCACTGCACATCACCAATCATAAGGGGCCGACCACAAAGTAGGTTTTTTTGCATGTACATAATCTGCTAAAGTTTGGGTGGTCTCACTCATCATGCTGTAATATTGAGCACTTTGACGATATCTTATATTGTTTTTTATAACATTGTAATATTCCTGTATAATTTTGCTGAAACATGTGTTGATTGTTTAAACATTTGAAATAAAAATCCTATTTTTAGGTTTAGGGAGTCTCACTTGTAGTGCTGCACAGTTCTCTTTCTATGTATTTGGTGTTGGGTTTTGTGGATGAATCCTTCTGTGTTCAGCTGATTAGTATATATATAATTATAAGAGGTTTTTGGCTGTGCAGTGACACATTTCCTGCCTAGCACTGTCAGTATTGCCGGCTGGTTGGTGATTTTGCCGGCACAAAGAAGCTATTGGAGTTACCACACGACATTTCAAAGGAAAAAAAGTCATTTAAAAACTACTCGTGGCTATTAATGAATTGGCGGTCCGACAATACACATAAAAGTTCATTGATAAAAACGGCATGGGAATTCCCCACAGGGGAACCCCCGAACCAAAATTTAAAAAAAAAATGAGGTGGGGGTCCCCCTAAATTCCATACCAGGCCCTTCAGGTCTGGTATGGATATTAAGGGGAACCCCGGCCAAAAAAAAAAAGACATGGGGGTCCCCCTAAATTCCATACCAGACCCTTAACCGAGCACGCAACCTGGCAGGCCGCAGGAAAAGAGGGGGGATGAGAGAGCGCCCCACCCCCCGACTGAACCATACCAGGCCACATGCCCTCAACATTGGGAGGGTGCTTTGGGGTAGCCCCCCAAAACACCTTGTCCCCATGTTGATGAGGACAAGGGCCTCATCCCCACAACCCTGGCCGGTGGTTGTGGGGGTCTGCGGGCTGGGGGCTTATCGGAATCTGGAAGCCCCCTTTAACAAGGGGACCCCCAGATCCCGGCCCCCCCCCTGTGTGAAATGGTAAGGGGGTACTTACCCCTACCATTTCACTAAAAAACTGTCAAAAATGTTAAAAATGACAAGAGACAGTTTTTGACAATTCCTTTATTTAAATGCTTCTTCTTTCTTCTATCTTCCTTCATCTTCTTCTTCTTCTGGTTCTTCCTCCGGTGTTCTCATCCAGCATCTCGTCCACGGCATCTTCTATCTTCTTCTCCTTGGGCCGCTCCGCACCCATGGCATGGGGGGAGGCTCCCGCTCTTCTCTTCATCTTCTTCTCTTCTTCATCTTCTCCTGGGGCCGCTCCGCTTCCATGCTGGCATGGTGGGAGGCTCCCGCTGTGTGACGGCGTCTCCTCTTCTGACGGTTCTTAAATAACGGGGGGCGGGGCCACCCGGTGACCCCGCCCCCTCTGACACATGGGACATGACGGGACTTCCCTGTGGCATTCCCCCGTGACATCACAGGGAAGTCCCATCAAGTCACTGTACGTCAGAGCGGGCGTCTACCTACATGGACCCATCGGCCACTTTATCCTGACCAGATGATGATTAAGCTCGAGGAGGATTGGACTGCCCTACTTACCTGCAGTACCTGGATATCCATGGCTTGGTGAGATCGCATCATTTCACACGCTGTTGTTATATTTCCATAGCCACACAGGTGCACCATCATCCCCTGCACTCTTGCCTAGCACTGACATAGCTGTCCATGCATGTTACTTGCTGCAGCCGACTTTCACTTGTCAGTGCTACCACCAGCAAAGCGTGTATACCCATCTGCAGTCAAATCCGGGCTTGATATCGGCAGTGTACATTGCGGACTCCCTTTCATTAAAGGCTATATACCGTCACTTATTGGCTTTCAATCTTCACTTAGCCATACTTCACACGAGACTTTTTAAAGTCCAGCTGGCCAATTACATGTGTATGTATGTGGTGTGGTGGCCATCTGCATGTTGTGTTTTTTGTTTCTAGACAACGTTGTCAATTTTAATTGGTAGTAGTTGGTATTGGTTCACTCATTGTCAATCTTTGACTCAATCTGGTGTATATGTGGTATCATTTTATATATTTTTTCTACATTAAACATTTATATTTTTGCTAATTATGCCTGTTCCTCACTGAAGAATTCTTTGTACCTCCAATCCTTGTTTCCTGTTATGCTCTCCAATTCAGAGGAACACATCCACCTATATTAGTCTGGATGCCAGCAGTTATTAGCACATGTAGGAAGATTCTATCTGGGTATTTTCCCCATCTGTCTACAGCTACATGTAATTAGAGCAAAGTGTTTGTTTCATCATTTCTCTCCTGTTGTTTTACTGTACGTCAGAGGGGGGTGGGGTCACTGGGTAGCCCCACCCCCTATTATTTAAGAACTGTCAGAAGAGGAGACGCGTCACACAGCGGGAGCCTCCCACCATGCCAGCATGGATGCGGAGCAGCCCGGAGAAGAAGATGAAGAAGAGAAGAAGTTGAAGAAGAGAAAAAGATGAAGAGAAGAGCGGGAGCCTCCCCCCATGCCATGGGTGCGGAGCAGCCCGAGGAGAAGAAGATAGAAGACGCCGCGGAGGAGATGCTGGACGAGAACACCGGAGGAAGAACCAGAAGAAGAAGAAGATGAAGGAAGATAGAAGAAAGAAGAAATAAGAAGCATTTAAATAAAGGAATTGTCAAAAACTGTCTCTTGTCATTTTTAACATTTTTGACAGTTTTTTAGTGAAATGGTAGGGGTACCCCCTTATCATTTCACACGGGGGGGCCGGGATCTGGGGGTCCCCTTGTTAAAGGGGGCTTCCAGATTCCAATAAGCCACCCGCCCGCAGACCCCCACAACCACCGGCCAGGGTTGTGGGGATGAGGCCCTTGTCCTCATCAACATGGGGACAAGGTGTTTTGGGGGCTACCCCAAAGCACCCTCCCAATGTTGAGGGCATGTGGCCTGGTACGGTTCAGGAGGGGGGTGCTTTATCGTCCCCCCCTCTTTTCCTGCGGCCTGCCAGGTTGCGTGCTCGGATAAGGGTCTGGTATGGATTTTTGGGGGGACCCCACGCTGTTTTTTTTTTTATTTGGCGCGGGGTTCCCATTAAAATCCATACCAGACCTGAAGGGTCTGGTATGGAATTTAGGGGGACCCCCACGTCTTTTTTTAAAAAATTTTGGCCGGGGTTCCCCTTAATATCCATACCAGACCTGAAGGGCCTGGTATGGAATTTAGGGGGACCCCCACCTCATTTTTTTTTTTTAATTTTGGTTCGGGGTTCCCCTTTGGGGAATTCCTATGCCATTTTTATCAATTAACTTTTATGTGTATTGTCGGACCGGCAATTCATTAATAGCCGCGAGTAGTTTTAAATGACTTTTTTTCCTTCGAAATGTCATTTTGCTGTCAGACTGTTCTAAACACAGGAAACATGCGCCCCTTTGCAGGCATACTATAGACACCCCCCAGCTATGAAATTTAAAGGGATATTACACTTTTATTGTTTGACTTATATTTTTTACTTCTTCTTCTGGTTCTTCCTCCGGTGTTCTCATCCAGCATCTCCTCCGCGGCGTCTTCTATCTTCTTCTCCTCGGGCCGCTCCGCACCCATGGCATGGGGGGAGGCTCCCGCTCTTCTCTTCATCTTTTTCTCTTCTTCATCTTCTTCTCTCCTTCATCTTCTTCTCCGGGCTGCTCCGCATCCATGCTGGCATGGTGGGAGGCTCCTGCTGTGTGACGCGTCTCCTCTTCTAACGGTTCTTAAATAATAGGGGGCGGGGTACCCAGTGACCCCGCCCCCCTCTGACGTACAGTGACTTGATGGGACTTCCCTGTGACGTCACGGGGGAATGCCACAGGGAAGTCCCGTCATGTCCCATGTGTCAGAGGGGGCGGGGTCACCGGGTGGCCCCACCCCCTGTTATTTAAGAACCGTCAGAAGAGGAGACGCGTCACACAGCAGGAGCCTCCCACCATGCCAGCATGGAAGCGGAGCGGCCCCAGGAGAAGATGAAGAAGAGAAGAAGATGAAGAGAAGAGCGGGAGCCTCCCCCCATGCCGTGGGTGCGGAGCGGCCCAAGGAGAAGAAGATAGAAGACGCCGCGGACGAGATGCTGGATGAGAACACCGGAGGAAGAACCAGAAGAAGAAGAAGATGAAGGAAGATAGAAGAAAGAAGAAGCATTTAAATAAAGAAATTGACAAAAACTGTCTCTTGTCATTTTTAACATTTTTGACAGTTTTTTAGTGAAATGGTAGGGGTAAGTACCCCCTTACCATTTCACACAGGGGGGGGGCCGGGATCTGGGGGTCCCCTTGTTAAAGGGGGCTTCCAGATTCCGATAAGCCCCCTGCCCGCAGACCCCCACAACCACCGGCCAGGGTTGTGGGGATGAGGCCCTTGTCCTCATCAACATGAGGACAAGGTGTTTTGGGGGGCTACCCCAAAGCACCCTCCCAATGTTGAGAGCATGTGGCCTGGTATGGTTCAGTCGGGGGGTGGGGCGCTCTCTCGTCCTCCTCTTTTTCTGCGGCCTGCCAGGTTGCGTGCTCGGATAAGGGTCTGGTATGGAATTTAGGGGGACCCCACGTCTTTTTTTTTGGCCGGGGTTCCCCTTAATATCCATACCAGACCTGAAGGGCCTGGTATGGAATTTAGGGGGACCCCCACCTCATTTTTTTTTTTAAATTTTGGTTCGGGGGTTCCCCTGTGGGGAATTCCCATGCCGTTTTTATCAATGAACTTTTATGTGTATTGTCAGACCGGCAATTGATTAATAGCCGCGAGTAGTTTTAAATGACTTTTTTTCCTTCGAAATGTCATTTTGCTGTCAGACTGTTCTAAACACGGGAAACATGCACCCCTTTACAGGCATACTATAGACACCCCCCAGCTATGAAATTTAAAGGGATATTACACTTTTATTGTTTGACTTTAGGCATTATTAAAATCACTGCTCCTGAAAAAACGGCCGTTTTTAAAACTTTTTTTGCATTGATCCATGTCCCCTGGGGCAGGACCCGGGTTCCCAAACACTTTTTATGACAATAACTTGCATATGAGCCTTTAAAATTAGCACTTTTGATTTCTCCCATAGACTTTTAAAGGGTGTTCCGCGGCATTCGAATTTGCCACGAACACCCCAAATGTTTCGCTGTTCGGCGAACTTGCAAACAGCCGATGTTCGAGTCGAACATGAGTTCGACTCGAACTTGAAGCTCATCCCTAGTGACCAGCACTGTGTGCTGCCATCGTAATATTCATGGCAGGCATGGAAGGGCTGTTATCAGGCTTTAGAAATGCTGAATAAATGTCACATAATCACATGGTACTGACACACGTGTGACCGAGACCTCACTGACCTCTGTAGCTACAGACACCACGGATCAATTCATCCTCAATTTTCACACAATATCCAGTGAGGTCCCTCCGGTGGGTTTCAGCAATCTGCTCCCCCTCCTCTGAGTCATTCAGTTATGAAGGGAAATTACAGCTTGAGCTACTGAGCTCTGTATATAACATGGATTGTACAGTGATCCGGGAAGGACAGACAGGTAAACATGTGGAAAAGAGGTTTCAGCTCCACCTGCTAGCTGAAAATGAAAATGCAAATTATTTATATGCAATATTTCATATTTACAAATCTATGAATGGAATGTTTTGTCCTGACCATAATAAAGACAGAAAACACGATCCATTCCTCTGAAGACAAAGACCTCAGACAGTTCTCACTTCTGTACAAAAGGCCGTCCCATAACCAATACAACTCATACTCCAGAAATATCATCTGTCATTGTCTCCCTTCTGCAGGATAGGAGTTATAAATCCTGGAAAGTTACCCCTCCCCCATCACTAGAAGAAACGATGAACATCCCTAACTCCCACCCCCTTTATGAGTCCTTGTCTGCCATAAAAAGTCCCAAGTCTTTCTCTGCCAATGGATCCCCCTGCTGTGTCTGAGCCAATGAGGAGGGAGAGAGACAAGAGAGCCTCTGCTCTTGTGCACATTGCTGGATGGAGATCAGGCTCAGGTAAGTATTGGGGGGATGGGGTGAGCTGCATGCAGAAGATGTTTTACCTTAATACAGAGAATACAGAAAATACATTACCGCTTCCCAACCAGCCGCCACAGTTGTACTGCAGCAGGTTGGCTCTCCTGTGCGAATCGCTATCATTGTACATCAGTCACGCGCCCCGCCGTCCCCACAATGATTGGATTGATTTCAGAACTGATCAGTCTACAGGCCCAGGTCAATAATTTCTGGCCTGGACCTGCTGATCGGTTCTGGTGAATGACAGACTGTCCTCTGTCTGTGTAATGTAAACACAGGCAGAGGAAGTGATGCCATCTCCCCTCGTGGAGCCCTTTTAGTTTCCAGCGATCGAGGAGAAGACATCTACTGTGAGTACACCAACACTACACTGACACCAGGACATGTAGGTACACATTTAACCTCTTGATCACCCCCTGATCACCCCCCCAAATAACCCTTTGACTCCCTGTCACAGTGTCACTAGTATAGTGTACAGATCTCTTTTCTGATCACTGTATTAGTGTCACGGGTGACATCAGTTAGATTTTAGTGTCAGTTAGGGTCAGCATCAATCCCACACAGCATCAATCCCAGACAGCGTCAGATTAGTTCCAGGTACACTAACTCACACACACACTATGTAGCTCCATTACTAGTATAGTATCTGAACGGATCAATATCTTTGACCTGATCAGAACTATATTAGCGTCTCTAATATTCTAGTGTTCCCAAAAACATGGCATTAGCAGGATCAGCCCAGACACCTGACAGCAACTGTGTTTGGCCCCTCCACCCAGCCCACCCAAGTGCAGTATCAATAGATCACTGTCACTTACAAAACACAGCACACAAAACTGCAGCCTTAGCAGAGTCACGCCTGATCCCTGCTACCACTAACAGTTATTTTTATTGTAGTGATTGAAGCAGTCACTGACAACCAGGTGCTCTTTTACCTGTGAGTCACACTAGCTGTACCTATAAATTTAGTGGCCAAAAATACCAAACAGAGGTACGGCATTGAAGAGACCTCCCTGTCAGATTCAGGCTCAGTATACAAACCGGTAGAGAGCACCCTGACAGATAGCTCTGATGACGGAGTAGTGGTCCCTGCTAGGGTCAGGCCTACCCGACCCCGTTCTTCTGTTGCTGAGGTGCAACAACCACATGGTTCTCATTTGGAGCAGAGAACCTGTACTAGTGTCACTCATCCTTCTGGTAACTGGCAAACACCAGCAGCCCAGTACATCCTGGTGCTAGACAAACCAGCACTGCAGCAACACTTGGTGATGTGGCGAGTCCATAAGTGAAGTTCAAGCTGGTGCGGTGACTAGCACAAGTAGTGCCCTGCAGCCACCAAGAGTTTGATCACAGGCCTGTAGAGCCCATAGTGCCCTTCCGGATGCGTTTGCTAATCCTGATTGGAAGCCCACCACTTCTGCAGCGCCCGTTCCTCCCCCATTCATTGGCCAACCCGGAATTCAGGTGGAAACAGCGGATTTTAGTACCCTTGACTAGAGATGAGCCCCCCAGTTCGGTTCGCACCAGAACTTGCAAAACATTTGTGCGAACACCGTTAAAGTCTATGAGAAACAAATGTGAAATAAAAAGTGCTCATTTTAAAAGCTTATATGCAAGTTATTGCCATAAAAAGTGTTTGGGGACCAGATCCTGCCCCAGGGGACGTGGATCAATGCAAAAAAAAGTTTTTAAAATGGCCGTTTTTTCAGGAGCAGTGATTTTAATGAGAGCCTCTTGAGCCCATCTAGAAAGAGAGCCCTGACTGATGGGGACATGGCCAGGGAGGAGTTGCAGTAAAATTGTTATAACTCAGGATTGGTACAAGGGGGAAAAGGGTTGGGCCTGAGCTCAGGAGTTTGGCACCCCAGGGGATTATGGTCCTTTTCGGACGGAAGCATGGAAGAGCTCGGACCTGACCCTGCGGCTCCAGCTATGGACACGGATCACCTCCTGGCTAAGGTCCGTGAGCTGGCCCTCAGGGGTCAGGCTGACTGGCTCTTTGCCCTCTTATCCCCTGGGGTGCCCTCTCCTGCCCCTTCCACTGCCCCTTCCCCTGTTCCTCCCCCCGAGTCGGATGGATGCAGGGCCCGCAGACGTGCCCGTCCACCTTCTCGTTTCAGCCCCAGCCCCTATGCGGCCTCTCACTGCTCCCCCCCTCCTCCCCCCATCCATCCCTCTCCAGTTCGGGTTCCCAGGGCTCCAGCAGCCAGGAAGCGGGGGTCGGCCGCCCGCTCTCGGCGTGCCCCCCCTCGTCAGTCGCCTTCCCCGGCCATCTGGAATAACGCGCGGCCCCCCCCTCGGTGTCCCCGTTCTCGTAGCCCCCGCTCAGCAGCCCCCCCCTCGCCCCCTCCCCTTCCCTGTGTATGGCGCGAGGCCTGGATGGAGCTGGAGCGCTCCAGCCCACGGCCTCGCGTTGTATGGTACCTGCTTCCGCCCCTGCTAGCAGCCGGGGGGCAGCGGGTGTGCGGCCGCTCCGCTCCTCGGCCAGGCTGTCCTCTCGCAGGGCGGCTGGAGGGGGCCGGAGCTGCTCGCCTGCTCCGGCGGCTTTCGATCCCTCGGATGGCGGCGTTGGCGGCGCCTCGGCTCGGTACCGGCTCCCCCTTGCGGCCAGTTCACTCCCTGCGCCTAGCCAGGCGGGAGTATTCGAACTGGCCGTGCACAACACACAAAATGCACATGCCCAGCACCCCTCTGCGCCCGGCTGGGCGGGGGGTGATTGTGGGGGCAATCATAGGGGAGCATATGGGTGCGGGCTGCCTCATCCTGCACCCTCCTGGGCGGGGTCGCAGCTGGCCCAGGATTCATATGGCCAGGGCGCCTTGCAAAACGTGGCCCTTTCAGCACCCGGCTGGGTGGGGGGTATTTCATCCCGGGACGGGAATCATACAGACGTGGCCAGGTCGCAAGGTCCCCCTGCACCTTCATGGGCGGGGCCCTCGGCGGCTCCTGGGCCATCGGGAGCGGGCTTTTCACAGGGCAGGACTCCCATTGCCCCCTGGACGGTTGGGGGACAGGTCCCAGACCCAGGCCGCGCCATGCCATTTAGCATCCCGGATGGGATGTGCCCCCTCTGCGCCTGGCAGGGCGGGTGTGGGTTTTTCGGCCCTCACGGATGCCATCCCCCCCGTGCTCTCGGACGCCCTCCAGCGCCCGGTCAGGCGGAGGGCTCGCGGATTCCCCCCCTACAGTCACCGGGGTTTAACCCCTCCTACGCGGTCAACATGGCGGGTAACGCCAGTCTCCCTGCGCCCGGCTGGGCGGGAGATTCCGGATCCGGGCTGGCGGCAGCTTCCGCCCCGGATCAGCCGGTCAGAATCCAGAGACACTCCTGCACCTGCACAGTCACTGCCCTCGGCCAAGGGGACCCTTCAGTGTCCCTGGCGGGACCCCCGCCTTTGGATCTATCAGTCGGCCGAGACAGCCCGAACATACACGGCCCCGTTGCTCCTCACGGTGCTGGCCGTTCCAGCCTGCAGTCTTCCGGAGTCGCATGGGACACCGCCTCGCCCGTTGATCGCCCGTCATCGGTGATGCCCCCAAGGATCAGTGAGTATGATTGTGAATTGATTTGGGGGAGGTCAGTTGATGATTCCGTATCGGGCCCTGAAGACCGTATAGTGTGGTTAGGTCGGTTCTCTCTAGTATGGGCGTTTCGGGCGCGGCGGCAAATCTTTCCCCTCCTTCCGGAGGGGCCTTGTGGGCTGTAGCTCCCACGGGTGCCCACATCCTGGAGGAGACGAAGGAAAGAATATGGCGTCGGGATTTCGTTGATTTCTTCGCTCTAGTTCCGTCGGACAGGGAAACGGTCGACAAATCCCGGCGGGTAGATGTCGCTACACAGGGCGATAAAGTCAAGCAGCTTCCTAGAACATTTGGGAACTGGCTGCAAGGTTTTTGTGCCTACGCGGGTGTGCTCTGTGAGCGTTACCCAGAGTTGGCGACCTCCTTGTTCTGCTACCTGGACCTTATCTGGGGAGCGTACAAGGTTTATGGGGGTCAATGCTGGTTTCAGTATGACACCCAGTTTCGACAGAAGATGGCGGCGCGCAAGGAGCTTCGTTTCGACTGTCAGGATGGTAGCCTATGGTTGTTGCTAATGTGCCCTCATAGGCCAGCGTCCTTTCAGTCCGCGGTCGGTGCTCCTCAATCCGGAGCGTCGGCCGCCTCCAAAAAAGGTGTCTGTTGGCTTTTCAATGAAAGCCACTGTAAGTGGTACTCCACCTGTCGCTTCAGGCATGAGTGCTCTAGCTGTGGGGGCACTCACCCCTCCAGCCGGTGCTTCAGGAAGGGAAAACAGACACTTTCCAGAGCGGGAGCCAAGACCGACCTTCCTAATCTGGAGGAAGCCGGTAAACGTCCTAGAGATGTTGCCCTGGCTAGACCGGTACCCCCTTTCGTAGGGAGGCCCTGATCCTAAAGGATGGCCTGGATCGAGGTTTTTGGATACCGTTTTCCCCGACGGACGCTCCTACCATGACGGCTAATTTAAAATCGGCTGTGGAATTTGAATCCGTAGTGGCCGAGAAACTCCAGAAAGAGCTGGAGCTGGGGCGCATGGCGGGCCCCTTTGATCTTCCCCCATTCCACAACCTGCGGGTGTCCCCACTCGGCGTGGTCCCCAAAAAGGCGAGTGGTAAATTTTGTTTAATTCATCACTTATCTTACCCTTCCGGCTCCTCTGTCAACGACGGAATTGATCGCGAGGAATCGCGGGTGCATTACGCGTCATTTGATAAGGCTCTTCACCTCGTCAGGGCAGCAGGGCGTTCCGCTCTTTTGGCAAAAGCGGACATTGAATCCGCTTTTCGCCTTCTCCCGGTCCACCCGGATTGTTTCCACCTCCTGGGTTGCTACTTTCAGGGAAGCTATTTCTTCGATATGTGCCTGCCTATGGGTTGCGCCATTTCGTGTTACTTCTTTGAGTTATTCAGTAGCTTCCTTGAGTGGGTAGTCGCCCGGGAGGCCGGGTCTCAGTCCATGCTGCACTACTTGGATGATTTCCTTTTTGTGGGTCCCTCGGACAGTGGGCAGTGTCAATGCTTGCTCTCTGTTTTTCAAGATGTTTGTCGGCTTTTCGCCGTCCCACTGTCCGTGGACAACACCGAGTGTCCGGTAATGGTACTATGTTTTTTGGGTATCGAGATTGACACAGTGGCCATGGTCTTTCGCCTGCCGAGGGAGAAGCTGACCAGGCTTCTATCCTTGGTTCGTTTGACGAAAGGGTCCAAAAAACTGCAGCTGAAACAGCTACAATCTCTGCTGGGGCACCTAGTATTTGCGTGCAGGGTCATACGCATGGGGAGGGCTTTCTGCAGGCGCTTGTCTTGGGCCACGAAGGGCGTTACGGCCCCGCACCACCACGTTCGGATCACCAAGCCCATGCGGGCGGATTTGGACATTTGGCTAACCTTTTTGCAATCCTACAACGGACAGTCTTGTTGGTTGCAGGAGGAGGTACCGAACTCACAGCTGGAGTTGTACACTGACGCGGCAGGCTCCTGTGGTTTCGGTGCCTTCTTTCGGGGGGAGTGGTCTGCGGAATGTTGGCCGGCCTCATGGGCCCGCATGGACTTATTGCGCAATCTCACCCTTTTGGAGCTTTTCCCGATCATTGTAGCGGTGGAGCTTTGGGGTGAACAGTTGCGCAATCGTCAGGTGATCTTTTGGTCAGACAATATGAGCGTAGTGCAGGTAGTGAACAAACAATCGGCCAGTTCCCCCCCGGTTGTGTCACTGTTGCGTTTTTTGGTTTTAAGATGTTTGCAATTTAACATTTATGTTAGGGCAAAACACGTTCCGGGAGTTTCTAATGACATTGCCGATGCTCTTTCCCGCCAACAGTACCCCCGTTTTCGTTCCCTGGCTCCGTCGGCTTCGCTGGAGGGCCTCCCCTGTCTGGCCCACTTATGGAACCTCGTTTCCGGGGGATTGTTAGAACTGCTTCGGTCGTCGCTTTCTCCGCGGACGTGGGCGTCGTATTGTCGGGTCTGGCACGAGTGGTCACAAGCGCCGGGCGGTGAGTTCTCTATTTCATCTCCGGATGATAGATGTTTGATCTTATTTGCTTACCTGGTCCAGTTACAGGATAAGGAAGTGTCGGGTTCCACTGTCTCTTCGGCTATGTCCGCCTTATCCTTTTGGTTTCAGCTCCTGGGGTGGGGGGACGTCACAAAAGCCTTTCCAGTGCGTCGGATATTGAGGGGCTGGAAACACATCACTCATCTGCCTGATTCCAGGCACCCCATTTCTATACAGATCTTATCGGATGTTTTGGCTATGTTGCCGGAGGTGTGCTCATCCGAGTTTGAGATTTTGCTGTTCCGAGTAGCTTTCTCATGGGCGTTTTTTGGGGCTTTTCGCATCGGGGAATTAGTTGCAAAATCCAGGTCTTCTACTGGGGGTATTCGATCGGAGGATGTTGCCCTGTCGGAGCGCAGCGTCACCATTTTATTGCGCTCCTCGAAGACTGACAGTCTTGGCAGGGGCCGCCGAGTGGTGCTGCACCACTGTGGCGGCCCATTCTGTCCTGTGTCTCTGGCCTTTCCTTTTCTTTCCGCGCGCCCCCCATCCCCCACGTTTTTCGTGCACGCTGACTCCTCCTCTTTGAGTCGCTTCCAATTTTTAAAAGTTTTTCGTTTTTGCCTCGAGCCTTTAGGCTTACCAGCGGGCGATTTTTCGACTCACTCATTTCGCATAGGCGCTGCCACCGCCGCTTCTGGCTTAGGGTTTTCCGATACGGAACTTCAGCGGCTGGGTAGATGGGAGTCGTCTCGTTTTTCGCTGTATGTTCGCCCTCACCTTTTAAGTTAATTTCAGGTTTCCCCCCGACTCAAGTATGGATACTGGGCGATTTCTTTGTCTTCTGGGCGGCTCGTCGCGCAGAGATCTGAAACTATGGGAGAAATTTGGGACTCTCTTCAGACGTGGCAAGGATTCGCTGGCTGGGCCTGCGCGGGCTGCGTTGGCTTCAGGTACTGTGGGAATGTTGGCACCTCCGTACCCGCGTGTCCGGTCACATTGTCCTTGTGGTTCACGCCGGCGGGAATGACGTAGGTTACACCCGGTCTGTGGATCTAATTGCTGCCATAAAGGGCGATATTGCTCAATGCCTTGCAATGTTTACCAGCGTGACTTTCGTATGGTCAGAGATTGTCCCTCGTTCTATTTGGGCTAGAGAAGTCCCGGGACCCTGTTTAGAAAATTTTCGCAGGAAGGTCAACGCCCAAGTGTCCAAATTTGTTCGGAGGATCGGGGGGGTCGTTGTCCTTCACAAAGATTTGGAGGGAAACAACAATGACTGTTGGGGTGCATGTATGTTCTAAAAGCAAGTGAACCCTCGTATGATATCCTGATTAGAGTGTTCCCCAAAAACACATTCAGATCTGGAGATCATTCCGACAAGAAATTATGACACACACAAGGCATGCAATTCAGAAATGATCCAATCCTTTACTTCCCTGTTTTCACTTATATAACCAACATGACATCACAACTAAAGTCCAACCCCTTCATTAATATATGCTAAATTTACAGACATCACGTATACATCAGATGTTTAAAAAACACCTAAAAATAATACATGATTTCTTCATACAGAAACTATCAACAAGCAAAAACCTTCATGCGTCATTTCGGGGAAATCATGTTATTTACAAGGATTTGAAACTAACTTTTGATAGACGTCACATATACATATTATTCTAAGATGGATACATATTTTTATAGCTAAAATGGTGGACAGCAAGCTAAAATATCCTTACAATCCCCTCTTTGATCACACATGTATATATATATATATATGTATGATCTCACTTCCTTATCATGGCGATATTCTCAGCTTGCTTCTGATGATACATACTGAGATAAGTTTTATTGGGAGATGAGGGATCTAAAATGCGAGTGGCTCTATTAATAAGGCACATAATAAGCTTATACACAAGATAAAGGAAAAAGAACACAATAATGATTGAAATTATGGGAATATCCCTTATCCAAGAGAATATCCCTCCAAATCCAAAATTAAAATTTACAAAAGGACTCAAGGTCTGGGCTATGTTGCGAGCCTCTTGTTGCAGCTTGGCCACCTCTTTTCTATGCTAAGCTATCACATCATAATAATCTGGTACCTCTATACTGGTATTATGTACCCAAGTACAACATTCATAATCCTCAGTCATTTCACATAATCCTGTAAGGGCTAAACTCATGCCTTCAATGGCTAAGTCATGCAATTCTAGTTGTTTTCTAATAGCCCTAGTTTCAACATTAAATTTAGAAATGTTATCAGAATTCTTTTTCATCATCTCAATAATTCCTAAATAATTATTTAACCTTTTTATCAAAACTATTCCCCATCCTGCCCAGGAAGGGAACCATGCCCAGGCCATATCCTTTTCAAGGAATAACTCTATCTTGTTACGATGTTTTAATGGATACCCTGGGTGTATACTAGCTTCAAGCAAATGACTCCCATCACTATCACCTTTCACCCCCATTATGGGCACCAGTGAGGTCAGGTAACACCAGCCTTGGACCTCTTGTGGAATCCAGGGATAACAAGTCTTTCCACAACAAACATAAGTGTGGTTACCAAACGAGAAGGGCATATTCACAGCAGTCTCTTGATCTACTGCTGTAACTGCTGCTAAAACCTGAAACAAATGCTGTACAGGTTTACTACTTTCATCTTCAGAGGCAAGAATCTTTTCAAAATCAGCCCGTACTCTGACCTCATCGTGGTGTGTTTGATATAAAGAACAAAACTTCCTACTAGGGGCATAGTAACTAGAAATGTTCAAAACCGATTGACTACAGATATGAGCATTTCTAGTAGAATTCCCTAAATTGAAACACCAGGTAGGATTATGACTTCTATTGATGATGTGAAAGGAAATGGTGTCATTAGTTCTTCTACTGACATTCAAAAGGTCAAAGGGAATCTTTCCTTTTAAAAGGGGAGTAATATTTAAAGGTATAGCCATTAGGGGTATCCTAACAGTGCTAAGGTGCAATTTGCCACAAATCCAACACTTCTGAAATCCTGATTTCTGAACATAAGCATATTTAAATTTTAGCAAAAGCATTTTATCAGCAAAATTATCCTCAATGTCTCTCTTGTTTCTAACTTGTATCACTGTAATGTTCTCCTATGTATGTATGTTTCCACAAATACTTTTAATGCCACCCAAATCTTCAGGATGGCAAATAGTTAGTGAAGATCCAAGTGGGCGGGAACACCATCAGGGTGGTCAGGAACAGGAAGCAAAATGTTTTGCCAGAAGTCTGTGGTGAAATAAGCGAGGTCATCTTCTCTGGCCGGACCTGCTTTTCCAGGAACTCCTCCTTCATCTGCTTGGACTTCTGCTTGAGGGCCTCCTGTATTAAGGATCTCCTTCCTACTCTTGGGGCTTTGGGCAACCTTTTTTACTCGGCTGGCATGGATCCCGGACTAGCAGTTTTCCACCAGGATAGCCCTTCTGATCACTGCAATCACCAAAGTAGGAGGTCCAAATGGATACTCTTGCTTCTTATTTCTGTTCAGCTGTTGGACCACCACGGTGTCTCCCTCCTTGAAGAGGTAAGTAGCTTCCTGTGAAGAAAAAAAGAGAGGTGCGAGCAACATTTCTTTGACTGTATCCAATATTTCAACCAGTTTTCTTACATATTCTTCCTGTATTAAGTCTAAATCTTCCTTTTCTACCATTAAAGGTGCTCTGGCCTATGGGCCTTTCTTATCTTGTCTTTTATTGTTCTGTTCATCCTTTCTACTATTCTTGAACTTGGAGGGTGGTAGGGAATGTGAAACTTCCATTCTATCTTGAGAGTTTTTACCAAGTCCTGGCAGACCCTGGCTATAAAAGCTGGACCATTAGAGAACATGTCCACAATTATCAAAAGATATTCCTGTCTTTTGCCTAGTTTGGGCCTGTATGTGAAATCAGCCGTGACTTGTATACCTGCGTGGCCTATTCCGTGGTACTGTGAATGCACTTGCTGTTGGTATACATGGTTTCCCCTCTTTGCAGAGAAATCCAGACCTTGGATCTCTCTACACACCCTTTCCATTCCAGTCCCTTAACTCATAATTTGATGCATAATCCTGGAGATCTGCAAGTGACTTTTCAAAAGGGGATAGGACAGGTATCAGCATAACAATTTGGATGTCTGCTGTCTGTGAGATAGCAGCTTATTTAGCAGCAAGGTCAGCCAGACCTGCTCATTTCCCCTGGCTATCTCTGTCTGTTGGCCTATGTATGCTCTGCAGTGTACTATAGCCTAGAGCAAGAACCATCCACAAAAACATTCTGTGTGTCCGGTAGTGCTGTGGACCTGGGTGATGTGTCTTGGTGAATGAGGTTTATGCAGTCATATTATGGCACAACCTCATCCTGTTCTCCTTTTTAATCCTAAAAGAGCGTTTAAAATGGGTGCTGGGCCTGCAGTGAGAGAAGCATATTTAATGTGAAATTTTTGGATTGGACAGCAAAATCACCTCATATCCACTCAAACTCTGAGCAGACATGTGCTGTGTATGTACATTTTTCAACAAGATTGACACATTGTAAGTGATGTGAAGTGTGGCGTCGTGTCCCAGAGTGAAAGAAGTGACCATCTCAACCACCATAGATCAGGACGCTTGAGCGCATCGGGACCATCTTTGAGGAAAAAACTACAGGGCGCAGTCTCCCACTATATTCCTGGGCCAGTACTCCCGCCATGGTTCTGCAATTTTCCCTGGCAAACAAGTGAAACATTTTGCCATATTCAAGGAGGCCTGAGGCTCGGGCTGGTAACCATTATACATTTCAACATGGCAAAACATGGCAAAAACATTTAACATTTCATCAGACCATTTTACAGTATCAGACATTTCAGAGACATTGCTTCAAAGACATTGCTTGTCTCAATATATTGTCATTGAAAGAGCAGTCAGGTATCCATTGGCGGCAGTAACCAATCATACCTAGGAAGGTGAGCATGTCCTTCCTATTAAGTGGGCGGGGCAGACCCATTCAGAGCCGCAGCTCTTTTATGACTGACTCTTCTTTCTCCTTTTGTGAGCACAAATACTCAACTGTTTTTTTTCTTTTGACAACATTGTAACTTTTTCTTAAACATTTTGTAACCACATACATGTAACCATTTCAATAAAGATAGGCTATCAGCTCGGCAGTCCTCCTCTGAAAAACTACAAATCAAAAAATCACCAACATACTACAACAGTACAGAACCATGAGGGGCAGTCCAGGGCCCAAGGGTGACTTGGAGTACAGTGGCCATGTCTCCTCGTCTACAGGGATGAAAAAAAACATTCTTTAAATCAATCACAGTAAAATACTCTGCATCGCATGGCATGGCGGTAAGTATTGATGGCACATCAGGCACTACTTGGGCAATTGGTACCACTAGGCTATTGATGTCCCTTAGGTCTTGTACAAACCTATAGTCACCGTTTGCCTTCTTTACTGGGAGTATTATAAGGCGAGACAATTTCCCTTAAGATTCCTTTCTTTAAGAAATCCTCTTTCTCTGTATGTAACTCCCTCTTTGTCCTTGCCCCCTTTCCTCTTTTTATAAAAGTTTCCCCTTTGATTTCCTAAGAAATCATTTTGATAATGTGTTGATACTGGTGTTTGTTTTGGGATGTCAAAACATCCCGCTGCGTCTTTTTCACTCAACTTTTTTTTTTTTTGTTCAAGACAGACTTTAATAAGTCTGTATTTAAAGGACTGTGCATTTCATCTTAGGTGTTAAATCCGGCGTCTTGTGTAATGAAAGGAAAACTTTATATAACTAACTGCGTAGCTACTTCCTTTTTTTTTCCTCCGTGCTTTCTACTTGTTTTAAAACTATGTGTTTTGTATTCTGACCCTTTACGGCGTGCGCAGCCTCTACAGCTTTCAACTTCTGCGTTGTGGTATGTAAGATTTAACCCTTAACTTACCATCCCATGACTCTGCTAAACCCATCGTGGACAATGTATGGGCTAGGACACTATAGGGAGCCTCGGTCCAGCCGATCTCCACAACACATATATTTATTTATTTTTTCTTTCTAAACATTCTAATTAGATACTAAGTCTCTTTTTTCCTTTTTGCAGGTTCAAACAGTGCCTTCAATTGCGGTAGCACTAATGCCGCAAACAATTCCCCACTATCTATTACAGTCAGTGAGATATTAGTACTTGAACCCTGTTGGCAAAAAGCCAAATGTCCAAATTTCGCACCTGACTTCCCCTTTGCAAGAGATGTCAGTAGCAAAAAGAATTATTCAAATAGCATGTTTTAATCAAAGTTATCCTCACCAATTTATGTATTACCTTAAAAAAATGTTATTAACGCTCTACCCATATTTTAAATGGTAAAAACGTCCCTAATGTCACAATACTTCAAAGACCGGGGACAGACTTGATAAGTCTCCCCTGCTCTTCCAATAAGTGACATTACTCCCTGCACTGTCAATGCCAGAATCATCCTGCCAACTATACACACATATACATAATTACATATATATATATATATACATACACATACATATATATATATATATATATATATATATATATATATATATATATATATATATATATCTTATACTTTCAAAGCATTTATATATAAATCATTAAAAGTCAGCATCAATACATCACCAAATATTGTAACATCACTCTACGTTTCATTATAATACAATGACAATACAATGCAGTGGAAAGGTGTCATCTTACCTTATGACACCTGACAAATTCCACACAGACAAACAGATGACCTTATTTTATCTACTTATTTTATCTAAGCGACAGGAAGGCAAGCAAAGAGGTTTGGGTTTTTCTGGCACACTCCATCAGATATCTTTATAAAACTTTTTACAGTACTGTGGGTTTCTCAGAACCCCTTGGACTATCTCAGAGTCCTTCTTTTTGGAACTATCTCAGAGTTCCTTTGGACTACTCGGAGCCCCTTTGGACTACTCAGAGTCCTCTTTGGGTTTCTCAGAACCCCTTGGACTAACTCAGAGTCCTTTGGACTAACTCAGAGTCCTTTCTTCCGTCACCCGAACGAAATTCTACCTACCGAGGTTCATAAATGTCTTTAACACTACACCTTCTGTCTGTTAATCCCATATAGGGAAACGGTCTTTTAAACTAAAGTCACGGCAAGAGAAATAATGTTAATTAAATCAGACTCACCCGACTTAAATAATGACCATCCCACTTCTGACACCAAGCTGTTGGGGTGCATGTATGTTCTAAAAGCAAGTGAACCCTCGTATGATATCCTGATTAGAGTGTTCCCCAAAAACCCATTCAGATCTGGAGATCATTCCGACAAGAAATTATGACACACACAAGGCATGCAATTCAGAAATGATCCAATCCTTTACTTCCCTGTTTTCACTTATATAACCAACATGACATCACAACTAAAGTCCAACCCCTTCATTAATATATGCTAAATTTACAGACATTACGTATACATCAGATGTTTAAAAAACACCTAAAAATAATACATGATTTCTTCATACAGAAACTATCAACAAGCAAAAACCTTCATGCGTCATTTCGGGGAAATCATGTTATTTACAAGGATTTGAAACTAACTTTTGATAGACGTCACATATACATATTATTCTAAGATGGATACAGATTTTTATAGCTAAAATGGTGGACAGCAAGCTAAAATATCCTTACAATGACTTGTTGAGGAGGGATGGTGTTCATCTCAATGACATTGGCATGGACATATTTAACCTGGGACTTCAGAGGGGCAGAGATTAATAAGGCAGGTAGCATTGTTAAGGTGTTTAATCCGAGGTTAGCTACGACTAATGTGGGATAAGAAACATGGCCGGGTCAGTTCCAGATCCCTGTGAAAAGAATGACGCAAAGTTAAAACGGGTAGTGCATCGGCCAGAGTATTGCATTTGCCTGGGATGTAGATGCAGGTAACATTAATTGGTGCTGTGGGGATAGTTGCAGCAGCCTGCGCAGGCAGGCCATGATGGCAAGCGAGTTGGACCTGCTATTATTTATAATACTAGCTGTGGCTTGGTTGTCTGTGGCAAACGGCAGTGTTTGTCCTGCCCATTTGCTGCCCCAGACTTGAGCTTCTGCAACAATGGGGTAGAGTTCAAACAAAGAAGGACTAAGTGAACCCGGGAATCAAGAGGATTTCTGACGGCCCTGGCCCTGCAAACCAAAGATGGACAAAAATTGACACGAGGACCTGTGGAGGCTGCTGCGTCCGTGACTACCTGAGATGAAGAGGGAGGTGCTGACGGAAAGTAATGGCCCGGAGCTAAAGTAACACTAGGAGGAGGGCCAGCATGACTTGGGTGGGGCAGTGAGGCAGAGGTAATTAGGGGAGGTTTAAATTATAATTAGGAGGTGGCCGGTGGGGGGAGTCCAGATAAAAGTGGTGGGTGGAGTTTACAGCAGTGGTCAGTTGCAGAGTGGAGCACGCCGAGTAGAAGATTTCCCACCCTCCCTCCCTTTAAGTTATGGATATAGTGCCAGGTGGATGGGGGATCTGGGATGGTTAAGGTTTAGGTCTGGGGGGGGGCGTGGTCTGGACATGGCCGAGTGTGGTTGTGATCACTGAGAGCTCCCGGCCGTCTCTCACCCATCCCGGCATTTCCAGCCCTTTTAAAGCAGAATGCTCTCTTCCAGAAGAAGAACAAACCGAAGGAACAAACAGAGAACCAGCCCATCTGCAAACACACCCGTATTAGGTGATTTCCAGAGACTTTTTGGAAGATCGCGGCCTAGCTCTCCGGACCCCAAGATGGCGGGGCCTCGTGACACTTTCTCACAGACACCGGCCCTTCTGATGGATCCGGAGTCTTCGGAGGGATCCAGGAGCCCTGTGGTGTACCCAAACTCCCCGGGAGTGTCTACTGAGACCCGAGGGAACACGACTCCCCTACCTGTTACCTTCAGGGCAGACGCAGAGCTGAAAGCCATACTACAGGCCCTCCCGACGAGAGCGGATATCGAGGCCTTAGTGGGAAAGGTGGAGGCCGCTCACAAACGTGAGATGAAGGAAATCAAACAAGAAGTCCAATCTCTATCCTCCCGTCTCACAACAGGCGAATCCTCCCTGGCGACCCTCGAGCGGAGGGTGACCTCACTGGAATCCACACACAAAGACCAGGCTGGCGCAGCGGTGGATCTCCAGCTGCGCATGGAGGAAATAGAGGACCGGAGCCGCAGGAACAATCTGCGGCTCCGAGGCCTCCCGGAGGCAACGGGCCCATCTGACTTACTGGCAACAGTCACAGATATTTTCAGAAGAGTAGCAGGGGACCATCTGCCTGAGACTGTAGAGATCGACCGGGTCCATAGAGCCCTGGGTCCGCGGCCGTCGGACCCTAACAGACCGCGCGATGTGATCTGCCGACTACACCACTACACTCATAAGGAGGCCATTTCTCGTGGTGCCTGGGAAGCAAGAGACATAGAATTCGACGGCGCATCAGTGAAGATTCTCCCTGATATCTCCAGACCTACTCTCCACCGACGAGCCCTCCTAAAACCCTTGCTGGATCTGGCCAGACGCAGCAATGCCACCTATCGCTGGGGATTTCCACTATCGGTCACCTTCATCAAAGACCAGAGATCATTCCTCCTGAGATCACCGGAGTCTCTACCTGCCCTCTTCACCTTCCTGGGAACAGACCCGATCGACATCCCTAACTGGCTGGATTACCTCCCTCGAGCGCCAGGACGAGCTACCACCTCACGGGAACAGGCTCCCCAACCACAGAGGCAGCAAAGACATGGACGTCGACCCCGCTCTCTGTCTCAGGATGAGATACGGGAAACGTGAGTAGCCGTATCTGTTCTCTGTTAAGACACCAAGACCCCACACTGCCTTATTCCTCCCCTACGTCTCTTCACACTAACGTTGTGTCTGACCCGGTGCACCTTATAGGTGCAACTTCTACGCCACGGACCATAGCTGAGGATCTCTCATGACTATCTTCTGCTGCCCTTGACTTTACTGCTCCACAAGCGGACATGTCCCCCCCCCCTTTTTTTTTTTTTATTTGCCCAATTGGCCCCTTGGCGAATCTCACGCTGTACTGAGACCACGATGTGCAGTATAGTGTACACAACTCTCTCCTCCAGACCCCCCGCGTGGGGAGCAGGGGACCAGGAGAACTGACATGTCCTAATACCTATTCACCTCTTCCGTGGGCGTCCCCTATGCTCTCAGCTACGGAGTATGTCTGGATATCCTCCCAGTTGATGGTGTGTGCCACCAGATGGATACTCAAATGTTAAGTGAACTCGCAACCATCCTAGCTTAAATGATCTACCTGCTTAGAGAACTGTATTTCACTGCACCTTGAACTGATAACCCCTTCTCTATACCCGAGATGAGCGCAGATTCCGGTCTGTTGATACAGGTTGAGAAGGCCGTGGGGGCGCCCGCCTTCGCTCATACCCCTGCACGCAATTTCTGGTGTGCGGGGGACGCGGAGGTGGGTGATTCACTGGATAAATGTTAAGAGCACGGGTTATCAGATACTCAATGTTGGTTTTATATGTTGATTTTAGCATTCTGTTTTTTTTTTATTTCTCTTTACTGTGCCTACTATTATTGGGATGTCGGGGTGGGTGGGAGTTCTAGGCTCTTGCCCGCAGGTTATTGCCCACCCACTCCCCACATAGGCCGTTGTATACAGCCGGGGCTCCGGCTCTGTATGCATAAGAAAGTGATTAAGACTCACCTACTTAGTTGGTTTTACGGGGGCTTTATTTGATTTAAGCCCTCATATATCTATTCCCCTACCTTCTTCTTCTTTCTGTTCTGCCCTGCTCTATCTCTGCTCTACCCACCCCTACTCTCCCTCCCCCTCTACCTTCCCTTCCTAGGTTAGACTACCCCCCCCTTCTCCTTTTTTTTTTTTTTTTTTTTTCCTTTTTCCCCTCCACCCCGAGACATGGCGGTGGATTCTCTTGCAGTGACCTCTCTTAACGCCAGGGGCTTAAACACCCCGGAGAAGAGACGTATGTTACTCTGCGACCTTAAAAAATCGCGGACTGACATCGCCTTCATCCAGGAGACCCACTTTAAAACGGATAAATCCCCTATACTGCAAAATAGATTTTATTCCCGGGTTTACCATTCAACTAACTCCCAATCCAAATCTAGGGGGGTTTCCATAGTGATATCCAGCAAACTACCATGGGAATTCCAAGAAAAGCTAGCTGACCCCGAGGGGCGTTTTCTGTTTGTAAGGGGCTTGATTGCGGGGAATCAGTTCACATTGGCCACACTATATGCCCCAAATGAACATCAGGACAGATTCCTCAAACGCACAATAGAAAAACTGACAAAATATAAACAAGGCCAACTGCTCTTCGGAGGAGACCTAAATGTCCCTCTGACCCCCTCAATAGACACGTCATCCGGTAATTCCTCTTTCTCCCCTACCGCCAGAAAACGGATATTGCAGACCCTACTCAGTGCCCAGCTGACCGATGTGTGGCGCCTTCAGCATTCAGGAGAGAGAGATTATTCCTTCTTTTCTCCCCCACACAAGGTGTACTCCAGAATTGATCTCTTCCTAATGCCCCATGATCAGCTGCACCTTGTGAGCTCCTCATCAATAGGCCAGATTACATGGTCCGACCATGCTCCCATTTCCCTCACATACATCCTCACAGACCGACCCTCACCTAGATCCCTGTTTTGGCGTCTAAACGAGAGTCTTCTACAGGTTCCCGAGGTTCTAGAGGATGTAACCAAAGAGCTTGATCTCTACTTCCGAGAGAATGATACTCAGGGGTGCGACCCCGGGGTGTTGTGGGAGGCTCACAAGTGTGTCCTGCGAGGGGTTCTAATTAAACACGGGGCGTCCATAAAGAGAAAAAGAAATGCACAACTCAACAAATTACTTGCAGCTCTGGCCTCAGTAGAAATGCAACACAAACATACTCCCACTAGAGACCTTGAGATACAGTTGATGACGCTACGCACACAAATAACGGACTTACTGCGCTACAAGGCAAAAGCGGCCCTCCAGTTCTGCCGCAAACTATCCTACGAATCGGGAGATAAATGCGGGAAACTGCTGGCCAGATCCGTGCAAGATCTGAAATCAGCCACTTATATCCCACAAATAATTAGCCCTGATGGCCAGAGAGCCTCTACCCCACAACAAATATCCAAAGAGTTTGGAGACTTCTACTCCAGCTTATATAATCTTCCCAGTTCCCCCATTGAAAGGGCTAATATAGATAAATACATCTCTGACTCACAGCTCCCATCCCTTCCGACTGAAACCCAGGAGATCTTAGACGAACCAATAACTCTAGAAGAACTCCAGTCAGCAGTGAAATCCATGAAACTAGGTAAGGCCCCAGGACCTGATGGTTACACTGCCCAATACTATAAAACCTTTCTTCCCATATTAGGCCCACGGCTAGTAGCCTTTTTTAATGCCCTGGGAGAGGATGCTAGGCTCCCGAGTGAGACTCTAAAAGCCCACATCTCTTTGATCTATAAGGATGGGAAAGATCCGAGCGCGTGCGGAAGTTATAGACCCATCTCCCTCTTAAATTTAGATCTAAAGCTATTTTCTAAGATAATTGCCACCAGACTGGCACAACATCTCCAAAACCTAATACACTTAGACCAGGTTGGGTTTATTCCCTCCAGAGAGGCAAGGGACAACACCATCAAAGCCCTTAATCTTATCCACGTAGCAAACGATAACAAGACCCCCTGCATATTTGTGAACACCGATGCCGAAAAGGCATTTGACAGGGTGAACTGGAACTACATGTTCTCAGTTCTCCGTCATATCGGCTTAGGAAACAAGATGTTGAAGTGGATCCAAAATATCTATTCCAATCCCTCTGCCCAAGTAAAAGCCAACGGTGTGCTTTCAAACCCCTTTTCTATTGCCAATGGCACTAGACAAGGCTGTCCCCTTTCCCCCCTCCTATTTGCCCTATCCCTAGAACCCTTTTTATGCACTATTAGAGCAAACCCAGACATAACAGGACTTCAAATAGGTGACTCCCATTGCAAAATCTCAGCATATGCAGATGATCTACTATTCTCCCTAACTAATCCCAGAATCTCCCTGCCAAATCTCATGCAAGAATTCAAGACTTTTGGAGCCATGTCTCACTTAAAGATAAACTTCTCAAAATCAGAAGCAATGGGCATTTCTATACCCCCCCTGACACTGAGAGACTTACAATCTAACTTTAACTTTAAGTGGACAGATACAGCCCTAACATACCTAGGCACAAAGATCCCCTCCAACCTATCACGTACGTTTGACCTGAACTTCCCACCCTTACTGATTAAAACCCGGACTTTGCTAGAAAAGTGGAACGCGGGTTTTCACTCCTGGTTCGGGAGATGTAACCTTTTGAAAATGTGCGTTCTACCTAAATTCACTTACCTGATCCAGGCATTACCCATTAATATCCCATCCTCATTCTTCAAACAGGTCCAATCCCTCTTCACCAGATTTGTCTGGGCTCATAAAAAGCCCCGCTTAAAACATTCACAGCTCACGCTCCCCAAAAGAGAGGGAGGATTGGCATTACCTGACATTCGCCAATACTATCTGGCTTCTCACCTAGGACGAATACTGGACTGGAGGAGAAATAAAACATTTAAACTGTGGGTCCTACTGGAGCAGAACCAAACACAGATTCCCTTAAAGAGTGCACTGTGGTGCTTAGATGCTCTCCCACCCAAATTGAGATCACATCCCTTGATAGGCGCCACCCTGAGACACAGCCATCACACAGCTATGCGGACCTCCCTCACAACAAAAAACTCGCCCCTACTCCCCATTCTCGGCCACCCAAACTTCACTCCAGGACTACAGACAGTGGACTACAACAATCTCAGAGACTCAGGTAGAGACCACGCAGCCAAATTCATCACCGAAGGACATTGGCCTTCCATACAGGACTTAACCAACCCGACAGGTGACTACCATCTAGACTTTTGGAAAGCCGTCCAACTACACCACTTCCTCCACTCCCTTCCAAAAACACAAACGTTTGCCCGCCAACTTACGACGTTCGAGGAACTCTGCTCAGGAGAGGGCCCACTGGCCCATATTCTATCCCAAACTTACTCGCTGCTAATCTCACCAAAAGAACAACCCCCACCTCCTTACTTAGCTAAATGGGAAAGAGACCTGAACTGCTCGTTCTCAGTAGCACAGAGACAACGCATCCTCACACTTGCCCTTAAGTCCTCGCTATGTACCAAAATTCAGGAAACAAATTTCAAGCTCCTCACCCGTTGGTACCTGACCCCCTCCAGACTACAGAAATGCTTCCCTGCCTCCTCGAGCCGGTGCTGGCGCTGTGCTGAGGAGGAGGGAACCTTGATCCACATTTTTTGGTCTTGCCCGAAGTTGAAAGACTTCTGGGGAGAAGTCAGACGGATAGCACAAAAATGCACAGAATATAGTATCCCAGACGAGGCCGCGTTCTTTCTCCTACACCTTTCCTCGATCCCCATTAAGAGATACAAGAAATCCCTTACGCGTCACTTGCTCAACGCTGCGAAGACGTGTATCCCACTTTGCTGGAAACAATCTTCCCCACCAGCCCTCTCGTTATGGCTGCGGAGAGTGGAGGATATAAAACATATGGAAGACCTGATTCTTACTGCTCAACATAAACAGGAAGCCTTCAAAAAAACTTGGGACATCTGGAATACATTTATTTATTCCGAGGAAGGACAACGCTTACTTGGCTCATAATTCCCTCCCCATATGTGATGGGTGGAATCAGCTGAGTCCGGTACACTGGCTTAACTACCGCCATGTCTCTATCCCGTCTCTATCCCCTCTTTATCCCCTTCTTCTCCCACCCCCCCACTACTTCTCTATTTTCTCTTTTTCTTTCTCTAGACCCTCCCCCCTTTTCTCTCCCACCTCTTCTCTGTTCTAGGGACTTCGGTCCCCATTTTCTCATAAGAAACATGGAAAAAGTTGGGAGGGGAGCACCCCGGAGCTATAGATACCAATACCTTGTCTTGGCTACCTTACCTGAAATACTTATATACACAGAAACCTCAAGCCTAAAAATGTACTGTATTATACTCTGTACTAATTTGACTTTTGTATAACGTTCATGACAAGGTATTCTTCTTTTTGTTAATGCTTCTGTATCGGGGCCCCCACCCCTGTTTGGAGTTTCAATAAACTTGATATTTGCAAAAAAAAAAAAAGGTTTAGGTCTGGTGGTTTAAGGGGTTAACGAATATGGAATGGTTGGGAATTTGACTGTCGTAGCAGCGGTAGGTCTATGGGGTCTTTGAAGGCGGTGCTAAGAAATAATGGAGGTTTAGGGGGGGTTGGGCCCATACGGAGGTGTGGGCGTCCTTTCCCTTGTATGGAAACAATGGTGTGTAGTAAGTTGTATCTGGAAGGAAGTAGCTGTTTGTCCCTGAGCTTGCGTAATTACATGGCAGGGGGCCTTTTATGGGTGTACCGATACAACTAGTTGGTGTTAAATTGATATTTGCCTTCAAGGACCTCTAGATCAGGAAGGTTAATACTAAGGTTCATTTGGTTAAAATGTTTATGAAAATGTATAATATGCATTAAGTTATATGTTCAAAGTATTTTTGTACTTTATTTGTTGTAATAAAAGGCTGCTATGGCCATTCGACTCCAAAAAAGAGTAGTGTTGTTTGGTCAATTGCGGGTAAGGGGTAAAACAGAATTAGTAGGTATGCACGGGAGCCTCACTTATAGACACATCTCTTAGTCATGAAGATTGACATGTCATTCCAGTTGGTGATAAAATCATTCCACATGGGCAGATCTATTGCTGGCACGTCTAATTTAAGGATTTAGTCAGGGTCTTGTACCTGGGGGATAAACACTAGGAGGCATGAGATAAAGGATCACCTCGAGTCTGGCTGCTGCCTTAGCTGAAAATGAGCGGTGACAGTCATAGAATGAGCACCCTGCATACTTGTGACCTAGATCCACTACTGCATGCAGATACGGGTCCGGCTCTTCCCTCCTGTTGGGGTTGCCCTGCATAGCATGTGTCTGACCATCCCCAAGGCCAGCACAAACTCTGTGACAGTGAGGTTGCGATTAAGACTAGGGTCTTTGGCCTTTAGGACGATGGAGAAGTTTCCTCACGAATATGACTTGTTTTCAGCCAAGTCATGTACAGCTATGAGGAAAGATGCTAAGTTAACGTCATTGCCGTCCAAGACGTCCTTCCTGATGCCCTGCTGGGACAAGGTGCGCAGAGAAGACAGTGGTGCCAATGTCGGGCACACTTGTAAGTGAAGGCATGGAAATAATGGTGGTGACTGGAGCTGGTAGGGGCGTGGCTGGGTGTACCTCCAGGGCTCCTACTCTGGCTTGAACGTCGGTGACTGCTGTTGACAGTGTGGTCACCAAGGAGTGCAGCTGAGTAGTCACTAAGAAAATAGACTGCAGTGATGCCTGGGTGCCTGGTAGGGCTGCCAGTGGCGTGTTTTTTTTTATTTTATAAATGGTCCAAGCTCTGTGAGACTGTGAGCTGCCGCTTGCTGCGCCCGCAAAGGGTGACGGCCGGGCGGAGGTGAAGTCATCGCTGTCGGCCTGCGACATGGCGTCAGAAAAAAGCAAGGAGGGACAATGCATATGTTTAAGGCAAGTTGCAAAGGTAGGAGGGGATAGATGCGTTTGGGTAGATAAGATGGAAAGGCAGAAGGAAAACGAGAAGAACAGGACAAGGAATGACAGCCGTAGTGACAGCTAGTTTGAGTGCGAGTGCTGTTGAGTGTGACTTTAGAAAACTCAAAAGAATGCGTGACAACCGAGGTGAGCCAGGAGGTGACTGGCTAGGTAACCGATAGCTCGGGTGTCCGTCTGTGCTCAGCACAGATCAATGAACCAGAGCCCCCCAGGGCGGTCTGGTGCAGGTAGCTGAAGTCTGGTATTCTAAGTAGGAATGTTGCGATCTGTAGTTTGACGTACGTTCGGTCTGCTAACGCTTGCACTGCCAGTAAGCTGGACGTTAGGCGACCTTGTCTGCATGGTGAAGGATCTCGGATTGCTCTTCGAAAACAGAGTGAAGTGCACAAAAGTATGTGACAGTTACTAACGCCTCGGGAGCCAATCAAATCGTGTATGTGAAGTAAAATATGTTGTAAAAGAGTGTTTAAGAGAAAAGCAAGGGGGGATCCCTTTGAACTACGCACCTGACTTGATGCTCGAGTAGTGAAGTTTTGGTTGAGGTTGAGGACTGAGTTGACCGGGAACCTG
This sequence comes from Lithobates clamitans, assembly GCA_037952925.1. Classification (NCBI taxonomy): domain Eukaryota; kingdom Metazoa; phylum Chordata; class Amphibia; order Anura; family Ranidae; genus Lithobates; species Lithobates clamitans. The sequence goes on along the minus strand of JBBGZY010000937.1, from coordinate 254,025 downwards.
TAGTAAGGTGACATGGGAATTTTGGTTTGACAAGGGGCATTGCAAAGAGCTGTTTGGGGCAAAGATGGCCCCCTGGTGGAGATGCAGGCCCTCGACAATGTTTTTTTTTTTTTTTGGGAGATACTGTCCAAACCTGGTGCAGGGTGGACCAACTGGTAGTCTAACTGACCTAAAGGGGAAAGGGATAGAGAAAAAAGATGAGTAGCCATGTTGCTACTGGAGATGATCAGCAGCCGTGTTGCTACTGGGGATGATCTATAGCCGTGTTGCTACTGGGGATGATCTGTAGCCGTGTTGCTACTGGGGATGATCTGTAGCCGTGTTGCTACTGGGGATGATCTGTAGCCGTGTTGCTACTGGGGATGATCTGTAGCCGTGTTGCTACTGGGGATGATCTGTAGCCGTGTTGCTACTGGGGATGATCTGTAGCCGTGTTGCTACTGCGGATGATCTGTAGCCGTGTTGCTACTGGGGATGATCTGTAGCCGTGTTGCTACTGGGGATGATCTGTAGCCGTGTTGCTACTGGGGATGATCTGCGGCTGTGTTGCTACTGGGAATGATCAGCGGCCGTGTTGCTACTGGGGATGATCAGTAGCCGTGTTGCTACTGGGGATGATCAGTAGCCGTGTTGCTACTGGGGATGATCAGTATCCGTGTTGCTACTGGGGCTGATCAGTAGCCGTGTTGCTACTGGGGATGATCAGTAGCTGTGTTGCTACTGGGGATGATCTGTAGCCGTGTTGCTACTGGGGATGATCTGTAGCCGTGTTGCTACTGGGGATGATCTGTAGCCGTGTTGCTACTGGGGATGATCTGTAGCCATGTTGCTACTGGGGATGATCAGCAGCCGTGTTGCTACTGGGGATGATCAGCAGCCGTGTTGCTACTGGGAATGATCAGTAGCTGTGTTGCTAATGGAGATGAGTGGCGGTTTGAGCCACTTGCTGAAATGCTTGCAGCGATTGCAAGGAAGCAGCCTTATTTGAAAGGCGAAAAACAAAGTTTAGCAGAATTATAAGTATGTAGGAATGACCGTGCACAACATTGTACAAATAGATGGAGTGAGATGTGAATGTTAATGCTTTGATAAACGTAAGGCTGGGGATCTGAATTCTACGTTCCGCTGTATTCGTAAACACAGATGCAACTAGTTCGAACCAGGCTGGGGTGTGAGCACCGGTGGGGTTTGTTTGTGAGGGATCTGTCGATGAAATTTGTATTGCTAAGGATCCGAATCGTTGAGCTGGTGCTGTGACTAGATTCGGATTGGTTGTGGATGTAAGGAGATGATGGGGCTTGTATGCCGGATCCGAATCGTTGAGCCGGTGCTGGGACTGGACTCGGATCGGTAGGTGAAGTTGTATTGCCAAGGATCCGAATCGTTGAGCCGGTGCTGCGACTGGACCTGGATTGGTTGGTGGAGTTCATATTGCAGAGGATCCGAATCGTTGTGCTGATGCGACTAGATTCGGATCAGTTGTGGATGTAAGGTGACGATGGGGCTTGTATGCCGGATCCGAATTGTTGAGCCGGTGCTGCGACTGGACTCGGATCGGCTGACGGTGTTAGTGGTTGAAGGGGCTTGTGATTGCCGAGGATCCGAATCATAGAGCCGATGTTGCGACTAGATTAGGATCGGCTGTTGGTGTGTGCTTGGTATCTAATAAGAGGTGTAGGGGGTCAGTTAGGTGAAGTGTGTGTTTTCAGTAGGAGGTGTAGGGGGTCAGTAGGTGAAGTGGGGGTTTGGTAGGGGTGTGGTGTGTGGGACGCAGCTGCGAGACCCTGCGCTGTAAGGGACTTGTTCTGAAGGTGGTTTGTGCTTATTTGTACGGTTCTTACCACCTAGTCAGTAAGATACCAATGGTGCCGAGTGAAGGCTGCCATGAGTCGTAACATTGCGGATGTGACTGGGCTCGAATGAGGAATGGAGAAAGGCAGAAAGTATGGATGTGTGCGAATAACCGAGTAAGACCTACGAAGCCGTAGGCGGTTTACAAAGGGGAACATAAAGTAACGGTTCGGTAGCAGGTAACCACAAGTCCTACCTGCGACAATGAGTGTGGGACAATCGATGAAAACCTACGACCAATCTCGAAGGACATGCAGTGAGTTGGTAGAGTCGGCCTCTGCAATGCATCTGATACGAATCAGTTTGTAAAACGTATGAAATAAATCCGATATAAATCGGTAGTAAGGATTATCTGATACAAATTGGTCGTAGAGTGTATGCCATCCCTTACTGTGAAACTGAACACCTACCAACCACCCATCCCCCCAGGCTAATCACGTGCAGAGAAGGCACCAGGTGGGTTTAATTACACCTCAATCAGCCACAGAAACACATACAAACAATAAATGCTCATATCCTAAAGGATGAGATGGCAACCCCATGGACAATGAATTTTATAACCAGCGAAACCTATTGCGAGTGATATTGAGACCGACCGACAGCTACTCAGAGGCTTGGGTCTACAAATGAAACGTATATTTGGCAAAAGGAACTTTACGAATGTACTACGCCTGTGCCGAATGATGTCGGGACATGAGCGACAACAACTCCGGGGCAGGTTTTTTCACGAAAGGGGTGCAGGATAGGAAGCATAATAAACCGCAAGATTTTGCACATGACACAAAAAGTTTGGATACTACCTGCGACCGTGAGTGGGAACCGCCGACAAAGGCCACGAATGAATAAGCCGAAGTGCACCTGCGATTGAATGCACAGACTGCCAAACATGAGGTGAGCTGGGAAGAGTCGGCCCTGTGAGGTGCGGTACAGTGCACTTTAACCGACACTGATCATTGTGGGTGGTCTGGTTAAATACCCTCCGGGCTCCTCCCATAATTTCAGGTCAACATACTGGCCTTCATATATATACGCTAAATGCCAAGTGTGTGTGTGTGTGTGTGTGTGTATAAGTATAAAATATATGTACACATACACACATCAAATACACTGAAACTAACCTGCCTGCCTAATCTAGCTCAATCTATCTCTGTCCAGAGTCACACACTATACACAGCCGCTATGTAAGCAGCCTTATATAGTGTGGGGCGTGGACTTAGTCCCCCTGAGCCATGATTGGCCAAAGGCACCCTATCTTTGGCCAATTATCACTCTCTCTGCAGAGCACACTGTGATTGGCCAAAGCATAAAGGTCAGGTGCATGCTTTGGCCAATCATCAGACACTAATGCACTGCGAACTCGCAGTGCATTATGGGGCATTCTACGACACTTGAATTTCCCGCGAATGCCCCATATTGCTCGCTGTTTGGTGAACGGGCGAACACCGAGCTCATCCTTACCCTTGACTTTTATTTGCTGTTTTTCCCAGAAGATCTGTAGAGATCTATTGCGGACAAAAGCAATTTATACGCTGGGCAATTTATCGCCGCAAATCCTCATTTGACCCTTTCCAGAGAATGTGGCTGGAAACCTATTACAGTTCCCGAATTTAAGACCTTTCTGGGCCTATCCCTCCTCATGGGCATTACTAAAAAGTGTGAGTTGCAATCATATTGGTCCACTGACCCAATTCATCATATGCCCGTGTTCTCTGCTTCCATGGCCAGGACTAGATACGAGCAAATCTTGTGGTTTATGCACTTCAACGACAATGAACTCTGTCATCTTCGGGGTGACCCTGAATACGATCGGCTCCACAAAATTCGGCCCCTCTAAAACCACTTCAACCAACAATTTGAAGCCTTGTTTATTCCCGATCAAGTTGTCTGCATTGATGAGTCCCTGATTACATTTTCTGTCCACCTTTCTTTCAAACAGTATCCCCCCAGCAAGCGTGCCAGATATGGGGTTAGGATGTATAATCTCTGAGGCAGGGCCACAGGCTATACATAGTTTTATGGTTTACGAGAGAAAAGATAGTAACGTGGAACCCCACAACTGCCCAAACTACATAGGGAGCAGCAGTAAGATTATTTGGGACTTGGTGTCACCCTTATTCAGAAAGGGGTTCCATTTATATGTGGACAATTATTACACAAGTGTGACACTTTTTAGTCACATTTTTGATTCTGGAATTGGCGCCGTACAATCTAATCACCAGGGCTTCCCCCAATGGCTTGTAGATTTCCGACTTAGACGGGGGAGAGAGCCTGCTTGAAGTATAATAAATTGCTTGCAGTGATGTGGAGGGACACGGAATGTTTTTGTTCTGTCCTCCATTCACACAGATACGACGGTCCAAATTCCAACAGCGACTAGCGTTGTTGAGAAGCCCCTCTGTGTTCACAAATACAAACTTAACATGGGAGGGGTGGACTTCAAGGACCAGATGATGGTGCCGTACTTAATTGCCCACAAGGCCAGAAGCTGGTACAATAAAGTGTCTGTATACTTATTTCAATTGCCTCTGCTGAACGCTTATATGCTATACAAAGCGTCAGGAAGAACTGGATCCTTCCTAAAATTCCAGGAAGAGATCATCACAGCCCTTTTGTATCCAGACGGTGCTGTGCCCAACTTCCCAATGCAAATGCAGTGAGCCGGCTGCATGAGAGGCATTTTCCGGATGTTCTTCCTGGTACCTCTACCCAAAGAGCACCCCTAAGAAGATGTTGTGTCTGTATAAAACGTGGATATAGGCGTGACACCCGCTTTTATTGTCCCTCCTGTCCTGACCAACCTGGTCTCTGCATCAGTGAATGTTTCCATCACTACCATACACTAGTGGAGTATTAGAATAGGGTACAGCATGGCACAGTCATAGGGCACACTTACACAGGGTCTTCAAAGATGTTAGATGCCCATCACATTTTGAGAGACCCTAACCTGGAACGTTTATAGTTACAATAAAAGTGTAAAAAAAGAAAAAAAAACATAAAAAGAAAAAAAAAAGATGCAGGTCAACGATCCGGTGGGCTGGGTGATGCAGGATCAGCAGCAGGATGGAGTGGGGTGAGACAAGCCGGGTCAGCACAGGTAATCAGATAGAGCAAGGCAGCAGGCTGGAGCAAGGTCAAATGGACAGTCAGTAGTTGGCAACAGGATATCATGCAGGAGAGGCTTCAGCAGAGTCAGGGCAGGCCGAGGTCAGGATTGGAGATAGCAGGTAAGTCAGCAGAGCCGGGTCAGTACAGCTAATCAGATAGCAGGTACAGGTTTCAGAATACGGGTAAGCTGCAGATCAATCAGCACTGCACAAGTGCAGCTGCTGTTCTTTTAAAGGCCCATTGGCACCAAGCAGAAGTTAGAGCATGCACACACACACTGCTGCCATGTGCACATGCATGCATCTTCATCTTGCTGCAGTAAGTCCCTAACACTGCTGTTATACGCTACTGCTATGCCCTGTACACATGGTCGGATTTTCTGATGGAAAATGTGTGATAGGACCTTGTTGTCGGAAATTCCGAGCGTGTGTGGGCTCCATCACACATTTCCATAGGAATTTCCGACACACAGTTTGAGAGCAGGCTATAAAATTTTCCGACAACAAAATCCGTTGTCGGAATTTCCGATCGTGTGTACACAAATCCGACGCACAAAGTGCCACGCATGCTCAGAATAAATTAAGAAACTAAAGCTATTGGCTATTGACAGTAAGTGAACCAGAGACTACCACTGAGAAAATAAAATAGACAACGTTGTCTAAAAACAGAACAACACACAGATGGCCACCACTATACACACACAAAGACACCCAGCTGAATTAATGAATATAAGGAAACACAACATAACATAAAAGTCTCATGAGTATCTCAAAAAAATTGTTGGTCAAGGCTGGGGGGTAGGTGTGTGCAGCCGTATGGTTGAGGGGAGTCCGCCTAGCAAGATGCCAGTTATGAGCCTTAGGTAAGCCTTGAGGTATGTTGCATGAGGTAGCTGGTTAAGGCACTAGCAGCTGAGTATCATACAATGGCTGGTAATGTAGGTAGGTGGTTATGTAGAGACTGTACATATATGAAACTATGAATGTGCCTGCATCGGTAGTGATCACCACATGTAAACTGAACAGTAGGTGGGAGACAGCTGTGTAGCTATAGTGACAGCAGTCACGATTAGAACATGAACAGATACAGTCTCACCAGTCCAGGAATACCAGAGTTCGGCAGGCATATAGATCATTCCAGTCCTACTTGAACCATCTCAGGTAGTGCGGAACAGCTGCATCCAGATCAGGCCAACTGTGTGGGACTTCATAGATCTGTGTGCTCAGTAACCAGCAACAGTAGTGAGGAGCGGAGGCGAGTTAGAACGTGCCGCCTGAGTGCGGCGTAAGTCGGCGTCCACTTCCTGGTTCCGTGCAGTAAGGCTTCACACAAGGGCGGATGGGATACCCCAGGCTGATGGGTGGGTCCGTGTGTACGCTAGATGGAGCGTGATGGCGTCACAGGGATTTCTTCAGAGCATGCGCCGTTGCCAGAGCAGACAACTTATATAGCCTTCCCACTTACTGACGTGGATACACCAGCTATCTGTTGGCCTGGCAACGGCGCAACAAATGGACTGCCATTCGAACCAGAAGACAACAAGAATTAGGTAAATAAATAAATAAAACGGGCCGGTCCGTGGGTGCACCACCTCTGTGAATTACATAAACTACTTTAAGAAGAAGAGGAAAGAGAGAAGGAGATTAGGATGGAGAAGAAAATACTAAAATAAGAAAATAAAAAGTATAGTTAAAGAGAGGGATCCTGCATATATAAATAGATAAGTCACCTACATGAAAATAACAGAGGGGGGGTAAAAAATATATATTAATAGGAAACTAAGGAGTAATTTTTGCTAATTTGCTGGTTCCTTGTTGATGAATTCTTTTTCCCTGGGTGGAACTGGTGCCTATCCCGTTCCCTTCCCTGGGTCCCTCTTTTGTTGTGATATGCCTTTAATTCAGAGGAACACACCCTGCTATTCTAATTAGACCCCTTGGGTGTTTTGCAATTAGCTTTATTTATACGCAGATGTTGTTAGTGACTTCCCTCATCTGTTATTTTCTATACTGAATTAAGCATAGTCTTTTGGATCATAAATTCTTTCCCCTCTTTTTTTTGTTTATATAATTTATGCGGGATTATACTTCCCTTCTTTTATGAACCTGACTTTGCGACCACATACACCAATCTGAACCTGGACCACACACTTTTTATTAACGGGCCCGCCCGTGGGTGCTTCCTACCTCTCTTTCTTCTTCTTTCTTTTTCCTCTGTTTTTTGTTTCCTCTCTTCCTTCTTTCCTTTCCCCTTCCCTTCCTCTGTTCCTCACTTTTCATTTCCTTATAGCCCTTTCTCTCTGATATGGCATATCTTCTTGACGCTGACATTGACAGAGAAATTCAGTCTGCCTTTTCCTCTCAACGGTCAGCTTCGAACCAATCTGAAGACTCTCTCCAGACCCTATTTAAGAATCATAAGAAACTAACTATCAAATTTCTGAATAGGAAATGGGATATTTCCTCACTAAAATCCCATATTGAGAATGGGATTATTCCCAGGGGTCTGAGAGAGCGGGTCACTCCAGCTGGACACCTCCATACACCTCGTTTTATTGAGGCCTGGAAGGCCAGCTGTGTCAGACGAGGTCTTGAAATTATGCAGCTGATTGTTGATGAGGAACAGGCACAGCTGGATGAATTAAAAGTTGAGATAGACACTAGTGTTGGTTTACTTGAACCCTTTAAAACAGATCCCTCCTTTGAAAAACATAATGAGCTCCTCAAAAAGGAAGTAGGAAAAACTCAACGTAATTTAAAAATTCATAAACAAGACAAATTCAAACAAAATTTATTGGATCTTGAACGTGGTGACCTGTTTGATCCCACAATCCATAAAGGAAGAAGTTGATCTCGTAAACATAGAGGAAGGAGTAATAGTCTAGCTAACACCAAGACCACACGTAAACAATATTCATCTACTGACAGTGATAGTGAACGCCGTGACCTATCAGTGACTTTTTTAGAGAGGGATCAGTCACCAACAGACAACCCTATAATTATGACGGGGAAAACCAAACCCAGTGGAAAAGGAAAAACACCACCAGACTCGCCCCCAAGTCACCAGGGAAGACAAAGGGAAACTCGCAAAAGCCAGCGACAACTAAGGAAGAGAACACACAGGACATAAACAGTGACAATCTATTGGTAACACCCTCATCTAGTCCCATTATAGATATGAAGGTTGTTAACCTCACTGAATTCCCTCTGAACCAACATCATCTTTCCCTGCTTGGTAGGGGCCTCTCCTTCTCTCCTAAATCAGGGATGAATGTGTTTGAAGTGTATAAGGACATTTCCCCTTACCTTAGAAAAGTAATTTTCAGATACTGGCATTCAATTAAACATACTGAAATCAATCAAAATGCACAAAACAAAGAAGAATTGGAGGCCCTAGATACACTTATTTCTCTTCTACAAGAGAATGAGAACTCTGATCCTGATACAGAGACGCCTTTTGAGCAAACAGTAGACACACGCTCGGCCAATCTGTCTATTAAATCAGTTAAAATGCCTCCGTTATCTAAACACAAGTCTATTGAATTCTTCTTGACTCAAGTCAAGAGAGATCTATCTAAGGTAAATTGGAAATATAGGGGTATAGACAACCTCACTAGGGAAGAAAGAAGGGCCCTCAAAGAACTAGAGGAGACTCCGGGTATCGTAATCAAGAGTAGTGACAAGGGAGGTAACGTGGTTCTCCTTACCGAGGACCAATATGAAAATGAAATACTTAGACTTCTGGGTGATAAATCCACTTATCGCAAGCTTGAGTCAAACCCATATACCGGCATTGTTAATGAACTAAATTTTTTGCTGAGTTTAGCATTGGAGGAAAAATTAATTAACAGAAAGTAGTTTAATTTCTTACGTATATCCCAGTTCAATATGCCTACCTTTTATATCATTCCAAAACTCCATAAATCTTTACAAAATCCGCCCGGCAGACCCATCGTTTCTGCGGTGAATGGCCCTCTTGAAAAAACGGGCAAATTCATTGATGCACTAATTAAGGAGTTGGTTCATGAATTGCCCTCCTATGTGCAAGACACAGGGGATGTACTGTCCCAACTAAATGCCATGGTTCTACCGGAAGGATCTGTCACGTACCTGGTAGGTTGTGAGCCTGAAGTGCAGGAAAAGACCTCCCTTACAGCTCCCACTCCCGTTCCCCTGGAATGGAGACAGAGGGCCAGGAGTGAAGAGGGGTATGGGTACCTGGCAGGATCAACAGTTGCTGAAAGTCCAGTAGTGGTGGCACCCTCTGGAGTCAGTAGTCTGAGGAGTAGACTGAGGACAGAGACTGGAATGCAGGACTGGAACCAGGAACAACAGCAGGTAGTAGCAGACTGGAAGCTGGACTGGAACCAGGAAAAACAGCAGGTAGTAAACTGGAACGCTGAGCTGGAACACAGCAGAAGGTAGCCTGGAATGCTGGGCTTGAGCACAGCAGAAGGTAGCCTGGAACGCTGGGCTGGAACACAGCAGAAGGTAGCCTGGAACGCTGGGCTGGAACACAGCAGAAGGTAGCCTGGAACGCTGGATTGAATTCTTCTTGACTCAAGTCAAGAGAGATCTATCTAAGGTAAATTGGAAATATAGGGGTATAGACAACCTCACTAGGGAAGATAGAAGGGCCCTCAAAGAACTAGAGGAGACTCCGGGTATCGTAATCAAGAGTAGTGACAAGGGAGGTAACGTGGTTCTCCTTACCGAGGACCAATATGAAAATGAAATACTTAGACTTCTGGGTGATAAATCCACTTATCGCAAGCTTGAGTCAAACCCATATACCGGCATTGTTAATGAACTAAATTTTTTGCTGAGTTTAGCATTGGAGGAAAAATTAATTAACAGAAAGGAGTTTAATTTCTTACGTATATCCCAGTTCAATATGCCTACCTTTTATATCATTCCAAAACTCCATAAATCTTTACAAAATCCGCCCGGCAGACCCATCGTTTCTGCGGTGAATGGCCCTCTTGAAAAAACGGGCAAATTCATTGATGCACTAATTAAGGAGTTGGTTCATGAATTGCCCTCCTATGTGCAAGACACAGGGGATGTACTGTCCCAACTAAATGCCATGGTTCTACCGGAAGGATCTGTCACGTACCTGGTAGGTTGTGAGCCTGAAGTGCAGGAAAAGACCTCCCTTACAGCTCCCACTCCCGTTCCCCTGGAATGGAGACAGAGGGCCAGGAGTGAAGAGTGGTATGGGTGCCTGGCAGGATCAACAGTTACTGAAAGTCCAGTAGTGGTGGCACCCTCTGGAGTCAGTAGTCTGAGGAGTAGACTGAGGACAGAGACTGGAATGCAGGACTGGAACCAGGAACAACAGCAGGTAGTAGCAGACTGGAAGCTGGACTGGAACCAGGAACAACAGCAGGTAGTAAACTGGAACGCTGAGCTGGAACACAGCAGAAGGTAGCCTGGTACGCTGGGCTTGAGCACATCAGAAGGTAGCCTGGAAAGCTGGGCTGGAACACAGCAGAAGGTAGCCTGGAACGCTGGGCTGGAACACAGCAGAAGGTAGCCTGGAACGCTGGACTGGAACCAGGAACAACAGCAGGTAATAGCAGGCTGGAAGCTGGACTGGAACCAGGAACAACAGCAGGTAGTAGACTGGAACGCTGGGCTGGAACACAGCAGAAGGTAGCCTGGAACGCTGGACTGGAACCAGGAACAACAGCAGGTAATAGCAGACTGGAAGCTGGACTGGAACCAGGAACAACAGCAGGTAATAGCAGACTGGAAGCTGATGAACACAGTGGAGGGTCAACAAGCCGGTAGTCAGTAACGTTCAGACAGCAGAGGTACCAGGGGTAATGCAGAGGGATGGTCAGGCAAGCCAAGAGGGTCTGGTGCAGGCAGATAGCAGGATCGTCAAACAGGAAGCCGGGTCAGATAACAGGAAACACAGATCAGATCAGGTAACACTCACAGAACGCTGTAGAGCAGACAGCGGGGATGGAGTGTGACAGGCAGGTTTAAATAGCCCGCCTGACACCAGCGGGAGTACGCGCGTGCGTGCCCGCACCCGTGAACGCGCGCGCATGCGCAATGGGACCCGTGGCCGGGTTCCCGTGCGCCTGGGACACCGATTACTGGCAGGATCTTCGTGACATTGCCCCCCCCCCAAGGGGCAGCCTCCGGATGCCCCTTTGAAAAAATTTCTCTGGATGAGCTGTTTTAAAGGCTTGTAACAGGTTTTCAGCATGAATATTATCCTCTGGTTCCCAAGAATTCTCCTCTGGGCCAAACCCCTTCCACTTTATTAAGAATTGATTTTGGTTACCTCTTTTCCTGTGGTCCATGATAGCCTCCACCTCGAATTCCTCTTCCCCATCTACCAGGATTGGATCAGGAGGATCCGTACTTCGACCTGGAAATGGGTTAGTAATAGATGGTTTAAGCAAAGACACATGAAAAACTGGATGTACCTTTAGTGAATCCGGGAGTTCAAGTTCATATGCAACTTCATTAATTCTCCTTTTAACAGGAAATGGTCCAAGAAATTTGGGACCCAATTTCCTGGAAGGGCAGGCCAACCTAAGGTTTATGGTGGACAACCATACCTGATCCCCAGGTGCAAGTAAGAGCTCACCTCGCCTCTTTTTATCGAAGGTTGCTTTGTTGTACTCCTGGGTTCTGGTCATGGTGTCCTGTAAAATTTGGTTGTTAGAGGTAAAGAAATCCAATTTCTCCTGGACTGCGGGTACTGTGCATTCTGGAAGAGAGTTTGGTAAAAATGAGGGGTGGAAACCATAACTCGCAAAAAACTGAGTTTGCTTGATAGCAGAATGAATAGAATTATTATAAGCGAATTCGGCCAATGGTAAAACAGAAATCCAATTATCTTGGGCAAAGGAAGAAAAACAGCGCAAATATAGTTCAAGGGTCTGGTTTGTTCTTTCTGTTTGCCCATTAGTCTGGGGGTGATAAGCCGATGAAAATGAGAGTTCAATGTCCAAGGTTTTACACAAAGCCCTCCAGAATCGAGAGGTAAATTGTACCCCTCGATCTGAAACGATGTTAACTGGTACCCCATGGAGCCTGACGACCTCTTTAATGAATGCTTGTGCTGTTTCTGTAGCTGAAGGGGTACCCTTCATTGGGACAAAGTGCGCCATCTTCGACAACCGGTCCACTATGACAAAGATTGAAGTGAAGCCCCCGGCCGGGGGTAGTTCTACAATAAAATCTATTGAGAGCATTTTCCAGGGTCTATCTGGGACAGGCAAGGGTTTTAGTAGACCCCATGCCTTTGTTTTGTGCCCCTTGTTCCTAAGGCAGGTGGTACAGGACTCTACAAACTCTTTACAATCTTTGCGCAGCTGAGGCCACCAGAAGGTGCGCTGAACCAAATCAGTGGTCTTAGCTACACCGAAATGCCCAGCCAGCGCATGATCATGACAAAGCTCTAGTACTGGAACTCGTAATGTTTCAGGTATAAAGATCCTACTCTCATGCCACAATAACCCATCCTTGACCTGGAGCTCTGTCTTAATGGAAGATTCCATTTCTGCGGAGGCCTTTTAATCTGGGAAAGCAGGTTTCCCTGAAGTAGAAGAGAGTTCCCTGGAGACAAAATGGTGTCTGGAGGGGAAATCTCTTGAGGTTTGTAAAACATCCTAGACAGGGCGTCAGGTTTGGTATTCTTGGAGCCAGGACGGTAAGTGACATGGAAGGAGAACCTGGAGAAAAAGAGAGCCCACCTGGCCTGACGTGGTTTCTACCTCTTTGCAGACCTCAAATACTCCAGGTTCTTATGATCTGTAAAGATTAAAACTGGATGAGCGGCACCCTCCAACAGATAGCGCCACTCCTCCAATGCCGACTTGATTGCCAACAACTCTCTGTCACCTACATCATAATTTCTCTCTGCCGTGGATAATTTACAAGAAAAGAAAGCCACAGGATGCAGCAGGGCTTGGGTTCCCTGTCTTTGGGATAATACTGCTCCCACAGCAATTTCAGATGCATCCACTTCTAGGATAAATGGCAGAGAGGAATCTGGATGCTTCAGTACAGAGGCGGAGGTGAAAAGGCCCTTGAGAGTCTCGGCCAAAGCCGAGTCAAAAGCCTTTTGAGCCTCGGCCGACCAATGGAAGCGTGTACCCTGTTTGGTAAGCTGTGTGATGGGTGCAATGATGGCTGAGAACCCCTTAATAAATTTGCGATAAAAATTAGCGAATCCAACGAATTGCTGGATTCCTTTCTTATCAGTCGGGACTGGCCAATCTAGAACAGCCGTGACCTTCTGGGGGTCCATTTTAATGCCCTTACTGGAGATGACTAACCCTAAAAATGGAATACTTTCCTGTTCGAATTCACATTTTTCAGCCTTTGCATATAGACCGTGTTGTCGAAGTCGGCCCAATACACTTCTGACGTGCCTGCGATGGGATTCAAGGGAACAAGAGAAAATCAATATGTCGTCTAAATAGACGATGACAAACAGGTCTAGAAAGTCACGTAACACATCATTAATAAAGTATTGAAATGTGGCAGGGGCATTACACAGGCCGAAAGGCATCATGAGGTACTCAAAATGTCCATAACGGGTACGAAAAGCGGTCTTCCATTCGTCTCCATCCCTGATACAAACTAAATTGTAGGCCCCACGGAGATCAAGTTTGGTGAATATGGTAGCCGTCCCCAGTCTCTGAAACAACTCGGGTACTAAGGGGAGAGGGTACCGATTCTTCACAGTAATTTTGTTTAGGTCACGGTACTCCACACACGGCCTGAGGGTTTTATCTTTTTTCTGCACGAAGAAGATGCCTGCACCTGCGGGGGACGTGGATGGACGAATGAAGCCTCTTTTGAGGTTTTCGTCAATGTATTCCTTCAATGCCCCTTGCTCCACCTCAGTCAGGGGAAATATTCTTCCAAAAGGAATTTCAGCACCAGGAAGTAACTCAATGGGACAGTCATAGGCCCGGTGAGGGGGTAACACCTCTGCCCTCTGTTTACTAAATACGTCCAGGAAATCATGATAGGCGGAAGGAATGGATTGAAGTAAACTAGGGTCTGTATCTAGGCACAACAGAGTAGAGTTCTCCTGGATATTCTGGGTTCTGCAAAACTGTTGGCAGTAAGGAGAGGGAAAGGTCACCTCACCCGTGATCCAATTTATGTCCGGATTATGGGCCTGTAACCATGGCATGCCGAGTATTATGGGGAACAGGGGTGAAGCAATAATGTCCAGGCGCAGCTGTTCCTGATGGACGTTGGACACGAAAACGGGTATTGGCATAGTCTCTTGGGTGACAGGTCCAGACTTGATAGCGGTCCCATCAGCTAGATGGATAGAAAGTCCATGGGCTTTAGGTGACAGGGGTATTTGGTGTTGGCTGGCAAAACGAGAATCCATGAAACAGCTGCAAGCTCCTGAGTCAATAATGGCGGTGATTCGTAGATCCTTCCCTGGAAGCTGTAGCAGAAGAGGAAGAGCAAGGTGAGTGGTATTTTTAACCAGAGATGTCACATAGTCAGTAGATAGGGATAAACACTTACGAAGTTTGAGGGGACAGTTCCTGACATAGTGCCTGGGTTCCCCACAATACAGGCACAAGTTATTTGCTTGACGACGTTGTCGTTCCTCTGGGGTGAGTGAAGGCCGCAGGACTCCTAATTGCATTGGCTCAGGTAAGTTAAGCGTGGAGGTAGGTGGTGTTGATGATGGGTGATGGGGAACTCTAGGGGTAACCCAAGTTGGACGAGAAGACCCCATAGCTCTTTCAGACCTGCGCTCCCGTAGGCGTCGATCGATCTGGATAGCTAGATCGATTAAAGTATTTAAAGTCTGTGGTGTACCCACCCTGGCCAGTTCATCCTTCAGAGGATCAGAAAGTCCCAACCGAAATTGATAACGGAGGGCCGCATCATTCCAGTTAGTATCCGCACTCCACTTCCTGAATTCGGCCACATAATCCTCTGCTGCTCTGTGACCTTGTTGAAGGGTGTGTAGAGCCGCCTCTGCAGTTACAGATAGCTGGGGGTCATCATATAACTGGCCTAGTGCATCAAAGAAAGTGGAGAGGTTGGTCAGAGATATGTCTTTTTGCTCTAAGAGGCGATGGGCCCAGGTTTGGGGGTCACCAGAGAGTAAAGAAATCACGTAGCCCACCCTTGTAGCCTCCAGGGAAAAGGTACGTGGCTGAAGAGCAAAAAACAGTTCGCAGGAGTTGCGGAAGGCTCTGAACTTATGGCGATTTCCAAAGAAACGTTCAGGTGTGGGAACCGTAGGTTCCGGAGGGAGCATCACCACCATTGAGGAAGGCCCAACTGAAGGAGCAGGAGCAGAGGTAGCTCCCTGGGCCCCAATGGGGTTAGACAGGGTTAACACTCGTTCCTCCAGTCTGGTGTATCCTTGCTGCAGATTCTTGACTGCTTCAGTCAATCCTGCCAGGTGTGCACAGAGTTCCTCCATGGGAGACGTTCCCTGCTCAGGCTCAGACATGGCTGTCTGCTACTGTCACGTACCTGGTAGGTTGTGAGCCTGAAGTGCAGGAAAAGACCTCCCTTACAGCTCCCACTCCCGTTCCCCTGGAATGGAGACAGAGGGCCAGGAGTGAAGAGTGGTATGGGTGCCTGGCAGGATCAACAGTTGCTGAAAGTCCAGTAGTGGTGGCACCCTCTGGAGTCAGTAGTCTGAGGAGTAGACTGAGGACAGAGACTGGAATGCAGGACTGGAACCAGGAACAACAGCAGGTAGTAGCAGACTGGAAGCTGGACTGGAACCAGGAACAACAGCAGGTAGTAGCCTGGAACGCTGGGCTGGAACACAGCAGAAGGTAGCCTGGAACGCTGGGCTTGAGCACAGCAGAAGGTAGCCTGGAACGCTGGGCTGGAACACAGCAGAAGGTAGCCTGGAACGCTGGACTGGAACCAGGAACAACAGCAGGTAATAGCAGGCTGGAAGCTGGACTGGAACCAGGAACAACAGCAGGTAGTAGACTGGAACGCTGGGCTGGAACACAGCAGAAGGTAGCCTGGAACGCTGGACTGGAACCAGGAACAACAGCAGGTAATAGCAGACTGGAAGCTGGACTGGAACCAGGAACAACAGCAGGTAATAGCAGACTGGAAGCTGATGAACACAGCGGAGGGTCAACAAGCCGGTAGTCAGTAACGTTCAGACAGCAGAGGTACCAGGGGTAATGCAGAGGGATGGTCAGGCAAGCCAAGAGGGTCTGGTGCAGGCAGATAGCAGGATCGTCAAACAGGAAGCCGGGTCAGATAACAGGAAACACAGATCAGATCAGGTAACACTCACAGAACGCTGTAGAGCAGACAGCGGGGATGGAGTGTGACAGGCAGGTTTAAATAGCCCGCCTGACACCAGCGGGAGTGCGCGCACGCGTGCCCGCACCCGTGAACGCGCGCGCATGCGCAATGGGACCCGTGGCCGGGTTCCCGTGCACCTGGGACGCCGATTACTGGCAGGATCTTCGTGACAGGATCTCTTATGGTAGGTATAGATGTTGAATCCTTATATACATCAATTCCCCATCAATGGGCCCAAAAGCCATTCGATTCTTTCTTGATAAAAAATTCCCACTCCTAGGACATCAAAATGAGTTCATAGGTGATGTACTTACTTTCCTGCTGGAACATAATTGTTTCCAGAGTATGGGGACTTACTACCAGCAAATTAGAGGCACCGCAATGGGGGCACCCTGGGCTCCCTCATATGCCTGCCTACATCTGGGAGGAGGAGGAATCTGTCTATCAGTCGCCAATGTACCTCCGCCACAGTCTTCTGTGGCTGAGGTACATTGATGACGTGCTCATGATCTGGGGGGGCACGGAGCAGGAGTTAGTGTTATTCATGGATGAACTTAACATAAACGACCGTAATATTAGGCTCACCTACACTGCCCACCAACATACCCTTTCCTTTTTGGATTTGACTTTGTTTGCTGATAATGGGAAGATCAGCACAAAAACCCACAGGAAGCCAACGGCAGAGAATACACTCCTCCTGGCCACTAGTGACCATCCTAGATCTCTAATAAAAGGTATACCTGTAGGCCAGTTCCTCCGTATTCGCAGAAACTGCTCTAGACAACAAGATTTTGACATGGAAGCTAGGGACTTATACGGAAGGTTTAGGGATAGAGGCTACTCCCACTCATCTATTAGAACAGCCAAAAAAAGAGCCCTCCAGAAGGACCGTCAGCAACTTCTTACCAGAAGGAACCCCACGATCCCTAAAGATAGACATGAACCCCCCAGAATTATTACCAAATACGGTGCCCAATGGAAACAGATTAGGACCATTCTCAATAACCATTGGCATATCCTCTCCGGTTCCCCTGCCCTTGGCGAGATAGTGTTAGAACGTCCCCTTCTCACTGCCCGACGCTCTCGGAACCTGAGGGATCATTTGATCCACTCCGAATACCAAAGATCTCCCACTCAAAACTGGCTTACCCAACTTCCCCCTTTAAAGGGTATGTTCAAGTGTGGTAGATGTGCCATTTGCAAGTATGTTGAATGCACGGACGTGTTCACCGATTCTGACGGTAAGAGACAGTTTAAAATCTACAATTTTATCAACTGCAATACCACACGAGTAGTGTATATGCTCACATGCCCCTGTGGCAAAATATATGTGGGTAAGACAAAAAGAAAACTGAAGATCAGAATCGGTGAGCACGTCCAAAGCATTCTCAGCAAAGACGACGAGCGCCCCATCCCCCTACATTTCCTTAAGTTCCACGGGGGGGGGGGACCCCACTGGGCTTACTGTCAAGGGTATCTACAGGTTAAATCTTCCCCTTAGAAGGGGTGACTTCGACAGAATTCTCTGCCAGAAAGAAAAAATGTGGATATATACCCTTGACAGTATGTCCCCCCATGGGTTAAACAACGAGTGTAACCTGTCAGTGTTCCTTACTCCTTAGTTTCCTATTAATATATATTTTTTACCCCCTCTCTGTTATTTTCATGTAGGTGACTCATCTATTTATATATGCCGGATCCCTCTCTTTAACTATACTTTTTATTTTCTTATTTTAGTATTTTCTTCTCCATCCTAATCTCCTTCTCTCTTTCCTCTTCTTCTTAAAGTAGTTTATGTAATTCACAGAGGTGGTGCACCCACGGACCGGCCCGTTTTATTTATTTATTTACCTAATTCTTGTTGTCTTCCGGTTCGAATGGCAGTCCATTTGTTGCGCCGTTGCCAGGCCAACAGATAGCTGGTGTATCCACGTCAGTAAGTGGGAAGGCTATATAAGTTGTCTGCTCTGGCAACGGCGCATGCTCTGAAGAAATCCCTGTGACGGATGAAACATGTCAGCATGACGCCATCACGCTCCATCTAGCGTACACACGGACCCACCCATCAGCCTGGGGTATCCTGTCCGCCCTTGTGTGAAGCCTTACTGCACGGAACCAGGAAGTGGACGCCGACCTACGCCGCACTCA
Organism: Lithobates clamitans; assembly: GCA_037952925.1. NCBI lineage: Eukaryota > Metazoa > Chordata > Amphibia > Anura > Ranidae > Lithobates > Lithobates clamitans. Next base: position 235,627 of record JBBGZY010000937.1, on the reverse strand, counting down.
GGCGGCACGTTCTAACTCGCCTCCGCTCCTCACTACTGTTGCTGGTTACTGAGCACACAGATCTATGAAGTCCCACACAGTTGGCCTGATCTGGATGCAGCTGTTCCACACTACCTGAGATGGTTCAAGTAGGACTGGAATGATCTATATGCCTGCCGAACTCTGGTATTCCTGGACTGGTGAGACTGTATCTGTTCATGTTCTAATCGTGACTGCTGTCACTATAGCTACACAGCTGTCTCCCACCTACTGTTCAGTTTACATGTGGTGATCACTACCGATGCAGGCACATTCATAGTTTCATATATGTACAGTCTCTACATAACCACCTACCTACATTACCAGCCATTGTATGATACTCAGCTGCTAGTGCCTTAACCAGCTACCTCATGCAACATACCTCAAGGCTTACCTAAGGCTCATAACTGGCATCTTGCTAGGCGGACTCCCCTCAACCATACGGCTGCACACACCTACCCCCCAGCCTTGACCAACATTTTTTTTGAGATACTCATGAGACTTTTATGTTATGTTGTGTTTCCTTATATTCATTAATTCAGCTGGGTGTCTTTGTGTGTGTATAGTGGTGGCCATCTGTGTGTTGTTCTGTTTTTAGACAACGTTGTCTATTTTTTTTTCTCAGTGGTAGTCTCTGGTTCACTTACTGTCATATTTTTTGATTTTGTGTTTGGTGTATATGTGGAATTATTCAATTTCTATATTAAATTTTTCATATTTTTGCTAATTTGCTGGTTCCTTGTTGATGAAGTGTAAAAAAAAAACACAAAAATAAATAAATAAATAAAAATAAATAAATAAAAATAGTTGTCGTTTTATTGTTCTCTCTCTCTATTCTCTCTCTATTGTTCTGCTCTTTTTCACTGTATTCTGTTCTGCAATGTTTTATTGTTATTATGTTTTATCATGTTTGCTTTTCAGGTATGCAATTTTTTATACTTTACCGTTTACTGTGTTTTATTGTTAACTTTTTTTGTCTTCAGGTACGCCATTCACGACTTTGAGTGGTTATACCAGAATGATGCCTGCAGGTTTAGGTATCATTTTGGTATCATTCTTTTCAGCCAGCGGTCGGCTTTCATGTAAAAGCAATACTAGCAGCTAATTAGCCTCTAGACTGCTTTTACAAGCAGTGGGAGGAAATGACCCCCCCCACCATGTTTCGTGTTTTTCTCTGGCTCTCCTGTCTCAACAGGGAACCTGAGAATGCAGCCGGTGATTCAGCCAGCTGACCATAGAGCTCATCAGAGACCAGAGTGGCTCCAAACATCTCTATGGCCTAAGAAACCAGAAGCTATGAGCATTTCATGACTTAGATTTTGCCGGATGTAAACAGCGCCATTGGGAAATTGGGGAAGCATTTTATCACACCGATCTTGGTGTGGTCAGATGCTTTGAGGGCAGAGGAGAGATCTAGGGTCTAATAGACCCCAATTTTTTCATAAAAGAGTACCTGTCACTACCTATTGCTATCATAGGGGATATTTACATTCCCTGAGATAACAATAAAAATGATTTAAAAAAAAAAAATGAAAGGAACAGTTTAAAAATAAGACAAAAAAGCAAAAAAATAATAAAGGAAAAAAAAAAAGCACCCCTGTCCCCCCTGCTCTCGCGCAAGCATCGGTCTGGCATCAAATGTAAACAGCAATTGCACCATGCATGTGAGGTATCACCGCAAAGGTCAGATCGGGGGCAGTAATTTAAGCAAGGCTTTTAAAAATGTATTTATTTTGTTGCCACTGCACGTTTGTGGGCAATTTTAAAGCATGTCATGTTTGGTATCCATGTACTCGGCCTAAGATCATCTTTTTTATTTCATCAAACATTTGGGCAATATAGTGTGTTTTAGTGCATTAAAATTTAAAAAAGTGTGTTTTTTCCCCAAAAAATGCGTTTGAAAAATCACTGCGCAAATACTGTGTGAAAAAAAAAAATGAAACACCCACCATTTTAATCTGTAGGGCATTTGCTTTAAAAAAATATATAATGTTTGGGGGGTTAAAATTAATTTTCTTGCAAAAAGAAATAATTTTTTCATGTAAACAAAAAGGGTCAGAAAGGGCTTTGTCTTCAAGTGGTTAGAAGAGTGGGTGATGTGTGACATAAGCTTCTAAATGTTGTGCATAAAATGCCAGGACAGTTCAAAACCCCCCCAAATGACCCCATTTTGGAAAGTAGACACCCCAAGCTAGTTGCTGAGAGGCATGTCGAGTCCATGGAATATTTTATATTGTGGCACAAGTTGCGGGAAAGAGACAATTTTTTTTTTTTTTTTTTTTGCACGAAGTTGTCACTAAATGATATATTTTCAAACATGCCATGGGAATATGTGGAATTACACCCCAAAATACATTCTGCTGCTTCTCCTGAGTATGGGGATACCACATGTGTGAGACTTTTTGGGAGCCTAGCCACATACGGGACCCCAAAAACCAAGCACCATCTTCAGGCTTTCTAAGGGCGGAAATTTTCGATTTCACTCTTCACTGCCTATCACAGTTTCGGAGGCCATGGAATGCCCAGGTGGCACAAAACCCCACCAAATGACCCCATTTTGGAAAATAGACACCCCAAGCCATTTGCTGAGAGGTATAGTGAGTATTTTGCAGACCTCACTTTTTTGTCACAATGTTTTGAAAATTGAAAAAAGAAAAAAAAAAATTTCTTGTCTTTTTTTCATTTTCAAAAACAAATGAGAGCTGCAAATTACTCATCATGCCTCTCAGAAAATAGCTTGGGGTGTCTACTTTCCAAAATGGGATCATTTGTGGGGGGTTGTGCCACCTGGGCATTCCATGGCCTCCAAAACTGTGATAGGCAGTGAAGAGTGAAATCAAAAATTTACACCCTTGGAAATCCTGAAGGCAGTGATTGGATTTCGGGGTCCCGTACGTGGCTAGGCTCCCAAAAAGTCCCACACATGTGGTATCCCCATACTCAGGAGAAGCAGCTAAATGTATTTTGGGGTGCAATTCCACATATGTCCATGGCCTGTGTGAGCAATATATCATTTAGTGACAACTTTGTGCAAAAAAAAAAAATTGTCACTTTCCCGCACCTTGTGTCAAAATATAAAATATTCCATGGACTCAACATGCCTCTCAACAAATAGCTTGGGGTGTCTACTTTCCAAAGTAGTGCGTGTTTCCCGTGCTTAGAACAGTCTCTGCACAAAATGTCATTTTTAAAGGGAAAAAAAACGGAAAATTGTATACTCACCTTTCCGTAATTTTCCTTTCCTGTCGCATCTCATGGCAGCATACACCTATGGGTTGGGGCTCTGCCCCCGCAACCTGATAGGACCGCGTAGCTATTAAAGTCTGAGAGAGCCCCTGCCCCAGCATTCTCCGTGTATATATACCTCACCTCAGATGGGTGGGCATTTGTATGCTGCCATGAGATGCGACAGGAAAGGAAAATTACGGAAAGGTGAGTATACAATTTTCCGTTTTCCTGTCGCATCATGGCAGCATACACCTATGGGGAATAACTCGCAAACTGGGTGGGTATGAGCAAAAGATACGTTTTTTATTTAGAAGGTATTGAGGAGTTCAGGAGGCCTGAATAATTGCTCTCCCAAATTCTACCGTGGACAATCTAGCGGAATCCACTTTAAAATGAGAAATAAAGGTGGTTTTTGAAGACCAAGTGGCTGCTTTGCAGATGGTTTTGGCTGATACCCTGCAGTAGGCCGCCCAGGAGGTCACCATTGCCCTTGTGGAGTGTGCCCTTAAGCCCTCAGGTACTTGTGCGTTGTTAGATGCGTAAGCTCTCTTATTTATCTTCACCAACCATGCTGCGATGGTGCGAGAGGTTGCTGCTTGTCCTCTTCTAAACCCATGAGGAATGACCAGTAGGTCCTCTGTCTTCCTCAAATTGCTGGTTGCCAAGAGGTAGGCCTGGATATTAGACTTTATGTCAAGCGGATGTGGATCACCCTGTTCTGTGGAGAGGGTGGGGAGACATAGTTCTTGGTTAAAGTGGAAAGATGATGACACTTTCGGGATGAAGCGATCCGATGGTTTTAAGACTACTTTGTCTGGATAGAACATCAAGTATGGTTCCTTAGCCTGTAAGGCCTGAATTTCCGATACCCTCTTAGCTGATGTAATTGCTATTAGGAAAGTGACTTTGAGAGTTAGGTCCCACAGGGAAACATTCTCTAACGGAAAAAATGGCTCGTGGGATAAGGCTTCCAACACTACTGAAAGGTCCCATGTCGGGAAGGAAGGTTTCCTAGGTGGCCTCAACTTTAGGCAAGCCTTCTGAAACTGGATGATGAGAGGTTCTTGAGCCCATTTCACTCCTGTCATAGCGGATAGGGCTGATACATGTACCTTCAGGGTACTAGACCTAAGACCTTTATCTCGACCTAGCTGGAGAAACTCGAGGATCTGAGCAACTGATGGAGATGCCGGGTTCCAGGATTGCTGTTGTGCGATTAAGAGAAAACTCTCCCAGACCCTTTTATAGGTTTTATTGGTCGTGGATTTTCTGGCCTGAAGGAGAGTGTCTATCACTTTCTGGGAGCAACCTTGGACTAAGAACCTAGTCCTTTCAATCTCCATGCTGTTAGATGCAGCCTCTCCGGAAATGGGTGAAGGAGTTGCCCCTGCGACAGTATATCCGCTGTCATTGGGAGTGTCAGTGGTTCTGCTGTGCTCAATTGGAGGAGCGTCGTAAACCATGGTCGTCTCGGCCAAAATGGGAGGACTGCTAACACTGTGGCTTTCGACCTCTTGAGTCTGAGTAAGAATCTCGGAATGAGTGGCGTTGGCGGAAAGATGTACCCCAAGCGGAAGTTCCAGTCGTGTTGTAGGCAATCCGTGCCTTCTGCCGATGGGAAAGGAATTCTGGCTAGATATCTCTGGCAATTCGTGTTGACCGGTGTTGCCGCCAGGTCTATATCCAGTATCCCCCAGGTTTGGGTTATGAGGGTAAAGGCTTGGTGACTTAAGGCCCACTCGTTGTTTGATACAAAGGTCCGACTTAGAGAGTCGGCTAGTTGATTTTGGACTCCTGGGACATACGTTGCCGTTAATCCCGACAGGTTCAGCTGGGCCCACTCGAAGACTGGACGGTAGTGTGGTAGAGGCTAATAACTTTCTCGCCTTCTGAATGAGACTGGGAATTTTTTCCCGCGGAAGTTCTACCGTATTGAGACGAGTGTCTAGTTCCGCCCCCAGGAATATCATTCTCTGAGTGGGCTGCAGATTGCTTTTCCCCCAGTTTATGATCCAGCCAAAGTTTTGTAGGGTGGTAATCAGAATGGATCGATGTAGTAGAAGGGAATCCTGATTGTCTGCTAGCAAAAGGATGTCGTCCAGGTAATGATGGACTCTCAATCATTGTTCTCTTAGTAAGGCTATTACTGGCAGTAAGATTTTTGTGAATGTCCTTGGAGCAGTGGAGATCCCGAACGGGAGACTTCGGAATTGAAAATGATGGAGACCTACCGCAAAGCGGAGAAACTTTTGGAATGAGATGTGAATGGGGACGTGCAGATAGGCGTCTTGTAAATCGACGGAAAGCATCCAATCCCCAATGTTCATGGCCCGAAGAATTGACTGGAGGCTCTCCATCTTGAATGTCTCGACTAAGATTGAGCGATTGAGATTCTTTAGACTTAAGACAGGGCGTAGATCCCCCAATTTCTTCTTCACCAGGATCAACGGGGAGTAGAATCCCGTTGACCTTTGGGATATTGGAACTTCCACTATGGCTTCCTTTTGTAACAGGTCTTGGACGTATCTTGTCAGTAGCATCCTTTTTTCCCGAGATGCCGGTAATCTGGTTACAAAGAATTGGTCTCTTGGAGCCCATGTCTTGAATTTCCATTTGTGCCCGAACTGGACAGTGTCTATCGTTCATGGGTCCTTTATTGTATCCGCCCAGACCTGCTTGAAACTCATGAGTCTGGCCCCCAATAAAGCTGGTTGGGCGGACGCACCTTCAAAAAGACTTTTGTTCCCCTGTGGCAGGGGTCTTAGACTTTTGGAGCTTGAGGAATGATGACTGGGGATTCTTCCAGTTCCTCCTATACTCTTTCCCAGGCCTGTAGGATCTTGCCTCTCTGTATTTATCTGGCAGATTTCTTCTAGAAACTGGTGGTCTCTGCTGTCTGGGCCTCCTATCTGAAGGGATGAGTCCCGATTTTCCTCCAGTGACTTTAGAAATAGCCGAGTCCAGTTTTTTCTCCAAAAAGGTTTACGCCATCAAAGGGTATTTTACACCAATTGGACTTTGAGGAGGGATCTGCCGACCAGGGTTTTAACCAAAGCGCCCTTCTGGCCATTACTGAGCTTAACATTGCTCTTGAAGTGGTTTTAATTATATCCACAGAGGCCTCTGCGACAAAGTCGCCTGCAAGACTAAGTTCTTGGAGGGCTGAGATAACTTTCTCCTGCTCCATTCCTTCTGACACCAGCTTCTCGGCCATCGTGGACCAGCTTGAGATAGCCTTACCGACAGCAGCCAATGCTATTGCTGGCCTGCAAGCGCCACCTGCCGAGAGGTAGGTTCTCTTAAGATCCAGATCGATCTTTCTATCCAGAACGTCTTTGAATGTGACTGCATCCTCTATTGGGAGTGTTACGTACCTAGCGAGGCGCATTAGAGAGGAGTCGACCACTGGAGGAGATATTAGTGGGTTAACGTTAGGCTCTTTAAGTGGATAGAGCTTTGCTAATCTGTTGCTGAGGCCAGTTTTTTTCTCTGGCTTTTGCCACTCATCCTTTTTTTTTTACAACCAGGAGTGCTTTATTGTAGAATTAACATATACAGTATTATATAATCACGTTTTGTTATACAAGAAGTATATTAAGTACAGGTTTGTCAGCATTTCACACAAAGCATATACCGTAAACCAATGTCAAGTAAAGAGGAAGTCTAAGACCATAAACATTCTCAAATGCAGTGTGTTCGTTATTCCCTGCTCAGGGATCATATATTGGAGTAATGGAGGGAGGAGAAAACAGGAGGGGAGGCAGGGAAGGGGAAAAACCAATAGAGAACGTAACCCCGGAGGGGGGGGGGGAGGCCGCGGAAACCAAAAACACCAGAAGAAAGCAGGGGCCAACCAGCACACCCTCCACTCTATTGACAGTGTCCCATTGTCTAGATCGATGCCCATGATGACCAGACTTTGTCAAATTTCCATGGGCATCCCCGGTTAATGTACGTCAACTTATATAGTGGCAGAGCAGCATTTACTTTATTTTCCCAGGTAGCTACATCCGGGGGGACAGAGGAGGTCCACTTACACAGTATCTCTTTCTTAGCATAAAAGAGCAAATATGAAATTAATAATTTACTATGATGCGATCTCTGATCATCATCATGTATACCCAGTAAGGCTAGTTCAGGCGTCACGGGAACATTCAAGTCCAGGCGAACGTTTAAATGATCAAATACTCCCTCCCAGAAGTTTGACAACCTAGGACATTCCCAGAACATGTGTAAATATGATCCCGGATGTGTCAAACATCTGGGGCATTGTAGATCTCTATCTGGATATATTCTAGACATACGAACCGGGGTAAAATAAACCCTGTGGAGGAATTTGGTCTGTATAAGTTTATCTCCTGCAGATATAACCAGCTTGGGGCTCTGTTCAAGACTGTCCTCCCAATCCTCTCTCTCTAACACTGGAATATCAGCCTTCCATTGTTCCCATAGCCTATCCATTTTTACGTTGTCAATTAGAAGTAAAATACCATATAAAGCCGAAAGTGGCTTCATTAGGTCTTCACAGGACAATAAATTCTCTACGGGGTCTAATTTCAGAGTAGGCTGCGTTTGGAATTGGGCCCTGGCTGCATGCCTCAGCTGAACATAGCGGAAGAACATCCACCCAGGTAGCTCATATTTCCTTGTTAGTTGCGAAAATGACAGCAGTATGCCCGTAGGCATAATATCCCTTAGTGTCTTAATGCCGAATCTCGCCCACACCTGGGGGTCTGGTATTGACCTAAAATGAGGTAAGTTGGGATTTCCCCAGAGAGGCTGGACCAGTGACCATTGGCCCGCTATGAGGAACCGACGTCTAGCTGCAACCCAAACCTTTATCGTTGCCTTAGTTGGGGCGGGGAGGTTTTTATAAGCTCCCACTCCTCTATACGCCAAATTTTGTAGTTCCTGTAGGGAGCCTAGCCAGGCTGCCTCTACACAAACCGCAGCATTAGATTTACTCGCCGCAAACCACCAGTATACAGTGACCAGCATAGCTGCCCAGTAATACACCCGGAAATCCGGGAGGGCCAATCCCCCTAGTTGTGTCGGTGCGCGGAGTGTGGTTTTTGCCAGTCTAGGTATGGAACCATTCCATATAAAAGCGGTAATGCATTTATCAATTTCTTGAAAGAAACTCTGCGGAATCCAAATCGGACTGTTCTGGAAAAAATAATTAAACTTAGGTAGGATAACCATTTTGAGGATACTTATGCGGCCTAGTAAGTTCAATGGAAGTCCGGACCAAGACTGGCATTTCTCCCTTAGAAGTTTAAGCAATGGGAGCAGGTTCAGTGCATAATATTGGGCAACATCCCTAGATACCTTGACCCCAAGATACCTGAATTCGCTAACCCACTGTAATGATGTATGATTGTGAAGGCCTTGGTACTGCATATCCAGTGAGAAAAGGACCGATTTGTTCCAATTGATTCGGATGCCTGATAACGCACCAAATCTATCAAACAACACCAGGGCGGCAGACAACGAGGGTCCAGAGTCATTTAGATAGAGTAGCGCGTCATCCACATACAGAGATATTTTCTCTTCCAGATTGCCAACCCGGATTCCCTTAATTTCTTGTGACTCACGAATTAAAATTGCTAGTGGTTCCAGGGCCAAGGCAAACAAACTAGGGGATAGGGGGAATCCTTGACGGGTGCCCCTGTGTAAAGAAAAAGCGTCTGACACTCGGTCATTAGTGCGTACCCTAGCTTTGGGAGCTCTGTAAAGTAGTTGCAACCAGCGTATGAATCTGGGTCCAAACCCAAAGTGCTGTAACACCCCCCAAAGGTACAACCACTCTACAGAGTCAAACGCCTTTTCGGCGTCTAGGGAGGCAATCACCCGAGATCCTGCAGTATCGTGACTGAAAGAAAGGTTTAGGAAAAGGCATCTAAGATTTATGTCGGTACCTTTGCCCGGCATAAACCCTGTTTGGTCGACATGGACCAGGGTGGATATAACCGACGACAACCGAATAGCTAGAATTTTTGCTAGAATTTTTGCATCGACGTTGAGTAAAGATATTGGCCTGAAGGATGCACATTCCTGTGAGTCTTTACCAGGTTTGGGAATTAGAACTATAATAGCTTCTTCCATAGATTCTGGGAGAGCACCTGTCTGATCCAGTCCAGAAAAGAGGGATTTCAATCTAGGGGCAAGCACCTCTATGTTTTGTGAATAAAACTCTGTGGGAAGGCCGTCTGCACCCGGAGTTTTCCCACACTGCAAACTACCAATCACAGTCTGGACCTCCTCCAGGGAAAAATCCCCCTCTAATAAATTTTTATGTTCCTCAGAGAGGGACGGGAAGGGGATGGCATCTAAATACTCCTGTAGTTCCACTGGCGTAAACTGGGCTCTAGAGGTATATACCTCCCTGAAAAACTTCAGGAACTCAGCATTTATTTCCTCAGGTGATGTAAGTAGTTGTCCATCGGTACACCTGATACTAGCTATGTGGGTGAAGGCTGCCTGGTTCTTTGCTAGCCAAGCTAACAGATGCCCATTCTTATTTCCGTGCTCAAATATTTTTTGCTTTGTATATAGCATAGATTTTTTAGTCTGTTCGACATTATGCAGAGATAATTCACGTAAGGAGTTCTGCCATAAATAATAATTGTTATCATTAGGGGATTGAATATAGTCTGACTCACATCTAGCAGCCTTTTCCTCTAATGTCTCCCGAGTCTTGGAGGCCTCTTTTTGCAAGAAAGAGATACGGGCAATATAGTCCCCCCTCACTTTTGACTTAAAAGCATCCCATAACACATTAGCGTTAGCAAAATCACCGTTTTCATTCCAATAGTTACAAATATTTTCTATCATTGTCTCCTGGACTCTATCATCCTTGGCCCAGAATCCGGACAGACGCCACAGTTTAAGCCCCGGAGATTTAAGCAGTGAGATTTTAAGGTGGACAGGGGCATGATCTGAGATACCACGAGGCAAATGTTCCACTGCCCCCACCCAACGCAAGGCCCCGGGTGAAGCATAAACAAGGTCTATACGTGAGAGTGCTCGATAGGAGGCCGAGTGGCACGTATATTCTCTTTTATTTGGGTGAAAGTGACGCCACACGTCCGTAAGAGCAAACGTGTCAGCCCATCCCCCCAAAGCCACTGCATTACGGGTCACCATGTGTAATCTGTCCAGATCCTGTGATGGAGCCATGTTAAAGTCGCCAAAAATAAAAACTTCAGGTACATTAAATCCCATTACCAAATGCATAATGTCGTTTAGCAATTGTGCATCAGCCGGAGGTGGCAGATATAGGCCTACCAGCACCAATCCTCTATCATAAAGTGAGGCATTAATAATAACATATCTGCCCCCCGGGTCAATCTTAACATCTAGAATCTGCAGAGGTAGGGACCTGCGGATCAAAATGCTCACACCCCTAGCATAATTTGAGTAAGTGGAATGATGATGAGCCCCCACCCATGCCCTCTTTAGTCCTAAGACACGTCTGCCTATCAAGTGGGTCTCTTGAAGTATACAGATGTGTGGAATGTACCTTTGTAGGTATTTAAACACCAGTGACCTCTTTGTGGCTGAGTTTAAACCCCGGACATTCCAGGAAACAATAGATATCTCAGCCATCTCTTCTCATATCCAATTGTATAGGCAAGATCCGCACGTCCCCCCCCCCATACCAGTCCCCCAGATACAGACATTCTATCCATGTCATTGTTCCCCTTAGGTCTAAGAAGGCGTTATGTGAATTGGTTACATGCATAAGTATGTGTGAGCCAATAACATTCCAGCTACGATCAAGCCACTCCTTTATAAAACTTGCAATTGCTGCAACTTCAAAAACCTGCAACGGCAGATATCCCCCCCCCCCCCTCCCCACATCCCCCTCCTGAACCGAGGATGTTTCATACCCTGAACCCCCAACATCTATACTTAAAAGAGGGCGAGCACTTGTAGCGTGAAGTGTTACCTAGCAAGGCAACAGAGTTGCTGGTTCATTATGCATAACTTATCTCCTGGGAGCTCCCAGGGGTACTTATCTTAGTTACAAAACGGTCTTTTTAAAATAAAAATAAAAAGAGAAAAGAAAAAAGAAGAAAAGAAAAAAAAAAAAAGGGGGGGGGGATTTGTATATAACCATTAACAGTGTAATTTGGACATATTAAGGCAAGCTATTCCTGGATACACATGGATACCTGTTGTCCATAGCATCAACACAGCTAAGAACTCCCCAAAGTATGCCTCCTAACACAACCACCCTACGGATTGTCACATGCGTTATAACTGGAATCGAAGAAGTTCAGTTCCTTGGTTACAGTGTCTCAGCCTAGCCTAGGTAGTTGTGATTGAGGATATTTCCCCCCTGATAACCGATGTTACCGTACAAGAGGGCTGAATACCCCATACCAAGACATCAGCGGTGCATGGCCAAGCAGTTCTTCTGTATAGTTTTACTCCCTCCAACATGGACGAGACTATTTGAGTGGTAAAGTCCACAACACCTCAACATCCGCTCCGGTGTATCACACAACTTTCTTATTAAAGTATACACAGGCATTCGTCTCGGTAAATAAGACATCCAGATCTGTAGTGACCATCAGTCCATGTGTAATGATCTGATGCATGCATCAGGATATGATTGATTAACTGCGTCTACACACATTAGGCCGTTGTCCTGAAAAAAAGGGGGGGGTTGTCTCCATTTCAGACCCCTGTAGAACCTGTTGAGAGGTGCTGTAGCCCACGTGCACACATGACCGGCGGGCTTGGAATTTGTGCTTTGCCGAGCAAGGGTAAGGATCGTAGACATGCGACGGCATCACAAAGTACGTCGGTCACTTTTCACCTCTCCAATTCTATAGTACAAGTTATAGCTTCAAGACTGAGGTAATGAGCTGCAGCTGGTATTCGGCATTCGGCACTCAGCTTGTATGAGGGTGACCCCACTGCTTCCCCCCACACAGCACATTGCACAGTAGAGCCCCAGCACCGCAACTATTATATATCAAATTCCGATCCCCATTCCAAGTAAAAGACGGAATAATTAGTCTGCTTCAAAAACTCAAAAAGAAAAAAAATAAAACAAAAACCACAGGTATATCATAAGTCGCTTGAGCATATAGCAGTGTGTTTGAACTTACACTTAGCGTTGTGGAGGTAAAGAATCCAACCATGCGGCAGCATCACGAGGCGCGGTAAAGAATTTTACTGTTTCCCCATCCTGCACCCTCAGCTTGGCAGGGAACAGGATACTATACTTGATATTTCGCGCCCGTAGCCCCACTTTGATTTGGTCAAAGGACCTGCGTAGCTTCTGAGTTTCCAATGAGAAATCGGGAAAAAACATCAGGGTAGCATTCTGATATTTTAGCTCACCGGCTCTGCGGGCTGTACGGAGTATTTCGTCCCGATCCCTGAAATTAAGAACCCGAAAGATCAAAGTGCGGGGGTTAGATCCTGGTGGTCCCGGAATTGGAGGGATCCTGTGGGCGCGCTCCACCGTAAAATATGGTGAAAACTGGGCCGTCGGCAGAATTTCTCTTAGGATCTCTTCTACAAAAATCGTGGGGTTCTTTCCCTCTGCACCCTCCGGCATACCCACGAGGCGGAGGTTGTTCCTCCTATTCCTGTTCTCTGCGTCGTCGACCTTAAATTCCAGCGCTCTGACCTTCGTTTGTAAGGTGCGGATTGAGGCTGTGTGCTCTGTGACCGTATCCTCCATCAGCCCCACACGTTGCTCCGCTTCTGACACTCGAGCACGAAGTTTATCCAAGTCCTGCCGAATGAGGCTAACATCAAGTTGGACGGCCTCAATTTTGTTAGTCAGGGCAGTTTGACATGTGGCAATCGCAGCCATCACCTCTTGAAAGCCAAGTCTCTGTGCGTCTGACTGCTCCTCCATGTCCGTTTGGGACGCCATGTTCTTTGCCTGGCCAGGAGAAGCTCGCACGTGGGGAGTCCCTTGTGGGGCTGTTTTCTCCTCGTCCGGTGGAAAACGAAGCTTCTTCCCCCTGTGTCTTGTCTTGTATGGCATCCGGAGTTGCTCTGACCACTTTGTAGTGAGAAAAACCCACCAGGAGAGAGGATTTAAGACGGATCTCCAGCAGAGCTCTAAAACCTGCTTCCTCTCAGGTCGCCATCTTGGCCATGCCCCTCTTGCCACTCATCCTTAATTAGATCCTCAAGTTCCTCAATGAACGGGAAGTTCTCTGGGTCTTTTTTAAGATTTGGAAAGTATTTCCTCACTTTTTGAGGAGTTTCTTTTTCCTCCACCCAGTCGATCGCCTCTTTCACTGACTTCACGAACGGGTCGATCAGTGAAAAATCGAAGCCGGTGGATGCCTCTAGATCATCAGTATCAGAGAGAGGGTCTGACGTCTTTGATGATGATGGGGCAGTGGATGAGGTATTTTGTATAGGTCTGCTGGCCTCTGGCCCTGCGACTTGTGGTGATGGTTCGATTGGTTCTCTTGCCTCTGTTTCTCTGTCCTTAGTTGCCTCAATGAAGCACGTGCGACAGGCTAGTTTGTCTGGAAGTGCTGTAGCACCGCAAATCCAGCAGGAGTTCCCGGGTGGACGGGAAGGCTGGGTGACAGGAGATTTCCTGCGCGCAGGGGATTTCTTGTGGTGGTAGCGACTATGCCTTGATCTTGATCGGCTTCGTCTGCGACTTGATCTGCTCCTCCTGCGACTTGAGCGGCTTCTGCGACTTGAGCAACTTCTGCCACGCTCTGAGCGACTCTGCCTGTGGCTTGAGCGGCTCCTTCTTGAAGGCTCCCCTCGTCTTGAATGTGACGATCTGGAAGACCTGGTGGGGCTGTTCAATTTAAACAGCATTAGTGAGGGCTCTCTTTTTTCGTTTTCTTCATACTTACCCATCATCCCCTCTTACCTAGTAGGCTGGCGATGGTCTACCTGGGCAGTGCTCTCCATGAAAGGTGATGAATCAACCTATAATATATAGGTGGCTTAGCATGCATGGGATAGCAGATACTAACAAGCAAAGAAAAAAAACAGAGATCTTACCTGGGCGTGGAGATAGTAAGAGAGAGACAGGGTAGAACAGCTGGGTAGAGTAGCAAGAGATCTGGTCAAAAATTCCTCCTTACAGGCTCAGGAGAGAAGAGACAAGGAAATGCTGACATTACAGCGTTTTTTAAACTTGCCGCCGTCGCGGCGGTGATGACGTCACGCTCGCGCATGCTCAGATGCGCTCTGAGGCCTCCGACGCCATTTTGGAAGCTGGAAAGTGGGATGCCCTGACGAGATACCGCTGTTTGCGCATGCGCGAGGAGCTGGGACGCTCGGCGCTAGGCACAGAGAGCGGAGGGGGGACAAGCTGGAGCTATGGAGACAGACAAGAGGGGAAGTTACCCACAGGTGCACTGAAAGGAGCTGGAGACCGCTGCGATCCATAAACCTGTTTAAGGTTTGTAATGCATTGTAACATACCCCTGAGACCATCAGAGTGGGGCTCCTTCCATTAAGCTCATTTAGAGGCTGTACAGGATAGGACTTCCACCCAGGAGAGGCTAGAACCTAGCTGGGGCGAATGTTTAGGTAAGGGATGCATGTTTCGGTCCTTGACAGGTGAGGAAAAAAGGAGAATGCTGGGGCAGGGGCTCTCTCAGACTTTAATAGCTACACGGTCCTATCAGGTTGCGGGGGCGGAGCCACAACCCAAAGGTGTATGCTGCCATGATGCGACAGGAAAGTCATTTAAAACTGCTTGCGGCTTTAATGTAATGTCGGGTCCTGGCAACATGGATGAAAATCAGTGAGACAAATGGCATGGGTACCCCCCAGTCCATTACCAGGCCCTTTGGGTCTTGTATGGATATTAAGGGGGACCCCGCACCCAAATTAAAATATGGAAACAGCAGTATACAGGCTCTGTACTCTGAACAGCAGTATACAGGCGGTGCAAACAAGACAGGGACTGTAGGTGTGTTGTTAAGTAGAATCTGTTTGTAATTTTGAACTGGTACATTTTTAACGTGTTTAGCTCCAGCCAAAAAGTCTATTTTAAGCTTTTTGTAAAACATAGGGAAGGGTTATCACTCCTGTGACATTTGTTTTGCTGTCTGTGCTCCTCTTCAGAAGATTTCACCTCATTTTTTGTCTCAATGACAAATGGTTTTTGAAAATTTGTTTTTTTTTGTGAAACAAGGATTGGTGATAAAGCATCAATGGAAAGGAGAAATGTTTTTCCCATATTAACTCTTACAGGAGAGAATTTCCCTTCCTAGGGGTAGATTTCATCTCACTTCCTGTTGTCTCCTTCCGTTTGCAAGTAGGAGTCATTTGTAAGTTGGATGTTTGAAAGTAGGGGCCTGCCCTATATACTCTGCAAAAATTTGGGCCTTAGGTGTTGTTGTGGCCACAACACTGTAAGCCCTCACAGGGCCCTGCTGTGAATTATTAGATCAAGAATTGTAATTACATGCCCTGTTTAACAGGTGCTGAAAAATTGGGCCTTAGACACTGGTGACGGCGCCCAGAACCAAAAATGTTCTTACAAGCTATCAGCATGATCATTAAGGAGGAAGAGGATAATTACTCAGGATAGTCAGCATCAGCATAGGCAGTCTTTGAAGGGATCTGAGATTTCAAAAAAAATTATTCGGTTACATCAGCATCAGGTGCTTGGTAGCTGGTGGTGATCCAAGACTGATTCATTTTTATGAAGGTCAGTCGATCGACCGAGTCGGTGGACAGACGCACCCTGTGATCAGTTACAAAGTCTCCAGCAGCACTGAATGTGCGTTCCGAAAGAACGCTGGATGCAGGACAGGCCAGTAGCTCAATTGCATACTGTACAAGCTCTGGCCAGTGATCCATCCTCAAGACCCAGTAAAACAGAGGATTTTTGGTGGGAAAGGTGTCCAAGTCAGATCTTGCCCCTAGGTATTCCTGCACCATGTAAAACAGACGCTGGCGATGGTTGCTGGAACCGATCATACCTTGGGGCTGCGGACCAAAAAATTGTCTGAACGCATCGGTCAGACGGCCACCTTCTCCACCGCTCCTTCTTTGACTGACCTAAGCCTCAGCAACACGTTGTCCAGAAACAGGAGTTTGTAACCTCCCAGTCTCTGGGAACGCATTGCACAGACCTCTCTGCGAGGCCTCCCGAAGATGTTTCATCCCCTGCTCCCTCTGCGATGGCAAGATAAGGTCCGCAACCTTACCCTTGTAACGCGGATCAAGGAGGGTTGCCAGCCAGTATTGGTCCTTCTCCTTGATACCACGAATACGAGGATCCTTACGCAGGCATTGCAGGATCAGGGAGGCCATGCAGCGTAGGTTTGCTGAGGCATTCAGTCCGGAGTCCTCTGGGTCACTAAGGACGACATGGTCTGCAGCCACCTCCTCCCAGCCACCTACAAGTCCATGTGTTTCTTGGGACTGATCCCTTAAAGACTGCTGCTGATGCTGAGTGCCAGGCTCCACCTCCATACTGACACACTGTCTGGATAAAGGGGGCCTTGAGAGCTAAGGAAGTCCTCCTCTTCCTGCCTCTGTAATGCCTCAAGCGCCCTGTCCATTATTCCATGCAGTGTGTGCTCCAACAGGTGGACAAGGGGGACAGTGTCAATGATGCATGCACTGTCACTGCTCACCATCCTCGTGGCCTCAAATGGTGACAGGACAGTGCATGCATCCCTGATTATGGCCCACTGGCGTGGGGAAAAAAAAACAAGCTCCCCTGACCCTGTCCTGGTGCCATAGTTGCACAGGTACCCATTGATGGCCCTCTGCTGCGTGTGCAGCCGATGCAGCATGGCCAACGTTGAGTTCCACCTGGTGGAAATTTCACAGATTAGGTGGTTCTTGGGCAGGTTAAACTCCTCTTGGAGGTCTGCCAGCCGAGCACTGGCATTATATGACCGGTGGAAATGCACACAGACTTTCCTGACCTGCCTCAGGACATCCTGTAAGCCCGGGTACCTGCCCAAGAACCGCTGCACCACCAAGTTAAGGACATGAGCCAAACAGGGCACATGGGTCATTTGTCCCTGTCGGATGGTGGAGAGGAGGTTGGTGCCATTGTCGCAAACCACCATTCCTTCCTTAAGTTGGCGTGGCATCAACCACCTCTGAACCTGCCCCTGCAGAGCTGACATAATCTCTGCCCCAGTGTGGCTCCTGTCCCCCAAGCACACCAGCTCAAGCACCGCATGGCATCTTTTGGCCTGTGTACTTGCGTAGCCCCTTGAACGCCTATGTAGCACTGCTGGTTCCAAGGACAAAGCACAGGAAGAGGCCATGGAGGAAGAAGAAGAGGAAGGGGTGGAGGAGAGGTGTGACAGAATCACCAGTAGTGGCATTTTGGAGGCGTGGTGGCGGAACAACCTCCAACACTACTGTCAGAGTCTGGCAGAGTCTACCAACTGAAAAGGTAGCAGTTGAAGTGCTAGCAATTTTGCCAAGCTAGCATTCAACCGCTAGGCATGTGGATGGCTGGGAGCGAACTTCTTTCTGCGGTGCAGCAGCGGGGGCAGGGAAATTTGCCTGGTACAATCTGATATCGGTGTACCTATAGCAGATTGCCCGCAAGTACTTGGCTGTGACACACCTAATTCTACACCTTCATTCCTCTCAGTGCAGGTCTCAGAGAGGACTGAAGGTATAGTGGTTTGGAGTACCCAGCTAATGAGGAGCAAGGAGAGGTCCTCTTTGTTCTTTGGTGTGGGTCTTTTAGGCCACGCTTGCCAACGAACTGCATGGCAGGTCAACATATGTCTGGTCAAGCATGTGGTGCCCAAGCGGGAGATGTTTTGGCCACGCGAGATACGCTTGAGACATATGCTGCAAATAGCAGTGGTGGGATCTGATGCACTTGTCTCAAAAAAGGCCCACACCAAAGAACTTATGGAATAACGCACAGAGACAGCAGCGCCCTGCACATGCGGAGCTCTGCATTGTGATGCAGTCAGTGTGCTGCCCTTAGGCTGGCCCCTAGAGGGCATCCTGCTTCGCTGGTAATGTGCCTCCTGCTCCTCTCTCCTATCAGGCACCCACGTGGAGTCAGTGACCTCATCATCCCCTCCCTCATCACTGGAGCAAACCTGGCAGTATTCTGCAGCAGGGGGAACATGACTGCCAGATTGATGTCCTTCTTGGTCACCCCCTCTGTCTGGGCTCATGTTACTGCCTTTCTCTAGCTGAGTACCAGAATCAGAGCCTTCAGAACGCTGGGCATCCTCCTGGAGTATGTACCCAACACTGTGGTCAAATAGTTTGAGGGACTCCTCGGAAGGACATGGTGGGGCTGGGGAAGGAGTCACTGATGCCCTTGAGCCGAGGGAAGAGGCCATGTTGGCAGCTGCTTTGCCAGACAAAGTACCCAGAGCCTGGGTGAGAGAGGATGAGGAGGATGAGGACGGCTCAGTCATCCACTCGACCAAATCTTCTGCATGTTGCAGCTCAACACGGCCAGCTGCCGAAAAAAAGGCCAAGCGTGTCCCATGGCCACGTGCTGATGAGGATGCACCGTGTCCATGACCAGCACTGTTGCCTCTAGACACAGAGTCTGCTTGCCCTCTTTTATTGGCTTGTGACTGTCTGCCTCTCCTTGTTGGCCTTCCAGACATACTATTGGCCTGCAGTGAGCTGCACAAAACTGGGATGTGTATATATATATATATATATATATATATATATATATATATATATATATATATATATATATACTGATTATACTGCAGCTAGAAGAATCAACTGCTTGCCTGTAGTATTATTAGTATGATAACACCTGCACTTGTCTTCAGGGTAGCTATACTTTAGGTGCAACTGTGCAGGGTACACAGTACAGTAACTGGAAATACTTCAATGAGCCTACACGAGCACCTGTCTGCAGGTTGCTATACTGTAGGTCAGACTGTGCAGGGTATACAGTACAGTAGCTGGAAATACTTCAATGAGCCTACACAAGCACCTGGCTGCAGGTAGCTATACTGTAGGTCAGACTGTGCAGGGTACGCAGTACAGTAGCTGGAAATACTTCAATGAGCCTACATAAGCACCTGGCTGCAGGTAGCCATACTGTACGTCAGACTGTGCAGGGTATACAGTACAGTAGCTGGAAATACTTCAATGAGCCTACACAAGCACCTGGCTGCAGGTAGCTATACTGTAGGTCAGACTGTGCAGGGTACACAGTATAGTAACCAGAAATACTGTAAAAACGCCTGCCTGTTAGTATATTAGGAAGAGAACAACAGGATCTAGCTAAACTGAATACAGTGTATATATATATATATATATATATATACACAACACCTGGAATGCATATATATACACAATACACTGTAACTGCAGCTAACTGACTCGCCTGCCTACTCTATCTAACTTAAATCAAATGACACTGTATCTCTCTCTATCTCTGTCTCAATGGTGGAACACACTACACAGGGCCGCCGTGCAGGCAGCCTTATATGGTGTGGGGCGTATACTAAACCCCCTGAGCCATAATTGGCCAAAAATAATTTTTTGCTAAAAAAAAAAAATTTTAGCAAACAATAATGTTTTCATGTAAAAAAAAAGTGTCAGAAAGTACTTGGTGGTTCAAGTGGTTAGAAGAGTGGGTGATGTGTGACAAAAGTCTAATGTTGGGCATAAAATGCCAGGACAGTTCAACCCCCCCAAATGACCCCATTTTGGAAAGTAGACACCCCAAGATATTTGCTGAGAGGCATGTTGAGTAATTTGCAGATCTCATTTGTTTTGGAAAATTAAGAAAGAAAAGGACATTTATTTTTTTATTTTTTAAATTTTCAAAACTTTGTAACAAAAAGAGTGAGATCTGCAAAATACTCACCATGCTTGGGGTGTCTACTTTCCAAAATGGGGTCATTTGGGGGGTTTTGTGCTATTTTGGCATTTCATGGCCTCCAAAACTGTGATAGGCAGTGAGGAGTGAAATTCAAAAATTGACACCCTTAGAAATCCTGAAGGCGGTGCTTGGTTTTTGGGGTCCTGTACACGGCTAGACTCCCAAAAAGTCTCACATGTGGTATCCCAATACTCAGGAGAACGCGCAGAATGTATTTTGGGTGTAATTCTACACATATCCATGTCATGTGTGAGCAATATATCATTTAGTGACAAATTTGTGTACTTTTTCTTTCTTTTATCATTTTTCAATCACTTGTGACAAAAAAAAAAAAAAATTCAATTTTCTCAACATGCCTCTCAGCAATTTCCTTGGGGGGTCTACTTTCCAAAATGGTGTCATTGGGGGTTTATACTGCCCTGTCATTTTAGCACCTCAAGAAATGAGATAGGCAGTCATAAACTAAAATCTGTGTAAATTCCAGTAAATGTACCATAGTTTGTAGACACAATAACTTTTGCACAAACCAATAAATATACGCTTATTACATTTTTTTACCCAAGACATGTGGCTGAATACATTTTGGCCTAAATATATGACTAAAATTGAGTTTATTGGATTTTTCTTATAACAAAAAATAGAAATATTTTTTTTCAAAATTTTCGGTCTTTTTTCATTTATATTGCAAAAAATAAAAATCCCAGAGGTGATAAAATACCACCAAAAGAAAACTCTATTTGTGGGAAAAAAATGACGCACATTTAGTTTGTGTACAGCATTACATGACCGCACAATTACCAGATAAAGCAGCGCAGTGCCAAATTGTAAAAAGTTCTCTGGTCATTAAGGGGGTAAATCCTTCCGGGGCTGTAGTGACTAAGGTAAAAACCTTCATCCTTTACATCCTCTGTAATAATTCCTGTAACATCCTAGTATATGATCTATATCTATGGAGATGATATCTGATTGCTGGAGACACTAAAGAATGGGGGATGGAAGAATAAAGTGCTTTAATGTGAAGTGTCCCCCATGTGAATGTAGAATCCCATTGTAAATGTGGAATATCCACCAATATAGTACTTGTATCTCTAATATATCCCAGAAGTCTCAGCACTAAAGGCTGGAAATGTATATCCACCCCTCCCCCCTACATTTTCTATAAAGGGATTCTATTCCTCCCACAATCCGGTGACCTTCAATGGGAACTCCTGATTGGTGGACTTTAGGAAGGTGATGGAATATTGGGGTCACTGGGGTATCCACCATCATAAATTCTGCTGTTTTATTTCATAAACCCCCAGATCCTTTCCTTTATCTATCAATTTCAGAAGCCCCTGTATGAGACACTGTGTGAGGTCCTGCTTAATATCCGGGTACATAAGGGGGTGACTGAGCTGTCACAGCGCCCCCTCTTTATACTGTGTAGACATAAGTACTACAACAGCTTCACCTTTATCAGATTCGCTAATAACAAGATCTTTCCTCTGTATAACATTCTGTATATCCTGATATTCCGCTCGAGTGATGTTATGTTACTTTTCACTAAATGGGAATAATTCCTCATATTCATCTTATAATATAATATCATGTGTCTGGATTTGTCTCTGCAGGTTGGAGGGGTGTGGTGTGACTTCCTCTGACTGTGATGATCTCTGGTCCATTCTTATCAATAACCGATCCCTCAACACACTGTATTTATCAGTGAATAATCTGGAAGACTCTGGAATAAAACTTCTATGTGAGACGCTCAGACATCCTGGCTGTACTCTGCAGAGTCTGGGGTGAGAATTATCCTATAAATGATATAATATTCTGCAGGATTCTGGTATAAATCTTCTATGTGAGGGATCCAGACATGTCACCTAGATGAAAGTTATACAAAGACAGACTTCTGATTGGCCGGTTACACTGGGAGTTCCCATCATAGTCCTTCAGGTCACTCGCTGTTATTGGCTTTCATCCCCTCCCCCTCCACTGACTATCAGAGATAAGACTTTGGCTGGGGTCACACTGGAGGTCACAGCGGCTCACAGCAGGGGGTCCGGTGCATCTCCATTCACCGTTTCAGGTTCGATTTCAGACAGAATTTTGGGCTGAATTCGGTCCTGAAACAGACCAGGAGACGCACAGGACTCCGTATTCTCTTCATTCAATGACCAATCATAGACAGATGGTCCTCAATTAGAATATGGAAGGACAGAGCGAGTCTCTAGACCAGAAGTTATCCCTAGATGCCAATAACCCCCCCCCATCCTTGTAGATATAAAATTGTCACCTCACTGAGCTTCAAAGAGAAGTCCTAGTCATTTCATCTACAAGCCCAGCAGAGGACGAGGCCGATACAGTGAGAAGACCCCGAACTGTCTGCCAGACATTGATTTATATCAGAGATCAGAGGAATTTATTTTATCTCTCATACAAAATAAAATATTAGTTGTAGAGAGATGGAAATAATTCCTCCTGATTGTAGACATGTTGGGGTACATGTACATATAACATTGTATGTGTAGTTAGGATAGAATCCAGGAGAAACCCCCAGAATGGTTCTATGGAGTCTGATCACACCAGACAAGCACTGATTGGTCTTCTTGGGATCAGACTGACATGCCGGTGTTAGAAATCCAATCCTCATGCATCAGAACCATTCATGGTCCATTTAGCTCTGGTTCCTTCAGAACACAGGACCGGCTTGTGGGCTGGGCAGGGAACACCCCCCAGGGTTGATTGGCTGATGGCTGAACCCCACCCACATCCATAAATTGAGGATCCTGAGATATGGACGGGGTGATTCCCATGGTGCCGGTCTAACCGGTGAATAGCGGATATTCCTGACATGTTCCTGTCACAGGATAATCCTCAGAAAACTTTTATTTCTCTTTTATTCTCACAGCCAGACTGTGTCTGTCCTTTTGTCTTTGTTGTATTTTCTGTCATTCTTTATCTTTGTACATATTTTATACACTAAATAACAAACTAGTGTAGCTCTGCTCTATATTACACAGACAGACAACCTACCTGCAGACAGAGGTAAGTGTTACCACAACCCCAGTGTTACTATACGGCTGTGTAACTATGTAACAAACCACCTCACCACCTGATCCTGATACTTCCAAATAATAATTACACAACAACAAATATAATACAAAGCAAATACTACATACAATATATATCTGCTACTACCAGTGTTGCCAACCGCCAGTAGATTTATGGGCAGCCCATAAATTAAATCCCATTTGCGGGGTGCCCGTAAATGTCCGTTACGGGCAATGGTGCCCATAAAAAAGATGGCTGCAAGCCGACCATTCAATTGTGCATGCGCCGTTCCGAAGCTGGCCGGGCTTGGGAAAGTTCGTACACGCTCGGCCGGGCGGCGCATAGGCAGTAACGCAATGAAACCGCCTGGCACCATTTTTAAATGGAAAGTAGCGGCTGCGAGCGGCATTCGCTTCAGGACGGGACAGGACGGGGCTCAGGCGGATTATACACGGGCCACGGCATGGATTGTGAGCTCTGTCTTCTGGAGTCCTGGTAATGACACTTCGTTTTTTTAGCACAGGGCAAGCCTGCTGCAGAGGGTGGGGGTGATGACAGGATGGACAGCACTTGTACCTTTCTAACTGGCACACTGGTCATAATGTTATGGCTCCCCATAGGAAGTTCCTATAGGGAGCCATAACATTATGACCAGTGCGAGTCGTCACACACACAGCTAAGGAGAAGGAGTGGACAGGCAAGTCAGTCCTCCTGTGTCATGCCCGCAGCCTCCATCCACCTCCTGTGTCATGCCCGAAGCCTCCATCCACCTCCTGCAGTATGCCCGCAGCCTCCATCCACCTCCTGCAGTATGCCCGCAGCCTCCATCCACCTCCTGTGTCATGCCCGAAGCCTCCATCCACCTCCTGCAGTATGCCTGAAGCCTCCATCCACCTCCTGCAGTATGCCCGCAGCCTCCATCCACCTCCTGCAGTATGCCCGCAGCCTCCATCCACCTCCTGTAGTATGTCCGCAGCCTCCGTTCACCTTCTGTAGTATGCCCGCAGCCTCCATCCCCCTCCTGCAGTATGCCCACAGCCTCCATCCACCTCCTGCAGTATGCCCGCAGACTCCATCCACCTCCTGCAGTATGCCCGCAGCCTCTGTCCACCTCCTGCAGTATGCCTGCAGCCTCCATCCACCTCCTCTGTCATGCCAGCAGCCTCTATCCACCTCCTGCAGTATGCCCGCAGCCTCCATCAAACTCCTGCAGTATGCCCGCAGCCTCCACCCACCTCCTGCAGTATGCTCGCAGCCTCCATCCACCTCCTGCAGTATGCCCACAGCCTCCATCCACCTCCTGTAGTATGTCCGCAGCCTCCGTTCACCTTCTTTAGTATGCCCGCAGCCTCCATCCCCCTCCTGCAGTATGCCCACAGCCTCCATCCACCTCCTGCAGTATGCCCGCAGCCTCTGTCCACCTCCTGCAGTATTCCCGCAGCCTCTGACCACCTCCTGCAGTATGCCCGCAGACTCTGTCCACCTCCTGCAGTATGCCTGCAGCCTCCATCCACCTCCTGCAGTATGCCCGCAGCCTCCGTCCACCTCCTGTAGTATGCCTGCAACCTCCCTCCACCTCCTGTAGTATGCCCGCAGCCTCCGTCCACCTTCTGCAGTATGCCCGAAGCCTCCGTCCACCTTCTGTAGTATTCCCGCAGGCTCTGTCCACCTCCTGCAGTATGCCCGCAGTCTCCACCCACCTCCTGTAGTATGCCCGCAGGCTCTGTAAACCTCCTGTGTCATGCCCGCAGCCTCCATCCACCTCCTGCAGTATGCCAGCAGCCTCCATCTACCTCCTGCAGTATGCCCGCAGCCTCTGTCCACCTCCTGCAGTATGCCCGCAGCCTCTGTCCATCTCCTGCAGTATGCCCGCAGCCTCCGTCCACCTCCTGCACTATGTCCGCAGCCTCCGTCCACCTCCTGTAGTATGCCCGCAGCCTCCGTCCACCTCCTGTAGTATGCCCGCAGCCTCCATCCACCTCCTGCAGTATGCCGGCAGCCTCCATCCACCTCCTGCAGTATGCCCGCAGCCTCCATCCACCTCCTGCAGTATGCCCGCAGCCTCTGTCCACCTCCTGCAGTATGCCCGCAGCCTCCGTCCACCTCCTGTAGTATGCCCGCAGCCACCGTCCACCTCCTGTAGTATGCCCGCAGCCTCCGTTCACCTCCTGTAGTATGCCCGCAGCCTCCGCCCACCTCCTGTAGTATGCCCGCAGCCTCTGTCCACCTCCTGTAGTATGCCCACAGCCTCTGTTCACCTCCTGTGGTATGCCCGCAGCCTCCGCCCACCTCCTACAGTGTGCCCTCACCCTCCATCCTCCTCCTGCAGTATGCCCGCAGACTCTGTCCATCTCCTGCAGTATGCCCGCAGCCTCTGTCCACCTCCTGCAGTATGCCTGCAGCCTCCGTCCACCTCCTGTGTCATGCCAGCAGCCTCCATCCACCTCCTGCAGTATGCCCCCAGCCTACATCCAACTCCTGCAGTATGCCCGCAGCCTCCACCCACCGCCTGCAGTATGCCTGCAGCCCCCACCCACCTCCTGTGTCATGCCTGCAGACTCCATCCACCTCCTATGTCATGCCCGCAGCCTCCATCCACCTCCTGCAGTATGTCCGCAGCCTCCATCCACCTCCTGCAGTATGCCCGCAGCCTCCATCCACCTCCTGCAGTATGCCTGCAGCCTCTATCCACCTCCTGCAGTATGCCCGCAGCCTCCGTCCACCTCCTGTAGTATGCCCGCAGCCTCCATCCACCTCCTGTAGTATGCCCGCAGCCTCTGTCCACCTCCTGTGTCATGCCCGCAGCCTCCATCCACCTCCTGCAGTATGCCCGCAGCCTCTGTCCATCTCCTGCAGTATGCCCGCAGCCTCTGTCCACCTCCTGCAGTATGCCTGCAGCCTCCATCCACCTCCTGTGTCATGCCAGCAGCCTCTATCCACCTCCTGCAGTATGCCCGCAGCCTCCATCAAACTCCTGCAGTATGCCCGCAGCCTCAACCCACCTCCTGCAGTATGCTCGCAGCCTCCACCCACCTCCTGTGTCATGCCCGCAGACTCAATCCACCTCCTATGTCATGCCCGCAGCCTCCATCCACCTCCTGCAGTATGTCCGCAGCCTCCATCCACCTCCTGCAGTATGCCCGCAGCCTCTGTCTACCTCCTGCAGTATGCCCGCAGCCTCCGTCTACCTCCTGCAGTATGCCCGCAGCCTCTGTCCACCTCCTGTAGTATGCCCACAGCCTCTGTTAACCTCCTGTAGTATGCCCGCAGCCTCCGCCCACCTCCTACAGTGTGCCCTCACCCTCCATCCTCCTCCTGCAGTATGCCCGCAGCCTCTGTCCACCTCCTGCAGTATGCCTGCAGCCTCCATCCACCTCCTGTGTCATGCCAGCAGCCTCTATCCACCTCCTGCAGTATGCCCGCAGCCTCCATCAAACTCCTGCAGTATGCCCGCAGCCTCAACCCACCTCCTGCAGTATGCTCGCAGCCTCCACCCACCTCCTGTGTCATGCCCGCAGACTCAATCCACCTCCTATGTCATGCCCGCAGCCTCCATCCACCTCCTGCAGTATGTCCGCAGCCTCCATCCACCTCCTGCAGTAAGCCCGCAGCCTCCGTCCACCTCCTGTAGTATGCCCGCAGCCTCTGTCCACCTCCTGTGTCATGCCCGCAGCCTCCATCCACCTCCTGCAGTATGCCCGCAGCCTCTGTCCATCTCCTGCAGTATGCCCGCAGCCTCTGTCCACCTCCTGCAGTATGCCTGCAGCCTCCATCCACCTCCTGTGTCATGCCAGCAGCCTCTATCCACCTCCTGCAGTATGCCCGCAGCCTCCATCAAACTCCTGCAGTATGCCCGCAGCCTCCACCCACCTCCTGCAGTATGCTCGCAGCCTCCACCCACCTCCTGTGTCATGCCCGCAGACTCAATCCACCTCCTATGTCATGCCCGCAGCCTCCATCCACCTCCTGCAGTATGTCCGCAGCCTCCGTTCACCTTCTGTAGTATGCCCGCAGCCCCCGTCCACCTCCTGCAGTATGCCCGCAGCCTCCGTCTACCTCCTGCAGTATGCCCGCAGCCTCCGCCCACCTTCTGTAGTATGCCCGCAGCCTCTGTCCACCTCCTGTAGTATGCCCACAGCCTCTGTTCACCTCCTGTAGTATGCCCGCAGCCTCCGCCCACCTCCTACAGTGTGCCCTCACCCTCCATCCTCCTCCTGCAGTATGCCCGCAGCCTCTGTCCACCTCCTGCAGTACGCCCGCAGCCTCCGTCCACCTCCTGTGTCATGCCAGCAGCCTCCATCCACCTCCTGCAGTATGCCCCCAGCCTCCATCCAACTCCTGCAGTATGCCCGCAGCCTCCACCCACCTCCTGCAGTATGCCCGCAGCCCCCACCCACCTCCTGTGTCATGCCTGCAGACTCTATCCACCTCCTATGTCATGCCCGCAGCCTCCATCTACCTCCTGCAGTATGTCCGCAGCCTCCATCCACCTCCTGCAGTATGCCCGCAGCCTCCGTCCACCTCCTGTAGTATGCCAGCAGCCTTCGTCCACCTCCTGTGTCATGCCCGCAGCCTCCGTCCACCTCCTGCAGTATGTCCGCAGCCTCCGTTCACCTTCTGTAGTATGCCTGCAGCCCCCATCCACCTCCTGTAGTATGCCCGCAGCCTCCATACTCCTGCAGTATGCCTGCAGCCTCTGTCCACCTCCTGTGTCATGCCCGCAGCCTCCATCCACCTCCTGCAGTATGCCTGCAGCCTCTGTCCACCTCCTGCAGTATGCCCGCAGCCTCTGTCCACCTCCTGCAGTATGCCTGCAGCCTCTGTCCACCTCCTGCAGTATGCCCGCAGCCTCTGTCCACCTCCTGCAGTATGCCCGCAGCCTCCGTCCACCTCCTGCAGTATGCCGGCAGCCTCCATCCACCTCCTGCAGTATGCCCGCAGCCTCCGTCCACCTCCTGCAGTATGCCTGCAGCCTCCATCCACCTCCTGTAGTATGCCCGCAGCCTCCATCCCCCTCCTGCAGTATGCCCGCAGCCTCTGTCCACCTCCTGTAGTATGCCCACAGCCTCCGTTCACCTCCTGTAGTATGCCCGCAGCCTCCGTCCACCTCCTGTAGTATGCCCGCAGCCTCCGTCCACCTCCTGTAGTATGCCCACAGCCTCCGTTCACCTCCTGTAGTATGCCCGCAGCCTCCGCCCACCTCCTACAGTGTGCCCTCACCCTCCATCCTCCTCCTGCAGTATGCCCGCAGACTCTGTCCACCTCCTGCAGTATGCCCGCAGCCTCCATCCACCTCCTGCAGTATGCCCGCAGCCTCTGTCCATCTCCTGCAGTATGCCCGCAGCCTCTGTCCACCTCCTGCAGTATGCCTGCAGCCTCCATCCACCTCCTGTGTCATGCCAGCAGCCTCTATCCACCTCCTGCAGTATGCCCGCAGCCTCCATCAAACTCCTGCAGTATGCCCGCAGCCTCCACCCACCTCCTGCAGTATGCTCGCAGCCTCCACCCACCCCCTGTGTCATGCCCGCAGACTCAATCCACCTCCTATGTCATGCCTGCAGCCTCCATCCACCTCCTGTAGTATGCCCGCAGCCTCTGTCCACCTCCTGCAGTATGCCCGCAGCCTCTGTCCATCTTCTGCAGTATGCCCGCAGCCTCCATCCAACTCCTGCAGTATGCCCGCAGCCTCCGTCCACCTCCTGCAGTACGCCTGCAGCCTCCGTCCACCTCCTGTGTCATGCCAGCAGCCTCCATCCACCTCCTGCAGTATGCCCCCAGCCTCCATCCAACTCCTGCAGTATGCCCGCAGCCTCCACCCACCTCCTGCAGTCTGCCCGCAGCCCCCACCCACCTCCTGTGTCATGCCTGCAGACTCTATCCACCTCCTATGTCATGCCCGCAGCCTCCATCCACCTCCTGCAGTATGTCCGCAGCCTCCTTCCACCTCCTGCAGTATGCCCGCAGCCTCCGTCCACCTCCTGTAGTATGCCCGCAGCCTCCGTCCACCTCCTGTAGTATGCCCGCAGCCTCTGTCCACCTCCTGTGTCATGCCCGCAGCCTCCGTCCACCTCCTGCAGTATGTCCGCAGCCTCCGTTCACCTTCTGTAGTATGCCCACAGCCCCCATCCACCTCCTGTAGTATGCCCGCAGCCTCCATCCACCTCCTGTGTCATGCCCGCAGCCTCTGTCCTCCTCCTGCAGTATGCCTGCAGCCTCTGTCCACCTCCTGCAGTATGCCCGCAGCCTCTGTCCACCTCCTGCAGTATGCCCGCAGCCTCTGTCCACCTCCTGCAGTATGCCCGCAGCCTCTGTCCACCTCCTGCAGTATGCCCGCAGCCTCCGTCCACCTCCTGCAGTATGCCGGCAGCCTCCATCCACCTCCTGCAGTATGCCCGCAGCCTCCGTTCACCTCCTGCAGTATGCCTGCAGCCTCCATCCACCTCCTGTAGTATGCCCGCAGCCTCCATCCCCCTCCTGCAGTATGCCCGCAGCCTCTGTCCACCTCCTGTAGTATGCCCACAGCCTCCGTTCACCTCCTGTAGTATGCCCGCAGCCTCCGTCCACCTCCTGTAGTATGCCCGCAGCCTCTGTCCACCTCCTGTAGTATGCCCACAGCCTCCGTTCACCTCCTGTAGTATGCCCGCAGCCTCCGCCCACCTCCTACAGTGTGCCCTCACCCTCCATCCTCCTCCTGCAGTATGCCCGCAGACTCAGTCCACCTCCTGCAGTATGCCCGCAGCCTCCATCCACCTCCTGCAGTATGCCCGCAGCCTCTGTCCATCTCCTGCAGTATGCCCGCAGCCTCTGTCCACCTCCTGCAGTATGCCTGCAGCCTCCATCCACCTCCTGTGTCATGCCAGCAGCCTCTATCCACCTCCTGCAGTATGCCCGCAGCCTCCATCAAACTCCTGCAGTATGCCCGCAGCCTCCACCCACCTCCTGCAGTATGCTCGCAGCCTCCACCCACCCCCTGTGTCATGCCCGCAGACTCAATCCACCTCCTATGTCATGCCTGCAGCCTCCATCCACCTCCTGTAGTATGCCCGCAGCCTCTGTCCACCTCCTGCAGTATGTCGGCAGCCTCCGTCCACCTCCTGTAGTATGCCAGCAGCCTCCGTCCACCTCCTGCAGTATGCCCGCAGCCCCCCGTCCACCTCCTGTAGTATGCCCGCAGCCCCCGTCCACCTCCTGTAGTATGCCCGCAGCCTCCATCCACCTCCTGCAGTATGCCTGCAGCCTCCGTCCACCTCCTGTAGTATGCCCGCAGCCTCTGTCCACCTCCTGCAGTATGCCCGCAGCCTCTGTCCATCTTCTGCAGTATGCCCGCAGCCTCCATCCAACTCCTGCAGTATGCCCACAGACTTCCTCCACCTCCTGCAGTATGCCCGCAGCCTCTGTCCACCTCCTGCAGTATGCCCGCAGTCTCCGCAGATACCATCAAAATTGCCTCCATCAAAACTGCCCCATCCTCTAGCCCCATTCTACTGCCACCCTCAAAAGTGCCCTATCCTATTGCCCCATCAAAACTGCCCCATTATACTCCCACCATAAAAATGGCCCCATCAAAATTGCCCCCATCAAAATTGTCCCATAATACTACCCCCATCAAATTGCCCCATCAAAACTGCCCCCTCCTATTCCTGTATTATAAATGATTAGTAATGGTGTGTTCCCTCCGCCCAACCCCCGGGATTTGTATGTAATCAGAGGTGAGATGTTCCAGCCCCTCCTCCATTGCCCATAAAAGTTTACCCTTTTTATAAATGACCACCGCCTCGCATTACGTCATTTCCGGTTTACAAATAACGGGATGGTATGGCCCGGCGATGCCGATCGATGACACAAATCTCCCAGGAGGCATTGCAGAGCGGAAATGATGAGCTCCGCCCCCGGGGAGGGGAAAGGGAAGATTTCAATCTGAGATATAAAATATATATAAATGTCATTGGAAGTGTCTACTTCTGCCCCTCTCTGGAAGAACATTTCATTCTCTAAGACCCCGCCCACTGATTATTCATTGGATGTGTCTACTTCTGCCCCTCCCTGGAAGAACATTTCATTCTCTAAGACCCCGCCCACTGATTATTCATTGGATGTGTCTACTTCTGCCCCTCCCTGGAAGAACATTTCATTCTCTAAGACCCCGCCCACTGATTATTCATTGGATGGGTTTACTTCTGCCCCTCCCTGGAAGAACATTTCATTCTCTAAGACCCCGCCCACTGATTATTCATTTGATGTGTCTACTTCTGCCCCTCCCAGGAAGAACATTTCATTCTCTAAGACCCCGCCCACTGATTATTCATTGGATGTGTCTACTTCTGCCCCTCCCTGGAAGAACATTTCATTCTCTAAGACCCCACCCACTGATTATTCATTGGATGTGCCTACTTCTGCCCCTCCCTGGAAGAACATTTCATTCTCTAAGACCTTGCCCACTGATTATTCATTGGATGTGTCTACTTCTGCCCCTCCCTGGAAGAACATTTCATTCTCTAAGACCCCGCCCACTGATTATTCATTGGATGTGTCTACTTCTGCCCCTCCCTGTAAGAACATTTCATTCTCTAAGACCTTGCCCACTGAATATTCATTAGATGTGTCTACTTCTGCCCCTCCCTGGAAGAACATTTCATTCTCTAAGACCCCGTCCACCTCCTGCTTTATGCCAGCAGACTCTGTCCACCTCCTGCAGTATGCCTGCAGCCTCCATCCACCTCCGACAGTATTCCCGCAGCCTTCATCCACCTTCTGCAGTATGCCCGCAGCCTCTGTCCACCTCCTGCAGTATGCCCGCAGCCTCCGTCCACCTCCTGCAGTATGCCCGAAGCCTCCGTTCACTTCCTGCAGTATGCCCGCAGCCTCCATCCACCTCCTGCAGTATGCCCGCAGCCTCTGTCCAACTCCTGTAGTATGCCCGCAGCCTCCATCCACCTCCTGTAGTATGCCCGCAGCCTCCGTCCACCTCATGCAGTATGCCCGCAGCCTCCGTCCACCTCCTGTAGTATGCCCACAGCCTCCTTCCACCTCCTGCAGTATGCCCGCAGCCTTCATCCACCTCCTGCAGTATGCACGCAGCCTCCGTTCACCTCCTGCAGTATGCCTGCAGCCCCTGTCCACCTCCTGCAGTATGTCCGCAGACTACATCCACCTCCTGCAGTATGCCCGCAGCCTCCATCCACCTCCTGCAGTATGCCCGCAGCCTCCATCCACCTCCTGCAGTATGTCCACAGACTCCATCCACCTACTGCAGTATGCCCACAGCCTCAATCCACCTACTGCAGTATGTCCGCAGACTGCGTCCTCCTCCTGCAGTATGCCCGCAGCCTCCATCCACCTCCTGCAGTATGCCCGCAGCCTCCATCCACCTCCTGCTGTATGCCCGCAGCCTCTGTCCACCTCCTGCAGTTTGTCCGCAGCCTCCGTCCACCTCCTGTAGTATGCCCGCAGCTTCCCTCCACCCCCTGCAGTATGCCCGCTGCCTCCTTCCACCTCCTGCAGTATGCCTGCAGCCTCCGTCCACTTCCTGCAGTTTTTCTGCAGCCTCCGTTCACCTTTTGTAGTATGCCCGCAGCCTCCGTTCACCTTCTGTAGTATGCCCGCAGCCTCCGTCCACCTCCTGTAGTATGCCCGCAGACTCTGTCCACCTCCTGCAGTATGCCCGCAGCCTCCATCCACCTCCTGCAGTATGCCCGCAGCCTTCATCCACCTCCTGCAGTATGCCCGCAGCCTCTGTCCATCTTCTGCAGTATGCCCGCAGCCTCCGTCCACCTCCTGCAGTATGCCCAAAGCCTCCGTTCACCTCCTGCAGTATGTCCGCAGCCTCCCTATACCTCCTGTAGTATGCCCGCAGCCACTGTCCACCTCCTGCAGTATGTCCGCAGACTGCATCCACCTCCTGCAGTATGCCCACAGCCTCCATCCACCTCCTGCAGTATGCCCGCAGCCTCCATCCACCTCCTGCAGTATGCCCGCAGCCTCCGTCCACCTCCTGCAGTTTGTCTGCAGCCTCCGTCCACCTCATGTAGTATGCCCGCAGCCTCCCTCCACCCCCTTCAGTATGCCCGCAGCCTCCATCCACCTCCTGCAGTATGCCCGCAGCCTCTGTCCACCTCCTGCAGTTTGTCTGCAGCCTCCGTTCACCTTCTGTAGTATGCCCGCAGCCTCCGTTCACCTTCTGTAGTATGCCCGCAGCCTCCGTCCACCTCCTGTAGTATGCCCGCAGACTCTGTCCACCTCCTGCAGTATGCCCGCAGCCTCCATCCACCTCCTGCAGTATGCCCACAGCCTCCATCCACCTCCTGCAGTATGCCCGCAGCCTCTGTCCATCTTCTGCAGTATGCTCGCAGCCTCCATCCACCTCCTGCAGTATGTCCGCAGACTCCCTCCACCTCCTGCAGTATGCCCGCAGCCTCTGTCCACCTCCTGCAGTATGCCTGCAGCCTATGTGAACCTCCTGCAGTATGCCTGCAGCCTCCATCCACCTACTGTAGTATGCCTGCAGCCTCCATCCACCTCCTGCAATATGCCCGCAGCCTCCATCCACCTCCTGTAGTATGCCCGCAGCCTCTGTCCACCTCCTGTGTCATGCCCGCAGCCTCCGTCCACCTCCTGCAGTATGTCCGCAGCCTCCGTTCACCTTCTGTAGTATGCCCGCAGCCCCCGTCCACCTCCTGTAGTATGCCCGCAGCCCCCATCCACCTCCTGTAGTATGCCCGCAGCCTCTGTCCATCTTCTGCAGTATGCTCGCAGCCTCCATCCACCTCCTGCAGTATGTCCGCAGACTCCCTCCACCTCCTGCAGTATGCCCGCAGCCTCTGTCCACCTCCTGCAGTATGCCTGCAGCCTATGTCCACCTCCTGCAGTATGCCTGCAGCCTCTGTCCACCTCCTGCAATATGCCCGCAGCCTCCGTCCACCTCCTGCAGTATGCCCGCAGCCTCTGTCCAACTCCTGTAGTATGCCCGCAGCCTCTGCGTCCACCTCCTGTAGTATGCCCGCAGCCTCCGTCCACCTCATGCAGCATGCCTGCAGCCTCCGTCCACCTCCTGTAGTATGCCCACAGCCTCCTTCCACCTCCTGCATTATGCCTGCAGCCTTCATCCACCTCCTGCTGTGTGCACGCAGCCTCCGTTCACCTCCTGCAGTATGCCCGCAGCCCCTGTCCACCTCCTGCAGTATGCCCACAGCCTCCATCCACCTCCTGCAGTATGTCCACAGACTCCATCCACCTCCTGCAGTATGCCAACAGCCTCCATCCACCTCCTGCAGTATGTCTGCAGACTGCGTCCTCCTCCTGCAGTATGGCCGCAGCCTCCATTCACCTCCTGCAGTATGCCTGCAGCCTCCATCCACCTCCTGCAGTATGCCCGCAGCTTCCATCCACCTCCTCCTGTATGCCCGCAGCCTCCGTCCACCTCCTGCAGTTTGTCTGCAGCCTCCGTCCACCTCATGTAGTATGCCCGCAGCCTCCCTCCACCCCCTACAGTATGCCCGCAGCCTCCATCCACCTCCTGCAGTATGCCCGCAGCCTCTGTCCACCTCCTGCAGTTTGTCTGCAGCCTCCGTTCACCTTCTGTAGTATGCCCGCAGCCTCCGTTCACCTTCTGTAGTATGCCCGCAGCCTCCGTCCACCTCCTGTAGTATGCCCGCAGACTCTGTCCACCTCCTGCAGTATGCCCGCAGCCTCCATCCACCTCCTGCAGTATGCCCACAGCCTCCATCAACCTCCTGCAGTATGCCCGCAGCCTCTGTCCACCTCCTGCAGTATGCCTGCAGCCTATGTCCACCTCCTGCAGTATGCCTGCAGCCTCTGTCCACCTCCTACAATATGCCCGCAGCCTCCATCCACCTCCTGTAGTATGCCCGCAGCCTCTGTCCACCTCCTGTGTCATGCCCGCAGCCTCCGTCCACCTCCTGCAGTATGTCCGCAGCCTCCGTTCACCTTCTGTAGTATGCCCGCAGCCCCCGTCCACCTCCTGTAGTATGCCCGCAGCCCCCATCCACCTCCTGTAGTATGCCCGCAGCCCCCATCCACCTCCTGTAGTATGCCCGCAGCCTCTGTCCACCTCCTGTAGTATGCCCGCAGCCTCTGTCCACCTCCTGTGTCATGCCCGCAGCCTCCGTCCACCTCCTGCAGTTTTTCCGCAGCCTCCGTTCACCTTCTGTAGTATGCCCGCAGCACCCGTCCACCTCCTGTAGTATGCCCGCAGCCTCCATCCCACTCCTGCAGTATGCCTGCAGCCTCTGTCCACCTCCTGTGTCATGCCCACAGCCTCTGTCCTCCTCCTGCAGTATGCCTGCAGCCTCTGTCCACCTCCTGCAGTATGCCCGCAGCCTCTGTCCACCTCCTGCAGTATGCCTGCAGCCTCTGTCCACCTCCTGCAGTATGCCCGCAGCCTCTGTCCACCTCCTGCAGTATGCCCGCAGCCTCCGTCCAATTCCTGCAGTATGCCGGCAGCCTCCATCCACCTCCTGCAGTATGCCCGCAGCCTCCGTCCACCTCCTGCAGTATGTCCGCAGCCTCCATCCACCTCCTGTAGTATGCCCGCAGCCTCCATCCCCCTCCTGCAGTATGCCCGCAGCCACCGTCCACCTACTGTAGTATGCCCGCAGCCTCCGTCCACCTCCTGTAGTATGCCCACAGCCTCCGTTCACCTCCTGTAGTATGCCCGCAGCCTCCGCCCACCTCCTACAGTGTGCCCTCACCCTCCATCCTCCTCCTGCAGTATGCCTGCAGACTCTGTCCACCTCCTGCAGTATGTCCGCAGCCTCCATCCACCTCCTGCAGTATGCCCGCAGCCTCTGTCCATCTCCTGCAGTATGCCTGCAGCCTCTGTCCACCTCCTGCAGTATGCCTGCAGCCTCCATCCACCTCCTGTGTCATGCCAGCAGCCTCCATCCACCTCCTGCAGTATGCCCGCAGCCTCCATCAAACTCCTGCAGTATGCCCGCAGCCTCCACCCACCTCCTGCAGTATGCTCGCAGCCTCCACCCACCTCCTGTGTCATGCCCGCAGACTCAATCCACCTCCTATGTCATGCCCGCAGCCTCCATGCACCTCCTGCAGTATGTCCGCAGCCTCCATCCACCTCCTGCAGTATGCCCGCAGCCTCCGTCCACCTCCTGCAGTATGCTCGCAGCCTCCGTCCACCTCCTGTAGTATGCCTGCAGCCTCCGACCACCTCCTGTAGTATGCCCGCAGCCTCTGTCCACCTCCTGTATCATGCCCGCAGCCTCCGTCCACCTCCTGCAGTGTGTCCGCAGCCTCCGTTCACCTTCTGTAGTATGCCCGCAGCCCCCGTCCACCTCCTGTAGTATGCCCGCAGCCTCCGTCCACCTCCTGCAGTATGCCGGCAGCCTCCGTCCACCTCCTGTAGTATGCCAGCAGCCTCCGTCCACCTCCTGCAGTATGCCCACAGCCCCCCGTCCACCTCCTGTAGTATGCCCGCAGCCCCCGTCCACCTCCTGTAGTATGCCCGCAGCCTCCATCCACCTCCTGCAGTATGCCCGCAGCCTCCGTCCACCTCCTGTAGTATGCCCGCAGCCTCTGTCCACCTCCTGCAGTATGCCCGCAGTCTCCGCAGATACCATCAAAATTGCCTCCATCAAAACTGCCCCATCCTCTAGCCCCATTCTACTGCCACCCTCAAAAGTGCCCTATCCTATTGCCCCATCAAAACTGCCCCATTATACTTCCACCATAAAATTGGCCCCATCAAAATTGCCCCCATCAAAATTGTCCCATAATACTACCCCCATCAAATTGCCCCATCAAAACTGCCCCCTCCTATTCCTGTATTATAAATGATTAGTAATGGTGTGTTCCCTCCGCCCAACCCCCGGGATTTGTATGTAATCAGAGGTGAGATGTTCCAGCCCCTCCTCCATTGCCCATAAAAGTTTACCCTTTTTATAAATGACCACCGCCTCGCATTACGTCATTTCCGGTTTACAAATAACGGGATGGTATGGCCCGGCGATGCCGATCGATGACACAAATCTCCCAGGAGGCATTGCAGAGCGGAAATGACGAGCTCCGCCCCCGGGGAGGGGGAAGGGAAGATTTCAATCTGAGATATAAAATATATATAAATGTCATTGGAAGTGTCTACTACTGCCCCTCCCTGGAAGAACATTTCATTCTCTAAGACCCCGCCCACTGATTATTCATTGGATGTGTCTACTTCTGCCCCTCCCTGGAAGAACATTTCATTCTCTAAGACCCCGCCCACTGATTATTCATTGGATGGGTTTACTTCTGCCCCTCCCTGGAAGAACATTTCATTCTCTAAGACCCCGCCCACTGATTATTCATTGGATGTGTCTACTTCTGCCCCTCCCTGGAAGAACATTTCATTCTCTAAGACCCCGCCCACTGATTATTCATTGGATGTGTCTACTTCTGCCCCTCCCTGGAAGAACATTTCATTCTCTAAGACCTTGCCCACTGATTATTCATTAGATGTGTCTACTTCTGCCCCTCCCTGGAAGAACATTTCATTCTCTAAGACCCCGTCCACCTCCTGCTTTATGCCAGCAGACTCTGTCCACCTCCTGCAGTATGCCCGCAGCCTCCATCCACCTCCTGCAGTATTCCCGCAGCCTTCATCCACCTCCTGCAGTATGCCCGCAGCCTCTGTCCACCTCCTGCAGTATGCCCGCAGCCTCCGTCCACCTCCTGCAGTATGCCCGAAGCCTCCGTTCACCTCCTGCAGTATGCCCGCAGCCTCCATCCACCTCCTGCAGTATGCCCGCAGCCTCTGTCCAACTCCTGTAGTATGCCCGCAGCCTCCGTTCACCTCCTGTAGTATGCCCGCAGCCTCTGTCCACCTCATGCAGTATGCCCGCAGCCTCCGTCCACCTCCTGTAGTATGCCCACAGCCTCCTTCCACCTCCTGCAGTATGCCCGCAGCCTTCATCCACCTCCTGCAGTATGCACGCAGCCTCCGTTCACCTCCTGCAGTATGCCTGCAGCCCCTGTCCACCTCCTGCAGTATGTCCGCAGACTACATCCACCTCCTGCAGTATGCCCGCAGCCTCCATCCACCTCCTGCAGTATGCCCGCAGCCTCCATCCACCTCCTGCAGTATGTCCACAGACTCCATCCACCTCCTGCAGTATGCCCACAGCCTCAATCCACCTCCTGCAGTATGCCCACAGCCTCCATCCACCTCCTACAGTATGCCCGCAGCCTCCATCCACCTCCTGCTGTATGCCCGCAGCCTCTGTCCACCTCCTGCAGTTTGTCTGCAGCCTCCGTCCACCTCCTGTAATATGCCCGCAGCCTCCCTCCACCCCCTGCAGTATGCCCGCAGCCTCCATCCACCTCCTGCAGTATGCCCGCAGCCTCCGTCCACCTCCTGCAGTTTTTCTGCAGCCTCCGTTCACCTTTTGTAGTATGCCCGCAGCCTCCGTTCACCTTCTGTAGTATGCCCGCAGCCTCCGTCCACCTCCTGTAGTATGCCCGCAGACTCTGTCCACCTCCTGCAGTATGCCCACAGCCTCCATCCACCTCCTGCAGTATGCCCGCAGCCTCCATCCACCTCCTGCAGTATGCCCGCAGCCTCTGTCCATCTTCTGCAGTATGCCCGCAGCCTCCGTCCACCTCCTGCAGTATGCCCAAAGCCTCCGTTCACCTCCTGCAGTATGCCCGCAGCCTCCCTCCACCTCCTGCAGTATGCCCGCAGCCTCTGTCCAACTCCTGTAGTATGCCTGCAGCCTCCGCGTCCACCTCCTGTAGTATGCCCGCAGCCTCCGTCCACCTCATGCAGTATGCCCGCAGCCTCCGTCCACCTCCTGTAGTATGCCCACAGCCTCCTTCCACCTCCTGCAGTATGCCCGCAGCCTTCATCCACCTCCTGCAGTATGCACGCAGCCTCCGTTCACCTCCTGCAGTATGCCCGCAGCCCCTGTCCACCTCCTGCAGTATGTCCGCAGACTGCATCCACCTCCTGCAGTATGCCCACAGCCTCCCTCCACCCCCTTCAGTATGCCCGCAGCCTCCATCCACCTCCTGCAGTATGCCCGCAGCCTCTGTCCACCTCCTGCAGTTTGTCTGCAGCCTCCGTTCACCTTCTGTAGTATGCCCGCAGCCTCCGTTCACCTTCTGTAGTATGCCCGCAGCCTCCGTCCACCTCCTGTAGTATGCCCGCAGCCCCCGTCCACCTCCTGTAGTATGCTCGCAGCCTCCATCCACCTCCTGCAGTATGCCCGCAGCCTCAGTCCACCTCCTGTAGTATGCCCGCAGCCTCTGTCCACCTCCTGCAGTATGCCCACAGACTCTGTCCATCTTCTGCAGTATGCCCGCAGCCTCCATCCACCTCCTGCAGTATGCCCGCAGCCTCTGTCCATCTTCTGCAGTATGCCCGCAGCCTCCGTCCACCTCCTGCAGTATGCCCAAAGCCTCCGTTCACCTCCTGCAGTATGCCCGCAGCCTCCCTCCACCTCCTGCAGTATGCCCGCAGCCTCTGTCCAACTCCTGTAGTATGCCTGCAGCCTCCGCGTCCACCTCCTGTAGTATGCCCGCAGCCTCCGTCCACCTCATGCAGTATGCCCGCAGCCTCCGTCCACCTCCTGTAGTATGCCCACAGCCTCCTTCCACCTCCTGCAGTATGCCCGCAGCCTTCATCCACCTCCTGCAGTATGCACGCAGCCTCCGTTCACCTCCTGCAGTATGCCCGCAGCCCCTGTCCACCTCCTGCAGTATGTCCGCAGACTGCATCCACCTCCTGCAGTATGCCCACAGCCTCCCTCCACCCCCTTCAGTATGCCCGCAGCCTCCATCCACCTCCTGCAGTATGCCCGCAGCCTCTGTCCACCTCCTGCAGTTTGTCTGCAGCCTCCGTTCACCTTCTGTAGTATGCCCGCAGCCTCCGTTCACCTTCTGTAGTATGCCCGCAGCCTCCGTCCACCTCCTGTAGTATGCCCGCAGCCCCCGTCCACCTCCTGTAGTATGCTCGCAGCCTCCATCCACCTCCTGCAGTATGCCCGCAGCCTCAGTCCACCTCCTGTAGTATGCCCGCAGCCTCTGTCCACCTCCTGCAGTATGCCCACAGACTCTGTCCATCTTCTGCAGTATGCCCGCAGCCTCCATCCAACTCCTGCAGTATGCCCACAGACTTCCTCCACTTCCTGCAGTATGCCCGCAGCCTCTGTCCACCTCCTGCAGTATGCCCGCAGTCTCCGCAGATACCATCAAAATTGCCTCCATCAAAACTGCCCCATCCTCTAGCCCCATTCTACTGCCACCCTCAAAAGTGCCCTATTCTATTGCCCCATCAAAACTGCCCCATTATACTCCCACCATAAAAATGGCCACATCAAAATTGCCCCCATCAAAATTGTCCCATAATACTACAACCATCAAATTGCCCCATCAAAACTGCCCCCTCCTATTCCTGTATTATAAATGATTAGTAATGGTGTGTTCCCTCTGCCCAACCCCCGGGATTTGTATGTAATCAGAGGTGAGATGTTCCAGCCCCTCCTCCATTGCCCATAAAAGTTTACCCTTTTTATAAATGACCACCGCCTCGCATTACGTCATTTCCGGTTTACAAATAACGGGATGGTATGGCCCGGCGATGCCGATCGATGACACAAATTTCCCAGGAGGCATTGCAGAGCGGAAATGACGAGCTCCGCCCCCGGGGAGGGGGAAGGGAAGATTTCAATCTGAGATATAAAATATATATAAATGTCATTGGAAGTGTCTACTTCTGCCCCTCCCTGGAAGAACATTTCATTCTCTAAGACCCCGCCCACTGATTATTCATTGGATGTGTCTACTTCTGCCCCTCCCTGGAAGAACATTTCATTCTCTAAGACCCCGCCCACTGATTATTCATTGGATGGGTTTACTTCTGCCCCTCCCTGGAAGAACATTTCATTCTCTAAGACCCCGCCCACTGATTATTCATTGGATGGGTTTACTTCTGCCCCTCCCTGGAAGAACATTTCATTCTCTAAGACCCCGCCCACTGATTATTCATTGGATGTGTCTTCTTCTGCCCCTCCCTGGAAGAACATTTCATTCTCTAAGACCCCGCCCACTGATTATTCATTGGATGTGTCTACTTCTGCCCCTCCCTGGAAGAACATTTCATTCTCTAAGACCCCGCCCACTGATTATTCATTGGATGTGTCTACTTCTGCCCCTCCCTGGAAGAACATTTCATTTTCTAAGACCCCGCCCACTGATTATTCATTGGATGTGTCTACTTCTGCCCCTCCCTGGAAGAACATTTCATTTTCTAAGACCCCGCCCACTAATTCTTCATTGGATGTGTCTACTTCTGCCCTTCTCTGGAAGAACATTTCATTCTCTAAGACCCCGCCCACTGATTATTCATTGGATGTGTCTACTTCTGCCCCTCCCTGGAAGAACATTTCATTTTCTAAGACCCCGCCCACTGATTATTCATTGGATGTGTCTACTTCTGCCCCTCCCTGGAAGAACATTTCATT
Source organism: Lithobates clamitans (assembly GCA_037952925.1). Classification (NCBI taxonomy): domain Eukaryota; kingdom Metazoa; phylum Chordata; class Amphibia; order Anura; family Ranidae; genus Lithobates; species Lithobates clamitans. The sequence continues at coordinate 194,062 of JBBGZY010000937.1, read as the reverse complement.
CTCTAAGACCCCGCCCACTGATTATTCATTGGATGTGTCTACTTCTGCCCCTCCCTGGAAGAACATTTCATTTTCTAAGACCCCGCCCACTGATTATTCATTGGATGTGTCTACTTCTGCCCCTCTCTGGAAGAACATTTCATTCTCTAAGACCCCGCCCACTGATTATTCATTGGATGTGTCTACTTCTGCCCCTCCCTGGAAGAACATTTCATTCTCTAAGACCTTGCCCACTGATTATTCATTAGATGTGTCTACTTCTGCCCCTCCCTGGAAGAACATTTCATTCTCTAAGACCCAGTCCACCTCCTGCTTTATGCCAGCAGACTCTGTCCACCTCCTGCAGTATGCCCGCAGCCTCCATCCACCTCCTGCAGTATTCCCGCAGCCTTCATCCACCTCCTGCAGTATGCCTGCAGCCTCTGTCCACCTCCTGCAGTATGCCCGCAGCCTCTGTCCACCTCCTGCAGTATGCCCGAAGCCTCCGTTCACCTCCTGCAGTATGCCCGCAGCCTCTGTCCAACTCCTGTAGTATGCCCGCAGCCTCCGTCCACCTCCTGTAGTATGCCCGCAGCCTCCGTCCACCTCATGCAGTATGCCCGCAGCCTCCGTCCACCTCCTGTAGTATGCCCACAGCCTCCTTCCACCTCCTGCAGTATGCCCGCAGCCTTCATCCACCTCCTGCAGTATGCACGCAGCCTCCGTTCACCTCCTGCAGTATGCCTGCAGCCCCTGTCCACCTCCTGCAGTATGTCCGCAGACTACATCCACCTCCTGCAGTATGCCCGCAGCCTCCATCCACCTCCTGCAGTATGCCCACAGCCTCCATCCACCTCCTTCAGTATGTCCACAGACTCCATCCACCTCCTGCAGTATGCCCACAGCTTCAATCCACCTCCTGCAGTATGTCCGCAGACTGCGTCCTCCTCCTGCAGTATGCCTGCAGCCTCCATCCACCTCCTGCAGTATGCCCGCAGCCTCCATCCTCCTCCTGCAGTATGCCCGCAGCCTCCGTCCACCTCCTGCAGTTTGTCCACAGCCTCCGTCCACCTCCTGTAGTATGCCCGCAGCCTCCCTCCACCCCCTGCAGTATGCCCGCATCCTCCATCCACCTCCTGCAGTATGCCTGCAGCCTCCGTCCACCTCCTGCAGTTTTTCTGCAGCCTCCGTTCACCTTTTGTAGTATGCTCGCAGCCTCCGTTCACCTTCTGTAGTATGCCCGCAGCCTCCGTCCACCTCCTGTAGTATGCCCGCAGCCTCTGTCCACCTCCTGCAGTATGCCCACAGACTCTGTCCATCTTCTGCAGTATGCCCGCAGCCTCCATCCAACTCCTGCAGTATGCCCACAGACTTCCTCCACTTCCTGCAGTATGCCCGCAGCCTCTGTCCACCTCCTGCAGTATGCCCGCAGTCTCCGCAGATACCATCAAAATTGCCTCCATCAAAACTGCCCCATCCTCTAGCCCCATTCTACTGCCACCCTCAAAAGTGCCCTATTCTATTGCCCCATCAAAACTGCCCCATTATACTCCCACCATAAAAATGGCCACATCAAAATTGCCCCCATCAAAATTGTCCCATAATACTACAACCATCAAATTGCCCCATCAAAACTGCCCCCTCCTATTCCTGTATTATAAATGATTAGTAATGGTGTGTTCCCTCTGCCCAACCCCCGGGATTTGTATGTAATCAGAGGTGAGATGTTCCAGCCCCTCCTCCATTGCCCATAAAAGTTTACCCTTTTTATAAATGACCACCGCCTCGCATTACGTCATTTCCGGTTTACAAATAACGGGATGGTATGGCCCGGCGATGCCGATCGATGACACAAATTTCCCAGGAGGCATTGCAGAGCGGAAATGACGAGCTCCGCCCCCGGGGAGGGGGAAGGGAAGATTTCAATCTGAGATATAAAATATATATAAATGTCATTGGATGTGTCTACTTCTGCCCCTCCCTGGAAGAACATTTCATTCTCTAAGACCCCGCCCACTGATTATTCATTGGATGTGTCTACTTCTGCCCCTCCCTGGAAGAACATTTCATTCTCTAAGACCCCGCCCACTGATTATTCATTGGATGGGTTTACTTCTGCCCCTCCCTGGAAGAACATTTCATTCTCTAAGACCCCGCCCACTGATTATTCATTGGATGGGTTTACTTCTGCCCCTCCCTGGAAGAACATTTCATTCTCTAAGACCCCGCCCACTGATTATTCATTGGATGTGTCTTCTTCTGCCCCTCCCTGGAAGAACATTTCATTCTCTAAGACCCCGCCCACTGATTATTCATTGGATGTGTCTACTTCTGCCCCTCCCTGGAAGAACATTTCATTCTCTAAGACCCCGCCCACTGATTATTCATTGGATGTGTCTACTTCTGCCCCTCCCTGGAAGAACATTTCATTTTCTAAGACCCCGCCCACTGATTATTCATTGGATGTGTCTACTTCTGCCCCTCCCTGGAAGAACATTTCATTTTCTAAGACCCCGCCCACTGATTATTCATTGGATGTGTCTACTTCTGCCCTTCTCTGGAAGAACATTTCATTCTCTAAGACCCCGCCCACTGATTATTCATTGGATGTGTCTACTTCTGCCCCTCCCTGGAAGAACATTTCATTTTCTAAGACCCCGCCCACTGATTATTCATTGGATGTGTCTACTTCTGCCCCTCCCTGGAAGAACATTTCATTCTCTAAGACCCCGCCCACTGATTATTCATTGGATGTGTCTACTTCTGCCCCTCCCTGGAAGAACATTTCATTTTCTAAGACCCCGCCCACTGATTATTCATTGGATGTGTCTACTTCTGCCCCTCTCTGGAAGAACATTTCATTCTCTAAGACCCCGCCCACTGATTATTCATTGGATGTGTCTACTTCTGCCCCTCCCTGGAAGAACATTTCATTCTCTAAGACCTTGCCCACTGATTATTCATTAGATGTGTCTACTTCTGCCCCTCCCTGGAAGAACATTTCATTCTCTAAGACCCAGTCCACCTCCTGCTTTATGCCAGCAGACTCTGTCCACCTCCTGCAGTATGCCCGCAGCCTCCATCCACCTCCTGCAGTATTCCCGCAGCCTTCATCCACCTCCTGCAGTATGCCTGCAGCCTCTGTCCACCTCCTGCAGTATGCCCGCAGCCTCTGTCCACCTCCTGCAGTATGCCCGAAGCCTCCGTTCACCTCCTGCAGTATGCCCGCAGCCTCTGTCCAACTCCTGTAGTATGCCCGCAGCCTCCGTCCACCTCCTGTAGTATGCCCGCAGCCTCCGTCCACCTCATGCAGTATGCCCGCAGCCTCCGTCCACCTCCTGTAGTATGCCCACAGCCTCCTTCCACCTCCTGCAGTATGCCCGCAGCCTTCATCCACCTCCTGCAGTATGCACGCAGCCTCCGTTCACCTCCTGCAGTATGCCTGCAGCCCCTGTCCACCTCCTGCAGTATGTCCGCAGACTACATCCACCTCCTGCAGTATGCCCGCAGCCTCCATCCACCTCCTGCAGTATGCCCACAGCCTCCATCCACCTCCTGCAGTATGTCCACAGACTCCATCCACCTCCTGCAGTATGCCCACAGCTTCAATCCACCTCCTGCAGTATGTCCGCAGACTGCGTCCTCCTCCTGCAGTATGCCTGCAGCCTCCATCCACCTCCTGCAGTATGCCCGCAGCCTCCATCCTCCTCCTGCAGTATGCCCGCAGCCTCCGTCCACCTCCTGCAGTTTGTCCACAGCCTCCGTCCACCTCCTGTAGTATGCCCGCAGCCTCCCTCCACCCCCTGCAGTATGCCCGCATCCTCCATCCACCTCCTGCAGTATGCCTGCAGCCTCCGTCCACCTCCTGCAGTTTTTCTGCAGCCTCCGTTCACCTTTTGTAGTATGCTCGCAGCCTCCGTTCACCTTCTGTAGTATGCCCGCAGCCTCCGTCCACCTCCTGTAGTATGCCCGCAGACTCTGTCCACCTCCTGCAGTATGCCCGCAGCCTCCATCAACCTCCTGCAGTATGCCCGCAGCCTCCATCCACCTTTTGCAGTATGCCCGCAGCCTCTGTCCATCTTCTGCAGTATGACCGCAGCCTCCGTTCACCTCCTGCAGTATGCCCAAAGCCTCCGTTCACCTCCTGCAGTATGCCCGCAGCCTCCCTCCACCTCCTGCAGTATGCCCGCAGCCTCTGTCCAACTCCTGTAGTATGCCTGCAGCCTCCGCGTCCACCTCCTGTAGTATGCCCGCAGCCTCCGTCCACCTCATGCAGTATGCCCGCAGCCTCCGTCCACCTCCTGTAGTATGCCCACAGCCTCCTTCCACCTCCTGCAGTATGCCCGCAGCCTTCATCCACCTCCTGCAGTATGCACACAGCCTCCGTTCACCTCCTGCAGTATGCCCGCAGCCCCTGTCCACCTCCTGCAGTATGCCCGCAGCCTCTGTCCATCTTCTGCAGTATGCCCGCAGCCTCCATCCAACTCCTGCAGTATGCCCACAGACTTCCTCCACTTCCTGCAGTATGCCCGCAGCCTCTGTCCACCTCCTGCAGTATGCCCGCAGTCTCCGCAGATACCATCAAAATTGCCTCCATCAAAACTGCCCCATCCTCTAGCCCCATTCTACTGCCACCCTCAAAAGTGCCCTATTCTATTGCCCCATCAAAACTGCCCCATTATACTCCCACCATAAAAATGGCCCCATCAAAATTGCCCCCATCAAAATTGTCCCATAATACTACAACCATCAAATTGCCCCATCAAAACTGCCCCCTCCTATTCCTGTATTATAAATGATTAGTAATGGTGTGTTCCCTCTGCCCAACCCCCGGGATTTGTATGTAATCAGAGGTGAGATGTTCCAGCCCCTCCTCCATTGCCCATAAAAGTTTACCCTTTTTATAAATGACCACCGCCTCGCATTACGTCATTTCCGGTTTACAAATAACGGGATGGTATGGCCCGGCGATGCCGATCGATGACACAAATTTCCCAGGAGGCATTGCAGAGCGGAAATGACGAGCTCCGCCCCCGGGGAGGGGGAAGGGAAGATTTCAATCTGAGATATAAAATATATATAAATGTCATTGGAAGTGTCTACTTCTGCCCCTCCCTGGAAGAACATTTCATTCTCTAAGACCCCGCCCACTGATTATTCATTGGATGTGTCTACTTCTGCCCCTCCCTGGAAGAACATTTCATTCTCTGAGACCCCGCCCACTGATTATTCATTGGATGGGTTTACTTCTGCCCCTCCCTGGAAGAACATTTCATTCTCTAAGACCCCGCCCACTGATTATTCATTGGATGGGTTTACTTCTGCCCCTCCCTGGAAGAACATTTCATTCTCTAAGACCCCGCCCACTGATTATTCATTGGATGTGTCTACTTCTGCCCCTCCCTGGAAGAACATTTCATTCTCTAAGACCCCGCCCACTGATTATTCATTGGATGTGTCTACTTCTGCCCCTCCCTGGAAGAACATTTCATTTTCTAAGACCCCGCCCACTGATTATTCATTGGATGTGTCTACTTCTGCCCCTCCCTGGAAGAACATTTCATTTTCTAAGACCCCGCCCACTGATTATTCATTGGATGTGTCTACTTCTGCCCCTCTCTGGAAGAACATTTCATTCTCTAAGACCCCGCCCACTGATTATTCATTGGATGTGTCTACTTCTGCCCCTCCCTGGAAGAACATTTCATTTTCTAAGACCCCGCCCACTGATTATTCATTGGATGTGTCTACTTCTGCCCCTCTCTGGAAGAACATTTCATTCTCTAAGACCCCGCCCACTGATTATTCATTGGATGTGCCTACTTCTGCCCCTCCCTGGAAGAACATTTCATTTTCTAAGACCCCGCCCACTGATTATTCATTGGATGTGTCTACTTCTGCCCCTCTCTGGAAGAACATTTCATTCTCTAAGACCCCGCCCACTGATTATTCATTGGATGTGTCTACTTCTGCCCCTCCCTGGAAGAACATTTCATTCTCTAAGACCTTGCCCACTGATTATTCATTAGATGTGTCTACTTCTGCCCCTCCCTGGAAGAACATTTCATTCTCTAAGACCCCGTCCACCTCCTGCTTTATGCCAGCAGACTCTGTCCACCTCCTGCAGTATGCCCGCAGCCTCCATCCACCTCCTGCAGTATTCCCGCAGCCTTCATCCACCTCCTGCAGTATGCCCGCAGCCTCTGTCCACCTCCTGCAGTATGCCCGCAGCCTCCGTCCACCTCCTGTAGTATGCCCGAAGCCTCCGTTCACCTCCTGCTGTATGCCCGCAGCCTCTGTCCAACTCCTGTAGTATGCCCGCAGCCTCCGTCCACCTCCTGTAGTATGCCCGCAGCCTCCGTCCACCTCATGCAGTATGCCCGCAGCCTCCGTCCACCTCCTGTAGTATGCCCACAGCCTCCTTCCACCTCCTGCAGTATGCCCGCAGCCTTCATCCACCTCCTGCAGTATGCACGCAGCCTCCGTTCACCTCCTGCAGTATGCCTGCAGCCCCTGTCCACCTCCTGCAGTATGTCCGCAGACTACATCCACCTCCTGCAGTATGCCCGCAGCCTCCATCCACCTCCTGCAGTATGCCCACAGCCTCCATCCACCTCCTGCAGTATGTCCACAGACTCCATCCACCTCCTGCAGTATGCCCACAGCTTCAATCCACCTCCTGCAGTATGTCTGCAGACTGCGTCCTCCTCCTGCAGTATGCCTGCAGCCTCCATCCACCTCCTGCAGTATGCCCGCAGCCTCCATCCTCCTCCTGCAGTATGCCCGCAGCCTCCGTCCACCTCCTGCAGTTTGTCCACAGCCTCCGTCCACCTCCTGTAGTATGCCCGCAGCCTCCCTCCACCCCCTGCAGTATGCCCGCAGCCTCCATCCACCTCCTGCAGTATGCCTGCAGCCTCCGTCCACCTCCTGCAGTTTTTCTGCAGCCTCCGTTCACCTTTTGTAGTATGCTCGCAGCCTCCGTTCACCTTCTGTAGTATGCCCGCAGCCTCCGTCCACCTCCTGTAGTATGCCCGCAGACTCTGTCCACCTCCTGCAGTATGCCCACAGCCTCCATCCACCTCCTGCAGTATGCCCGCAGCCTCCATCCACCTCCTGCAGTATGCCCGCAGCCTCTGTCCATCTTCTGCAGTATGACCGCAGCCTCCGTCCACCTCCTGCAGTATGCCCAAAGCCTCCGTTCACCTCCTGCAGTATGCCCGCAGCCTCCCTCCACCTCCTGCAGTATGCCCGCAGCCTCTGTCCAACTCCTGTAGTATGCCTGCAGCCTCCGCGTCCACCTCTTGTAGTATGCCCACAGCCTCCGTCCACCTCATGCAGTATGCCCGCAGCCTCCGTCCACCTCCTGTAGTATGCCCACAGCCTCCTTCCACCTCCTGCAGTATGCCCGCAGCCTTCATCCACCTCCTGCAGTATGCCCGCAGCCTCCATCCACCTCCTGCAGTATGTCCACAGACTCCATCCACCTCCTGCAGTATGCCAACAGCCTCCATCCACCTCCTGCAGTATGTCCGCAGACTGCGTCCTCCTCCTGCAGTATGGCCGCAGCCTCCATTCACCTCCTGCAGTATGCCCGCAGCCTCCATCCACCTCCTGCAGTATGCCCGCAGCTTCCATCCACCTCCTCCTGTATGCCTGCAGCCTCTGTCCACCTCCTGCAGTTTGTCTGCAGCCTCCCTCCACCCCCTTCAGTATGCCCGCAGCCTCCATCCACCTCCTGCAGTATGCCCGCAGCCTCTGTCCACCTTCTGCAGTTTGTCTGCAGCCTCTGTTCACCTTCTGTAGTATGCCCGCAGCCTCCGTTCACCTTCTGTAGTATGCCCGCAGCCTCCGTCCACCTCCTGTAGTATGCCCGCAGACTCTGTCCACCTCCTGCAGAATGCCCGCAGCCTCCATCCACCTCCTGCAGTATGCCCGCAGCCTCCATCCACCTCCTGCAGTATGCCCGCAGCCTCTGTCCATCTTCTGCAGTATGCCTGCAGCCTCCATCCACCTCCTGCAGTATGTCCGCAGACTCCCTCCACCTCCTGCAGTATGCCCACAGCCTCTGTCCACCTCCTGCAGTATGCCTGCAGCCTATGTCCACCTCCTGCAGTATGCCTGCAGCCTCTGTCCACCTCCTGCAATATGCCCGCAGCCTCTGTCCACCTCCTGCAGTATGCCCGCAGCCTCTGTCCATCTTCTGCAGTATGTCCGCAGCCTCCATCCAACTCCTGCAGTATGTCCGCAGGCTCCCTCCACCTCCTGCAGTATGCCCGCAGCCTCTATCCACCTCCTGCAGTATGCCCGCAGCCTCCATCCACCTCCTGCAGTATGCGCACAGACTCCCTCCACCTCCTGCAGTATGCCCGCAGACTTCCTCCACCTCCTGCAGTATGCCCACAGCCTCTGTCCACCTCCTGCAGTATGCCCGCAGTCTCCGCAGATACCATCAAAATTGCCTCCATCAAAACTGCCCCATCCTCTAGCCCCATTCTACTGCCACCCTCAAAAGTGCCCTATCCTATTGCCCCATCAAAACTGCCCCATTATACTCCCACCATAAAAATGGCCCCATCAAAATTGCCCCATCCTATTGCCCCATCAAAATTGTCCCATAATACTACCACCATCAAAATGCCCCATCAAAACTGCCCCCTCCTATTCCTGTATTATAAATGAGGATTTGTATGTAATCAGAGGTTAGATGTTCCAGCCCCTCCTCCATTGCCCATAAAAGTTTACCTTTTTATAAATGACCGCCGCCTCGCATTACGTCATTTCCGGTTTACAAATGATTTGATGGTATGGCCCGGCGATGCCGATCGATGACAAAAATCTCCCAGGAGGCATTGCAGAGGGGAAATGATGAGCTCCGCCCCGGGGAGGGGGAAGGGAAGATTTCAATCTAAAGATATAAAATATATATAAATGTCATTGGAAGTGTCTACTTCTGCCCCTCCCTGGAAGAACATTTCATTCTCTAAGACCCTGCCCACTGATTATTCATTGGATGTGTCTACTTCTGCCCCTCCCTGGAAGAACATTTCATTCTCTAAGACCCCGCCCACTGATTATTCATTGGATGGGTTTACTTCTGCCCCTCCCTGGAAGAACATTTCATTTTCTAAGACCCCGCCCACTGATTATTCATTGGATGGGTTTACTTCTGCCCCTCCCTGGAAGAACATTTCATTCTCTAAGACCCCGCCCACTGATTATTCATTGGATGTGTCTTCTTCTGCCCCTCCCTGGAAGAACATTTCATTCTCTAAGACCCCGCCCACTGATTATTCATTGGATGTGTCTACTTCTGCCCCTCCCTGGAAGAACATTTCATTCTCTAAGACCCCGCCCACTGATTATTCATTGGATGTGTCTACTTCTGCCCCTCCCTGGAAGAACATTTCATTTTCTAAGACCCCGCCCACTGATTATTCATTGGATGTGTCTACTTCTGCCCCTCCCTGGAAGAACATTTCATTTTCTAAGACCCCGCCCACTAATTATTCATTGGATGTGTCTACTTCTGCCCCTCTCTGGAAGAACATTTCATTCTCTAAGACCCCGCCCACTGATTATTCATTGGATGTGTCTACTTCTGCCCCTCTCTGGAAGAACATTTCATTCTCTAAGACCCCGCCCACTGATTATTCATTGGATGTGCCTACTTCTGCCCCTCCCTGGAAGAACATTTCATTTTCTAAGACCCCGCCCACTGATTATTCATTGGATGTGTCTACTTCTGCCCCTCTCTGGAAGAACATTTCATTCTCTAAGACCCCGCCCACTGATTATTCATTGGATGTGTCTACTTCTGCCCCTCCCTGGAAGAACATTTCATTCTCTAAGACCTTGCCCACTGATTATTCATTAGATGTGTCTACTTCTGCCCCTCCCTGGAAGAACATTTCATTCTCTAAGACCCCGTCCACCTCCTGCTTTATGCCAGCAGACTCTGTCCACCTCCTGCAGTATGCCCGCAGCCTCCATCCACCTCCTGCAGTATTCCCGCAGCCTTCATCCACCTCCTGCAGTATGCCCGCAGCCTCTGTCCACCTCCTGCAGTATGCCCGCAGCCTCCGTCCACCTCCTGTAGTATGCCCGAAGCCTCCGTTCACCTCCTGCTGTATGCCCGCAGCCTCTGTCCAACTCCTGTAGTATGCCCGCAGCCTCCGTCCACCTCCTGTAGTATGCCCGCAGCCTCCGTCCACCTCATGCAGTATGCCCGCAGCCTCCGTCCACCTCCTGTAGTATGCCCACAGCCTCCTTCCACCTCCTGCAGTATGCCCGCAGCCTTCATCCACCTCCTGCAGTATGCACGCAGCCTCCGTTCACCTCCTGCAGTATGCCTGCAGCCCCTGTCCACCTCCTGCAGTATGTCCGCAGACTACATCCACCTCCTGCAGTATGCCCGCAGCCTCCATCCACCTCCTGCAGTATGCCCACAGCCTCCATCCACCTCCTGCAGTATGTCCACAGACTCCATCCACCTCCTGCAGTATGCCCACAGCTTCAATCCACCTCCTGCAGTATGTCTGCAGACTGCGTCCTCCTCCTGCAGTATGCCTGCAGCCTCCATCCACCTCCTGCAGTATGCCCGCAGCCTCCATCCTCCTCCTGCAGTATGCCCGCAGCCTCCGTCCACCTCCTGCAGTTTGTCCACAGCCTCCGTCCACCTCCTGTAGTATGCCCGCAGCCTCCCTCCACCCCCTGCAGTATGCCCGCAGCCTCCATCCACCTCCTGCAGTATGCCTGCAGCCTCCGTCCACCTCCTGCAGTTTTTCTGCAGCCTCCGTTCACCTTTTGTAGTATGCTCGCAGCCTCCGTTCACCTTCTGTAGTATGCCCGCAGCCTCCGTCCACCTCCTGTAGTATGCCCGCAGACTCTGTCCACCTCCTGCAGTATGCCCACAGCCTCCATCCACCTCCTGCAGTATGCCCGCAGCCTCCATCCACCTCCTGCAGTATGCCCGCAGCCTCTGTCCATCTTCTGCAGTATGACCGCAGCCTCCGTCCACCTCCTGCAGTATGCCCAAAGCCTCCGTTCACCTCCTGCAGTATGCCCGCAGCCTCCCTCCACCTCCTGCAGTATGCCCGCAGCCTCTGTCCAACTCCTGTAGTATGCCTGCAGCCTCCGCGTCCACCTCTTGTAGTATGCCCACAGCCTCCGTCCACCTCATGCAGTATGCCCGCAGCCTCCGTCCACCTCCTGTAGTATGCCCACAGCCTCCTTCCACTTCCTGCAGTATGCCCGCAGCCTTCATCCACCTCCTGCAGTATGCCCGCAGCCTCCATCCACCTCCTGCAGTATGTCCACAGACTCCATCCACCTCCTGCAGTATGCCAACAGCCTCCATCCACCTCCTGCAGTATGTCCGCAGACTGCGTCCTCCTCCTGCAGTATGGCCGCAGCCTCCATTCACCTCCTGCAGTATGCCCGCAGCCTCCATCCACCTCCTGCAGTATGCCCGCAGCTTCCATCCACCTCCTCCTGTATGCCTGCAGCCTCTGTCCACCTCCTGCAGTTTGTCTGCAGCCTCCCTCCACCCCCTTCAGTATGCCCGCAGCCTCCATCCACCTCCTGCAGTATGCCCGCAGCCTCTGTCCACCTTCTGCAGTTTGTCTGCAGCCTCTGTTCACCTTCTGTAGTATGCCCGCAGCCTCCGTTCACCTTCTGTAGTATGCCCGCAGCCTCCGTCCACCTCCTGTAGTATGCCCGCAGACTCTGTCCACCTCCTGCAGAATGCCCGCAGCCTCCATCCACCTCCTGCAGTATGCCCGCAGCCTCCATCCACCTCCTGCAGTATGCCCGCAGCCTCTGTCCATCTTCTGCAGTATGCCTGCAGCCTCCATCCACCTCCTGCAGTATGTCCGCAGACTCCCTCCACCTCCTGCAGTATGCCCACAGCCTCTGTCCACCTCCTGCAGTATGCCTGCAGCCTATGTCCACCTCCTGCAGTATGCCTGCAGCCTCTGTCCACCTCCTGCAATATGCCCGCAGCCTCTGTCCACCTCCTGCAGTATGCCCGCAGCCTCTGTCCATCTTCTGCAGTATGTCCGCAGCCTCCATCCAACTCCTGCAGTATGTCCGCAGGCTCCCTCCACCTCCTGCAGTATGCCCGCAGCCTCTATCCACCTCCTGCAGTATGCCCGCAGCCTCCATCCACCTCCTGCAGTATGCGCACAGACTCCCTCCACCTCCTGCAGTATGCCCGCAGACTTCCTCCACCTCCTGCAGTATGCCCACAGCCTCTGTCCACCTCCTGCAGTATGCCCGCAGTCTCCGCAGATACCATCAAAATTGCCTCCATCAAAACTGCCCCATCCTCTAGCCCCATTCTACTGCCACCCTCAAAAGTGCCCTATCCTATTGCCCCATCAAAACTGCCCCATTATACTCCCACCATAAAAATGGCCCCATCAAAATTGCCCCATCCTATTGCCCCATCAAAATTGTCCCATAATACTACCACCATCAAAATGCCCCATCAAAACTGCCCCCTCCTATTCCTGTATTATAAATGAGGATTTGTATGTAATCAGAGGTTAGATGTTCCAGCCCCTCCTCCATTGCCCATAAAAGTTTACCTTTTTATAAATGACCGCCGCCTCGCATTACGTCATTTCCGGTTTACAAATGATTTGATGGTATGGCCCGGCGATGCCGATCGATGACAAAAATCTCCCAGGAGGCATTGCAGAGGGGAAATGATGAGCTCCGCCCCGGGGAGGGGGAAGGGAAGATTTCAATCTAAAGATATAAAATATATATAAATGTCATTGGAAGTGTTTACTTCTGCCCCTCCCTGGAAGAACATTTCATTCTCTAAGACCCTGCCCACTGATTATTCATTGGATGTGTCTACTTCTGCCCCTCCCTGGAAGAACATTTCATTCTCTAAGACCCCGCCCACTGATTATTCATTGGATGGGTTTACTTCTGCCCCTCCCTGGAAGAACATTTCATTCTCTAAGACCCCGCCCACTGATTATTCATTGGATGGGTTTACTTCTGCCCCTCCCTGGAAGAACATTTCATTCTCTAAGACCCCGCCCACTGATTATTCATTGGATGTGTCTTCTTCTGCCCCTCCCTGGAAGAACATTTCATTCTCTAAGACCCCGCCCACTGATTATTCATTGGATGTGTCTACTTCTGCCCCTCCCTGGAAGAACATTTCATTCTCTAAGACCCCGCCCACTGATTATTCATTGGATGTGTCTACTTCTGCCCCTCCCTGGAAGAACATTTCATTTTCTAAGACCCCGCCCACTGATTATTCATTGGATGTGTCTACTTCTGCCCCTCCCTGGAAGAACATTTCATTTTCTAAGACCCCGCCCACTAATTATTCATTGGATGTGTCTACTTCTGCCCCTCTCTGGAAGAACATTTCATTCTCTAAGACCCCGCCCACTGATTATTCATTGGATGTGTCTACTTCTGCCCCTCCCTGGAAGAACATTTCATTTTCTAAGACCCCGCCCACTGATTATTCATTGGATGTGTCTACTTCTGCCCCTCCCTGGAAGAACATTTCATTCTCTAAGACCCCGCCCACTGATTATTCATTGGATGTGTCTACTTCTGCCCCTCCCTGGAAGAACATTTCATTTTCTAAGACCCCGCCCACTGATTATTCATTGGATGTGTCTACTTCTGCCCCTCTCTGGAAGAACATTTCATTCTCTAAGACCCCGCCCACTGATTATTCATTGGATGTGTCTACTTCTGCCCCTCCCTGGAAGAACATTTCATTCTCTAAGACCTTGCCCACTGATTATTCATTAGATGTGTCTACTTCTGCCCCTCCCTGGAAGAACATTTCATTCTCTAAGACCCAGTCCACCTCCTGCTTTATGCCAGCAGACTCTGTCCACCTCCTGCAGTATGCCCGCAGCCTCCATCCACCTCCTGCAGTATTCCCGCAGCCTTCATCCACCTCCTGCAGTATGCCTGCAGCCTCTGACCACCTCCTGCAGTATGCCCGCAGCCTCTGTCCACCTCCTGCAGTATGCCCGAAGCCTCCGTTCACCTCCTGCAGTATGCCCGCAGCCTCTGTCCAACTCCTGTAGTATGCCCGCAGCCTCCGTCCACCTCCTGTAGTATGCCCGCAGCCTCCGTCCACCTCATGCAGTATGCCCGCAGCCTCCGTCCACCTCCTGTAGTATGCCCACAGCCTCCTTCCACCTCCTGTAGTATGCCCGCAGCCTTCATCCACCTCCTGCAGTATGCACGCAGCCTCCGTTCACCTCCTGCAGTATGCCTGCAGCCCCTGTCCACCTCCTGCAGTATGTCCGCAGACTACATCCACCTCCTGCAGTATGCCCGCAGCCTCCATCCACCTCCTGCAGTATGCCCACAGCCTCCATCCACCTCCTGCAGTATGTCCACAGACTCCATCCACCTCCTGCAGTATGCCCACAGCTTCAATCCACCTCCTGCAGTATGTCCGCAGACTGCGTCCTCCTCCTGCAGTATGCCTGCAGCCTCCATCCACCTCCTGCAGTATGCCCGCAGCCTCCATCCTCCTCCTGCAGTATGCCCGCAGCCTCCGTCCACCTCCTGCAGTTTGTCCACAGCCTCCGTCCACCTCCTGTAGTATGCCCGCAGCCTCCCTCCACCCCCTGCAGTATGCCCGCATCCTCCATCCACCTCCTGCAGTATGCCTGCAGCCTCCGTCCACCTCCTGCAGTTTTTCTGCAGCCTCCGTTCACCTTTTGTAGTATGCTCGCAGCCTCCGTTCACCTTCTGTAGTATGCCCGCAGCCTCCGTCCACCTCCTGTAGTATGCCCGCAGACTCTGTCCACCTCCTGCAGTATGCCCGCAGCCTCCATCAACCTCCTGCAGTATGCCCGCAGCCTCCATCCACCTTTTGCAGTATGCCCGCAGCCTCTGTCCATCTTCTGCAGTATGACCGCAGCCTCCGTTCACCTCCTGCAGTATGCCCAAAGCCTCCGTTCACCTCCTGCAGTATGCCCGCAGCCTCCCTCCACCTCCTGCAGTATGCCCGCAGCCTCTCTCCAACTCCTGTAGTATGCCTGCAGCCTCCGCGTCCACCTCCTGTAGTATGCCCGCAGCCTCCGTCCAACTCATGCAGTATGCCCGCAGCCTCCGTCCACCTCCTGTAGTATGCCCACAGCCTCCTTCCACCTCCTGCAGTATGCCCGCAGCCTTCATCCACCTCCTGCAGTATGCACACAGCCTCCGTTCACCTCCTGCAGTATGCCCGCAGCCCCTGTCCACCTCCTGCAGTATGCCCGCAGCCTCTGTCCATCTTCTGCAGTATGCCCGCAGCCTCCATCCAACTCCTGCAGTATGCCCACAGACTTCCTCCACTTCCTGCAGTATGCCCGCAGCCTCTGTCCACCTCCTGCAGTATGCCCGCAGTCTCCGCAGATACCATCAAAATTGCCTCCATCAAAACTGCCCCATCCTCTAGCCCCATTCTACTGCCACCCTCAAAAGTGCCCTATTCTATTGCCCCATCAAAACTGCCCCATTATACTCCCACCATAAAAATGGCCCCATCAAAATTGCCCCCATCAAAATTGTCCCATAATACTACAACCATCAAATTGCCCCATCAAAACTGCCCCCTCCTATTCCTGTATTATAAATGATTAGTAATGGTGTGTTCCCTCTGCCCAACCCCCGGGATTTGTATGTAATCAGAGGTGAGATGTTCCAGCCCCTCCTCCATTGCCCATAAAAGTTTACCCTTTTTATAAATGACCACCGCCTCGCATTACGTCATTTCCGGTTTACAAATAACGGGATGGTATGGCCCGGCGATGCCGATCGATGACACAAATTTCCCAGGAGGCATTGCAGAGCGGAAATGACGAGCTCCGCCCCCGGGGAGGGGGAAGGGAAGATTTCAATCTGAGATATAAAATATATATAAATGTCATTGGAAGTGTCTACTTCTGCCCCTCCCTGGAAGAACATTTCATTCTTTAAGACCCCGCCCACTGATTATTCATTGGATGTGTCTACTTCTGCCCCTCCCTGGAAGAACATTTCATTCTCTGAGACCCCGCCCACTGATTATTCATTGGATGGGTTTACTTCTGCCCCTCCCTGGAAGAACATTTCATTCTCTAAGACCCCGCCCACTGATTATTCATTGGATGGGTTTACTTCTGCCCCTCCCTGGAAGAACATTTCATTCTCTAAGACCCCGCCCACTGATTATTCATTGGATGTGTCTACTTCTGCCCCTCCCTGGAAGAACATTTCATTCTCTAAGACCCCGCCCACTGATTATTCATTGGATGTGTCTACTTCTGCCCCTCCCTGGAAGAACATTTCATTTTCTAAGACCCCGCCCACTGATTATTCATTGGATGTGTCTACTTCTGCCCCTCCCTGGAAGAACATTTCATTTTCTAAGACCCCGCCCACTGATTATTCATTGGATGTGTCTACTTCTGCCCCTCCCTGGAAGAACATTTCATTTTCTAAGACCCCGCCCACTAATTATTCATTGGATGTGTCTACTTCTGCCCCTCTCTGGAAGAACATTTCATTCTCTAAGACCCCGCCCACTGATTATTCATTGGATGTGTCTACTTCTGCCCCTCTCTGGAAGAACATTTCATTCTCTAAGACCCCGCCCACTGATTATTCATTGGATGTGCCTACTTCTGCCCCTCCCTGGAAGAACATTTCATTTTCTAAGACCCCGCCCACTGATTATTCATTGGATGTGTCTACTTCTGCCCCTCTCTGGAAGAACATTTCATTCTCTAAGACCCCGCCCACTGATTATTCATTGGATGTGTCTACTTCTGCCCCTCCCTGGAAGAACATTTCATTCTCTAAGACCTTGCCCACTGATTATTCATTAGATGTGTCTACTTCTGCCCCTCCCTGGAAGAACATTTCATTCTCTAAGACCCCGTCCACCTCCTGCTTTATGCCAGCAGACTCTGTCCACCTCCTGCAGTATGCCCGCAGCCTCCATCCACCTCCTGCAGTATTCCCGCAGCCTTCATCCACCTCCTGCAGTATGCCCGCAGCCTCTGTCCACCTCCTGCAGTATGCCCGCAGCCTCCGTCCACCTCCTGTAGTATGCCCGAAGCCTCCGTTCACCTCCTGCTGTATGCCCGCAGCCTCTGTCCAACTCCTGTAGTATGCCCGCAGCCTCCGTCCACCTCCTGTAGTATGCCCGCAGCCTCCGTCCACCTCATGCAGTATGCCCGCAGCCTCCGTCCACCTCCTGTAGTATGCCCACAGCCTCCTTCCACCTCCTGCAGTATGCCCGCAGCCTTCATCCACCTCCTGCAGTATGCACGCAGCCTCCGTTCACCTCCTGCAGTATGCCTGCAGCCCCTGTCCACCTCCTGCAGTATGTCCGCAGACTACATCCACCTCCTGCAGTATGCCCGCAGCCTCCATCCACCTCCTGCAGTATGCCCACAGCCTCCATCCACCTCCTGCAGTATGTCCACAGACTCCATCCACCTCCTGCAGTATGCCCACAGCTTCAATCCACCTCCTGCAGTATGTCTGCAGACTGCGTCCTCCTCCTGCAGTATGCCTGCAGCCTCCATCCACCTCCTGCAGTATGCCCGCAGCCTCCATCCTCCTCCTGCAGTATGCCCGCAGCCTCCGTCCACCTCCTGCAGTTTGTCCACAGCCTCCGTCCACCTCCTGTAGTATGCCCGCAGCCTCCCTCCACCCCCTGCAGTATGCCCGCAGCCTCCATCCACCTCCTGCAGTATGCCTGCAGCCTCCGTCCACCTCCTGCAGTTTTTCTGCAGCCTCCGTTCACCTTTTGTAGTATGCTCGCAGCCTCCGTTCACCTTCTGTAGTATGCCCGCAGCCTCCGTCCACCTCCTGTAGCATGCCCGCAGACTCTGTCCACCTCCTGCAGTATGCCCACAGCCTCCATCCACCTCCTGCAGTATGCCCGCAGCCTCCATCCACCTCCTGCAGTATGCCCGCAGCCTCTGTCCATCTTCTGCAGTATGACCGCAGCCTCCGTCCACCTCCTGCAGTATGCCCAAAGCCTCCGTTCACCTCCTGCAGTATGCCCGCAGCCTCCCTCCACCTCCTGCAGTATGCCCGCAGCCTCTGTCCAACTCCTGTAGTATGCCTGCAGCCTCCGCGTCCACCTCTTGTAGTATGCCCACAGCCTCCGTCCACCTCATGCAGTATGCCCGCAGCCTCCGTCCACCTCCTGTAGTATGCCCACAGCCTCCTTCCACCTCCTGCAGTATGCCCGCAGCCTTCATCCACCTCCTGCAGTATGCCCGCAGCCTCCATCCACCTCCTGCAGTATGTCCACAGACTCCATCCACCTCCTGCAGTATGCCAACAGCCTCCATCCACCTCCTGCAGTATGTCCGCAGACTGCGTCCTCCTCCTGCAGTATGGCCGCAGCCTCCATTCACCTCCTGCAGTATGCCCGCAGCCTCCATCCACCTCCTGCAGTATGCCCGCAGCTTCCATCCACCTCCTCCTGTATGCCTGCAGCCTCTGTCCACCTCCTGCAGTTTGTCTGCAGCCTCCCTCCACCCCCTTCAGTATGCCCGCAGCCTCCATCCACCTCCTGCAGTATGCCCGCAGCCTCTGTCCACCTTCTGCAGTTTGTCTGCAGCCTCTGTTCACCTTCTGTAGTATGCCCGCAGCCTCCGTTCACCTTCTGTAGTATGCCCGCAGCCTCCGTCCACCTCCTGTAGTATGCCCGCAGACTCTGTCCACCTCCTGCAGAATGCCCGCAGCCTCCATCCACCTCCTGCAGTATGCCCGCAGCCTCCATCCACCCCCTGCAGTATGCCCGCAGCCTCTGTCCATCTTCTGCAGTATGCCTGCAGCCTCCATCCACCTCCTGCAGTATGTCCGCAGACTCCCTCCACCTCCTGCAGTATGCCCACAGCCTCTGTCCACCTCCTGCAGTATGCCTGCAGCCTATGTCCACCTCCTGCAGTATGCCTGCAGCCTCTGTCCACCTCCTGCAATATGCCCGCAGCCTCTGTCCACCTCCTGCAGTATGCCCGCAGCCTCTGTCCATCTTCTGCAGTATGTCCGCAGCCTCCATCCAACTCCTGCAGTATGTCCGCAGGCTCCCTCCACCTCCTGCAGTATGCCCGCAGCCTCTATCCACCTCCTGCAGTATGCCCGCAGCCTCCATCCACCTCCTGCAGTATGCGCACAGACTCCCTCCACCTCCTGCAGTATGCCCGCAGACTTCCTCCACCTCCTGCAGTATGCCCACAGCCTCTGTCCACCTCCTGCAGTATGCCCGCAGTCTCCGCAGATACCATCAAAATTGCCTCCATCAAAACTGCCCCATCCTCTAGCCCCATTCTACTGCCACCCTCAAAAGTGCCCTATCCTATTGCCCCATCAAAACTGCCCCATTATACTCCCACCATAAAAATGGCCCCATCAAAATTGCCCCATCCTATTGCCCCATCAAAATTGTCCCATAATACTACCACCATCAAAATGCCCCATCAAAACTGCCCCCTCCTATTCCTGTATTATAAATGAGGATTTGTATGTAATCAGAGGTTAGATGTTCCAGCCCCTCCTCCATTGCCCATAAAAGTTTACCTTTTTATAAATGACCGCCGCCTCGCATTACGTCATTTCCGGTTTACAAATGATTTGATGGTATGGCCCGGCGATGCCGATCGATGACAAAAATCTCCCAGGAGGCATTGCAGAGGGGAAATGATGAGCTCCGCCCCGGGGAGGGGGAAGGGAAGATTTCAATCTAAAGATATAAAATATATATAAATGTCATTGGAAGTGTCTACTTCTGCCCCTCCCTGGAAGAACATTTCATTCTCTAAGACCCTGCCCACTGATTATTCATTGGATGTGTCTACTTCTGCCCCTCCCTGGAAGAACATTTCATTCTCTAAGACCCCGCCCACTGATTATTCATTGGATGGGTTTACTTCTGCCCCTCCCTGGAAGAACATTTCATTCTCTAAGACCCCGCCCACTGATTATTCATTGGATGGGTTTACTTCTGCCCCTCCCTGGAAGAACATTTCATTCTCTAAGACCCCGCCCACTGATTATTCATTGGATGTGTCTTCTTCTGCCCCTCCCTGGAAGAACATTTCATTCTCTAAGACCCCGCCCACTGATTATTCATTGGATGTGTCTACTTCTGCCCCTCCCTGGAAGAACATTTCATTCTCTAAGACCCCGCCCACTGATTATTCATTGGATGTGTCTACTTCTGCCCCTCCCTGGAAGAACATTTCATTTTCTAAGACCCCGCCCACTGATTATTCATTGGATGTGTCTACTTCTGCCCCTCCCTGGAAGAACATTTCATTTTCTAAGACCCCGCCCACTAATTATTCATTGGATGTGTCTACTTCTGCCCCTCTCTGGAAGAACATTTCATTCTCTAAGACCCCGCCCACTGATTATTCATTGGATGTGTCTACTTCTGCCCCTCCCTGGAAGAACATTTCATTTTCTAAGACCCCGCCCACTGATTATTCATTGGATGTGTCTACTTCTGCCCCTCCCTGGAAGAACATTTCATTCTCTAAGACCCCGCCCACTGATTATTCATTGGATGTGTCTACTTCTGCCCCTCCCTGGAAGAACATTTCATTTTCTAAGACCCCGCCCACTGATTATTCATTGGATGTGTCTACTTCTGCCCCTCTCTGGAAGAACATTTCATTCTCTAAGACCCCGCCCACTGATTATTCATTGGATGTGTCTACTTCTGCCCCTCCCTGGAAGAACATTTCATTCTCTAAGACCTTGCCCACTGATTATTCATTAGATGTGTCTACTTCTGCCCCTCCCTGGAAGAACATTTCATTCTCTAAGACCCAGTCCACCTCCTGCTTTATGCCAGCAGACTCTGTCCACCTCCTGCAGTATGCCCGCAGCCTCCATCCACCTCCTGCAGTATTCCCGCAGCCTTCATCCACCTCCTGCAGTATGCCTGCAGCCTCTGACCACCTCCTGCAGTATGCCCGCAGCCTCTGTCCACCTCCTGCAGTATGCCCGAAGCCTCCGTTCACCTCCTGCAGTATGCCCGCAGCCTCTGTCCAACTCCTGTAGTATGCCCGCAGCCTCCGTCCACCTCCTGTAGTATGCCCGCAGCCTCCGTCCACCTCATGCAGTATGCCCGCAGCCTCCGTCCACCTCCTGTAGTATGCCCACAGCCTCCTTCCACCTCCTGTAGTATGCCCGCAGCCTTCATCCACCTCCTGCAGTATGCACGCAGCCTCCGTTCACCTCCTGCAGTATGCCTGCAGCCCCTGTCCACCTCCTGCAGTATGTCCGCAGACTACATCCACCTCCTGCAGTATGCCCGCAGCCTCCATCCACCTCCTGCAGTATGCCCACAGCCTCCATCCACCTCCTGCAGTATGTCCACAGACTCCATCCACCTCCTGCAGTATGCCCACAGCTTCAATCCACCTCCTGCAGTATGTCCGCAGACTGCGTCCTCCTCCTGCAGTATGCCTGCAGCCTCCATCCACCTCCTGCAGTATGCCCGCAGCCTCCATCCTCCTCCTGCAGTATGCCCGCAGCCTCCGTCCACCTCCTGCAGTTTGTCCACAGCCTCCGTCCACCTCCTGTAGTATGCCCGCAGCCTCCCTCCACCCCCTGCAGTATGCCCGCATCCTCCATCCACCTCCTGCAGTATGCCTGCAGCCTCCGTCCACCTCCTGCAGTTTTTCTGCAGCCTCCGTTCACCTTTTGTAGTATGCTCGCAGCCTCCGTTCACCTTCTGTAGTATGCCCGCAGCCTCCGTCCACCTCCTGTAGTATGCCCGCAGACTCTGTCCACCTCCTGCAGTATGCCCGCAGCCTCCATCAACCTCCTGCAGTATGCCCGCAGCCTCCATCCACCTTTTGCAGTATGCCCGCAGCCTCTGTCCATCTTCTGCAGTATGACCGCAGCCTCCGTTCACCTCCTGCAGTATGCCCAAAGCCTCCGTTCACCTCCTGCAGTATGCCCGCAGCCTCCCTCCACCTCCTGCAGTATGCCCGCAGCCTCTCTCCAACTCCTGTAGTATGCCTGCAGCCTCCGCGTCCACCTCCTGTAGTATGCCCGCAGCCTCCGTCCACCTCATGCAGTATGCCCGCAGCCTCCGTCCACCTCCTGTAGTATGCCCACAGCCTCCTTCCACCTCCTGCAGTATGCCCGCAGCCTTCATCCACCTCCTGCAGTATGCACACAGCCTCCGTTCACCTCCTGCAGTATGCCCGCAGCCCCTGTCCACCTCCTGCAGTATGCCCGCAGCCTCTGTCCATCTTCTGCAGTATGCCCGCAGCCTCCATCCAACTCCTGCAGTATGCCCACAGACTTCCTCCACTTCCTGCAGTATGCCCGCAGCCTCTGTCCACCTCCTGCAGTATGCCCGCAGTCTCCGCAGATACCATCAAAATTGCCTCCATCAAAACTGCCCCATCCTCTAGCCCCATTCTACTGCCACCCTCAAAAGTGCCCTATTCTATTGCCCCATCAAAACTGCCCCATTATACTCCCACCATAAAAATGGCCCCATCAAAATTGCCCCCATCAAAATTGTCCCATAATACTACAACCATCAAATTGCCCCATCAAAACTGCCCCCTCCTATTCCTGTATTATAAATGATTAGTAATGGTGTGTTCCCTCTGCCCAACCCCCGGGATTTGTATGTAATCAGAGGTGAGATGTTCCAGCCCCTCCTCCATTGCCCATAAAAGTTTACCCTTTTTATAAATGACCACCGCCTCGCATTACGTCATTTCCGGTTTACAAATAACGGGATGGTATGGCCCGGCGATGCCGATCGATGACACAAATTTCCCAGGAGGCATTGCAGAGCGGAAATGACGAGCTCCGCCCCCGGGGAGGGGGAAGGGAAGATTTCAATCTGAGATATAAAATATATATAAATGTCATTGGAAGTGTCTACTTCTGCCCCTCCCTGGAAGAACATTTCATTCTCTAAGACCCCGCCCACTGATTATTCATTGGATGTGTCTACTTCTGCCCCTCCCTGGAAGAACATTTCATTCTCTGAGACCCCGCCCACTGATTATTCATTGGATGGGTTTACTTCTGCCCCTCCCTGGAAGAACATTTCATTCTCTAAGACCCCGCCCACTGATTATTCATTGGATGGGTTTACTTCTGCCCCTCCCTGGAAGAACATTTCATTCTCTAAGACCCCGCCCACTGATTATTCATTGGATGTGTCTACTTCTGCCCCTCCCTGGAAGAACATTTCATTCTCTAAGACCCCGCCCACTGATTATTCATTGGATGTGTCTACTTCTGCCCCTCCCTGGAAGAACATTTCATTTTCTAAGACCCCGCCCACTGATTATTCATTGGATGTGTCTACTTCTGCCCCTCCCTGGAAGAACATTTCATTTTCTAAGACCCCGCCCACTGATTATTCATTGGATGTGTCTACTTCTGCCCCTCTCTGGAAGAACATTTCATTCTCTAAGACCCCGCCCACTGATTATTCATTGGATGTGTCTACTTCTGCCCCTCCCTGGAAGAACATTTCATTTTCTAAGACCCCGCCCACTGATTATTCATTGGATGTGTCTACTTCTGCCCCTCTCTGGAAGAACATTTCATTCTCTAAGACCCCGCCCACTGATTATTCATTGGATGTGCCTACTTCTGCCCCTCCCTGGAAGAACATTTCATTTTCTAAGACCCCGCCCACTGATTATTCATTGGATGTGTCTACTTCTGCCCCTCTCTGGAAGAACATTTCATTCTCTAAGACCCCGCCCACTGATTATTCATTGGATGTGTCTACTTCTGCCCCTCCCTGGAAGAACATTTCATTCTCTAAGACCTTGCCCACTGATTATTCATTAGATGTGTCTACTTCTGCCCCTCCCTGGAAGAACATTTCATTCTCTAAGACCCCGTCCACCTCCTGCTTTATGCCAGCAGACTCTGTCCACCTCCTGCAGTATGCCCGCAGCCTCCATCCACCTCCTGCAGTATTCCCGCAGCCTTCATCCACCTCCTGCAGTATGCCCGCAGCCTCTGTCCACCTCCTGCAGTATGCCCGCAGCCTCCGTCCACCTCCTGTAGTATGCCCGAAGCCTCCGTTCACCTCCTGCTGTATGCCCGCAGCCTCTGTCCAACTCCTGTAGTATGCCCGCAGCCTCCGTCCACCTCCTGTAGTATGCCCGCAGCCTCCGTCCACCTCATGCAGTATGCCCGCAGCCTCCGTCCACCTCCTGTAGTATGCCCACAGCCTCCTTCCACCTCCTGCAGTATGCCCGCAGCCTTCATCCACCTCCTGCAGTATGCACGCAGCCTCCGTTCACCTCCTGCAGTATGCCTGCAGCCCCTGTCCACCTCCTGCAGTATGTCCGCAGACTACATCCACCTCCTGCAGTATGCCCGCAGCCTCCATCCACCTCCTGCAGTATGCCCACAGCCTCCATCCACCTCCTGCAGTATGTCCACAGACTCCATCCACCTCCTGCAGTATGCCCACAGCTTCAATCCACCTCCTGCAGTATGTCTGCAGACTGCGTCCTCCTCCTGCAGTATGCCTGCAGCCTCCATCCACCTCCTGCAGTATGCCCGCAGCCTCCATCCTCCTCCTGCAGTATGTCCGCAGCCTCCGTCCACCTCCTGCAGTTTGTCCACAGCCTCCGTCCACCTCCTGTAGTATGCCCGCAGCCTCCCTCCACCCCCTGCAGTATGCCCGCAGCCTCCATCCACCTCCTGCAGTATGCCTGCAGCCTCCGTCCACCTCCTGCAGTTTTTCTGCAGCCTCCGTTCACCTTTTGTAGTATGCTCGCAGCCTCCGTTCACCTTCTGTAGTATGCCCGCAGCCTCCGTCCACCTCCTGTAGTATGCCCGCAGACTCTGTCCACCTCCTGCAGTATGCCCACAGCCTCCATCCACCTCCTGCAGTATGCCCGCAGCCTCCATCCACCTCCTGCAGTATGCCCGCAGCCTCTGTCCATCTTCTGCAGTATGACCGCAGCCTCCGTCCACCTCCTGCAGTATGCCCAAAGCCTCCGTTCACCTCCTGCAGTATGCCCGCAGCCTCCCTCCACCTCCTGCAGTATGCCCGCAGCCTCTGTCCAACTCCTGTAGTATGCCTGCAGCCTCCGCGTCCACCTCTTGTATAGGGATGAGCCGAACACCCCCCTGTTCGGTTCGCACCAGAACATGCGAACAGGAAAAAAATTCGTTCGAACATGCGAACGCCGTTAAAGTCTATGGGACACGAACATGAATAATCAAAAGTGCTAATTTTAAAGGCTAATATGCAAGTTATTGTCATAAAAAGTGTTTGGGGACCCGGGTCCTGCCCCAGGGGACATGGATCAATGCAAAAAAAAGTTTTAAAAACGGACGTTTTTTCAGGAGCAGTGATTTTATTAATGCTTAAAGTCAAACAATAAAAGTGTAATATCCCTTTAAATTTCGTACCTGGGGGGTGTCTATAGTATGCCTGTAAAGGGGCGCATGTTTCCTGTGTTTAGAACAGTCTGACAGCAAAATGACATTTGGAAGGAAAAAACTCATTTAAAACTAGCCGCGGCTATTGCATTGCCGACAATACACATAGAAGTTCATTGATAAAAACGGCATGGGAATTCCCCACAGGGGAACCCCGAACCAAAATAAAAAAAAAAAAATGATGTGGGGGTCCCCCTAAATTCCATACAAGGCCCTTCAGGTCTGGTATGGATATTAAGGGGAACCCCAGCCAAAATTGAAAAAAAAAATTGACGTGGGGTTCCCCCTAAATTCCATACCAGACCCTTCAGGTCTGGTATGGATTTTAAGGGGAACCCCGTGCCAAAAAAAAAAAAAAAAAACGGCGTGGGGTCCCCCTAAAAATCCATACCAGACCCTTATCCGAGCACGCAACCTGGCAGGCCGCAGGAAAAGAGGGGGGACGAGAGTGCGGCCCCCCCCTCCTGAACCGTACCAGGCCACATGCCCTCAACATTGGGAGGGTGCTTTGGGGTAGCCCCCCAAAACACCTTGTCCCCATGTTGATGAGGACAAGGGCCTCATCCTCACAACCCTGGCCGGTGGTTGTGAGGGTCTGCGGGCGGGGGGCTTATCGGAATCTGGAAGCCCCCTTTAACAAGGGGACCCCCAGATCCCGGCCCCCCCCCTGTGTGAAATGGTAAGGGGGTACTTACCCCTACCATTTCACTAAAAAACTGTCAAAAATGTTAAAAATGACAAGAGACAGTTTTTGACAATTCCTTTATTTAAATGCTTCTTCTTTCTTCTTTCTTCCTTCATCTTCTTCTGGTTCTTCTGGCTCTTCTGGTTCTTCCTCCGGCGTTCTCGTCCAGCATCTTCTCCGCGGCGTCTTCTATCTTCTTCTCCTCGGGCCGCTCCGCACCCATGGCATGAGGGGAGGCTCCCGCTCTTCTCTTCATCTTCTTCTCTTCTTCATCTTCTTCTTCATCTTCTTCTTCTTCTTCTTCCTTCTTCTCTTCTTCTCTTCTTCTCTTCTTCTCTTCTTCCTGTCTTCTGCGGGCCGCTCCGCAGCCATGCTGTGGCATGGAGGGAGGCTCCCGCTGTGTGACGGCGTCTCTTCGTCTGACGGTTCTTAAATAACGGGGGGCGGGGCCACCCGGTGGCCCCGCCCCCCTCTGACGCACGGTGACATGACGGGACTTCCCTGTGGCATTCCCCGTGACGTCACAGGGAAGTCCCTCAAGTCACCGTGCGTCAGAGGGGGGCGGGGTCACCGGATGGCCCCGCCCTCCGTTATTTAAGAACCGTCAGACGAAGAGACGCCGTCACACAGCGGGAGCCTCCCACCATGCCAGCATGGCTGCGGAGCGGCCCGGAGAAGACAGGAAGAAGAGAAGAAGGAAGAAGAAGAAGATGAAGAAGATGAAGAAGAAGATGAAGAAGAGAAGAAGATGAAGAGAAGAGCGGGAGCCTCCCCTCATGCCATGGGTGCGGAGCGGCCCGAGGAGAAGAAGATAGAAGACGCCGCGGAGAAGATGCTGGACGAGAACGCCGGAGGAAGAACCAGAAGAGCCAGAAGAACCAGAAGAAGATGAAGGAAGAAAGAAGAAAGAAGAAGCATTTAAATAAAGGAATTGTCAAAAACTGTCTCTTGTCATTTTTAACATTTTTGACAGTTTTTTAGTGAAATGGTAGGGGTAAGTACCCCCTTACCATTTCACACAGGGGGGGGGCCGGGATCTGGGGGTCCCCTTGTTAAAGGGGGCTTCCAGATTCCGATAAGCCCCCCGCCCGCAGACCCTCACAACCACCGGCCAGGGTTGTGAGGATGAGGCCCTTGTCCTCATCAACATGGGGACAAGGTGTTTTGGGGGGCTACCCCAAAGCACCCTCCCAATGTTGAGGGCATGTGGCCTGGTACGGTTCAGGAGGGGGGGGGGGCCGCACTCTCGTCCCCCCCTCTTTTCCTGCGGCCTGCCAGGTTGCGTGCTCGGATAAGGGTCTGGTATGGATTTTTAGGGGGACCCCACGCCGTTTTTTTTTTTTTTTTTTGGCGCGGGGTTCCCCTTAAAATCCATACCAGACCTGAAGGGTCTGGTATGGAATTTAGGGGGAACCCCACGTCAATTTTTTTTTTCAATTTTGGCTGGGGTTCCCCTTAATATCCATACCAGACCTGAAGGGCCTTGTATGGAATTTAGGGGGACCCCCACATCATTTTTTTTTTTTATTTTGGTTCGGGGTTCCCCTGTGGGGAATTCCCATGCCGTTTTTATCAATGAACTTCTATGTGTATTGTCGGCAATGCAATAGCCGCGGCTAGTTTTAAATGAGTTTTTTCCTTCCAAATGTCATTTTGCTGTCAGACTGTTCTAAACACAGGAAACATGCGCCCCTTTACAGGCATACTATAGACACCCCCCAGGTACGAAATTTAAAGGGATATTACACTTTTATTGTTTGACTTTAAGCATTAATAAAATCACTGCTCCTGAAAAAACGTCCGTTTTTAAAACTTTTTTTTGCATTGATCCATGTCCCCTGGGGCAGGACCCGGGTCCCCAAACACTTTTTATGACAATAACTTGCATATAAGCCTTTAAAATTAGCACTTTTGATTTCTCCCATAGACTTTTAAAGGGTGTTCCGCGGCATTCGAATTTGCCGCGAACACCCCAAATTGTTCGCTGTTCGGCGAACTTGCGAACAGCCAATGTTCGAGTAGAACATGAGTTCGACTCGAACTCGAAGCTCATCCCTACTCTTGTAGTATGCCCACAGCCTCCGTCCACCTCATGCAGTATGCCCGCAGCCTCCGTCCACCTCCTGTAGTATGCCCACAGCCTCCTTCCACCTCCTGCAGTATGCCCGCAGCCTTCATCCACCTCCTGCAGTATGCCCGCAGCCTCCATCCACCTCCTGCAGTATGTCCACAGACTCCATCCACCTCCTGCAGTATGCCAACAGCCTCCATCCACCTCCTGCAGTATGTCCGCAGACTGCGTCCTCCTCCTGCAGTATGGCCGCAGCCTCCATTCACCTCCTGCAGTATGCCCGCAGCCTCCATCCACCTCCTGCAGTATGCCCGCAGCTTCCATCCACCTCCTCCTGTATGCCTGCAGCCTCTGTCCACCTCCTGCAGTTTGTCTGCAGCCTCCCTCCACCCCCTTCAGTATGCCCGCAGCCTCCATCCACCTCCTGCAGTATGCCCGCAGCCTCTGTCCACCTTCTGCAGTTTGTCTGCAGCCTCTGTTCACCTTCTGTAGTATGCCCGCAGCCTCCGTTCACCTTCTGTAGTATGCCCGCAGCCTCCGTCCACCTCCTGTAGTATGCCCGCAGCCTCCGTCCACCTCCTGTAGTATGCCCGCAGACTCTGTCCACCTCCTGCAGTATGCCCGCAGCCTCCATCCACCTCCTGCAGTATGCCCGCAGCCTCCATCCACCTCCTGCAGTATGCCCGCAGCCTCTGTCCATCTTCTGCAGTATGCCTGCAGCCTCCATCCACCTCCTGCAGTATGTCCGCAGACTCCCTCCACCTCCTGCAGTATGCCCACAGCCTCTGTCCACCTCCTGCAGTATGCCTGCAGCCTATGTCCACCTCCTGCAGTATGCCTGCAGCCTCTGTCCACCTCCTGCAATATGCCCGCAGCCTCTGTCCACCTCCTGCAGTATGCCCGCAGCCTCTGTCCATCTTCTGCAGTATGTCCGCAGCCTCCATCCAACTCCTGCAGTATGTCCGCAGGCTCCCTCCACCTCCTGCAGTATGCCCGCAGCCTCTATCCACCTCCTGCAGTATGCCCGCAGCCTCCATCCACCTCCTGCAGTATGCGCACAGACTCCCTCCACCTCCTGCAGTATGCCCGCAGACTTCCTCCACCTCCTGCAGTATGCCCACAGCCTCTGTCCACCTCCTGCAGTATGCCCGCAGTCTCCGCAGATACCATCAAAATTGCCTCCATCAAAACTGCCCCATCCTCTAGCCCCATTCTACTGCCACCCTCAAAAGTGCCCTATCCTATTGCCCCATCAAAACTGCCCCATTATACTCCCACCATAAAAATGGCCCCATCAAAATTGCCCCATCCTATTGCCCCATCAAAATTGTCCCATAATACTACCACCATCAAAATGCCCCATCAAAACTGCCCCCTCCTATTCCTGTATTATAAATGAGGATTTGTATGTAATCAGAGGTTAGATGTTCCAGCCCCTCCTCCATTGCCCATAAAAGTTTACCTTTTTATAAATGACCGCCGCCTCGCATTACGTCATTTCCGGTTTACAAATGATTTGATGGTATGGCCCGGCGATGCCGATCGATGACAAAAATCTCCCAGGAGGCATTGCAGAGGGGAAATGACGAGCTCCGCCCCGGGGAGGGGGAAGGGAAGATTTCAATCTAAAGATATAAAATATATATAAATGTCATTGGAAGTGTCTACTTCTGCCCCTCCCTGGAAGAACATTTCATTCTCTAAGACCCTGCCCACTGATTATTCATTGGATGTGTCTACTTCTGCCCCTCCCTGGAAGAACATTTCATTCTTGAAGACTCCGCCCACTGATTATTCATTGGATGTGTCTACTTCTGCCCCTCCCTGGAAGAACATTTCATTCTCTAAGACCCCGCCCACTGATTATTCATTGGATGTGTCTACTTCTGCCCCTCCCTGGAAGAACATTTCATTCTCTAAGACTCCGCCCACTGATTTTTCATTGGATGTGTCTACTTCTGCCTCTCCCTGGAAGAACATTTCATTCTCTAAGACCCCGCCCACTGATTATTCATTGGATGTGTCTACTTCTGCCCCTCCCTGGAAGAACATTTCATTCTCTAAGACCCCGCCCACTGATTATTCATTGGATGTGTCTACTTCTGCCCCTCCCTGGAAGAACATTTCATTCTCTAAGACCCCGCCCACTGATTATTCATTGGATGTGTCTACTTCTGCCCCTCCCTGGAAGAACATTTCATTCTCTAAGTCCCCGCCCACTGATTATTCATTGGATGTGTCTACTTCTGCCCCTCTCTGGAAGAACATTTCATTCTCTAAGACCCCGCCCACTGATTATTCATTGGATGTGTCTACTTCTGCCCCTCCCTGGAAGAACATTTCATTCTCTAAGACCCCGCCCACTGATTATTCATTGGATGTGTCTACTTCTGCCCCTCCCTGGAAGAACATTTCATTCTCTAATTCCCCGCCCACTGATTATTTATTGGATGTGTCTACTTCTGCCCCTCCCTGGAAGAACATTTCATTCTCTAAGACTCCGCCCACTGATTATTCATTGGATGTGTCTACTTCTGCCCCTCCCTGGAAGAACATTTAATTCTCTAAGACCCCGCCTACTGATTATTCATTGGATGTGTCTACTTCTGCCCCTCCCTGGAAGACCATTTCATTCTCCAACACCCCGCCCACTGATTATTCATTGGATGTGTCTACTTCTGCCCCTCCTTGGAAGAACATTTCATTCTCTAAGACCCCGCCCACTGATTATTCATTAGATGTGTCTACTTCTGCCCCTCCCTGGAAGAACATTTCATTCTCTAAGACCCCGCCCACTGATTATTCATTGTATGTGTCTACTTCTGCCCCTCCCTGGAAGAACATTTCACCTCTTTCTTGCTTCTCCCTCCAGTGTCTATGTCTCTAAAGGGACATTATGGTGCTGTGATGATCTTTGCTCTGTTATCTCCACAAACCAAACTCTGACCTCTCTGTATATAACATTGGATGATGATAAGAAGATGTCGGAGTCAGAAGTGAGACAACGTTGTGAGGTCCTCCGGAATGCCGGCTTCTCTGTGGATAGATACAGGTAAGATCTGTTGTATTGGAGGTAACACACATACTAAGTCTTAGAATGTGAATAGTAAAATGTAGACAACATTGGATGGTGATGAGATGATGGAGGTGGGACGTTGTTGGGAGGTCTTCTGACACCCGGGCTGCACTGTAATGAAAATGGAAGGACGGGTTACAAACATTCTATACCATTTCTGTAGAACCCATTGGAGGTCTCTGTAGTTCTACAGATAATTAGAGAGATGATTGAGATTTCCTGGGCCAGTCACAGATTTCCCAGATGATGGAGAATTTATTCCTCATCCCAAGTTTTATCATTACAGATGGGGGATGGGGAAAATTAGATCCACCAATAATAATCTTAGTCAGGTCCTACAATCTTCCACAAGGTTTTACCTTTACAGAAAAATAACCCCCCATCCCCCAAGGTCCATCCAATGTGTCAGTATAAATGAGCCAATCAGATGTGTGTTCTCATCCTGTACACATGACAGCCCAGCACACCAGTCATACAGTCTGCTATCCCAATGGTTGGATGGACATGAGTGTGTGGCCCCTGCCATGGTGAGGGCCCCTCAATTTTCCATCATTTCTTACAGAGCACAGTATGAGCCCCTCCCCCCTCCATCATCACAGCAACATTTCCACCTCTAACACTCTCATTTTATTCTTCTATGAAGGGATGAAGTACGCTGGGAAGTATTTATAAACAGAGGAAGATAAGAAGATGGTGTGTGGGAGCCCCTCCCCCTCTCAGGTAATACACGGATCCGGATATGAAGAGAATGTCCGGAATGGAATGATATCAGAGTAAAGTCATATGAACTCTCAGATTTTATTTTCTCTTTCTGATCCTTAAATAAAGAATTCCAGTAATAGTAATCTTTGTGTTCTTTTCCTCTTCTAAATGGTGTCATTTCTGCTCAGCCCACTTCCTGTGTTGTTGTGTGACCGGTGCCCCCTTCACAGCACTGATCTGATAGGGGCACCCACACATGCGCGCTCCCTTCTATTGTACTACAAGCCAGCGGTGACACACTGGCTGCACCGCACATCAGATCACCGCTACAGCTCCGCCTCCATTGTCATCTGATTGGAGCCCCACCTCTGCCCCGCCTCCTCTCTATGAGTGACAGCTGCCTCCGACAGATTCTGTGTCACCCATCCCACTGCAGAGCATTACATGTCACCCATCCCACAGTAGAGCATTACCTGTCACCTATTCCACTGCAGAGCATTACATGTCACCCTTCCCACTGCAGAGCATTACATGTCACCCAACCAACTGCAGAGCATTACATGTCACTCATCCCACTGCAGAGCATTATGTGTTACCCCTAACACTGCAGAGCATTACATGTCACCCAACACACTGCAGAGCATTACGTGTCACCCATCCCATTGCAGAGCATTACATGTCACCCAACACACTGCAGAGCATTACGTGTCACCCAACCCACTGCAGCGTATTACATGTCACCCATCCCACTGCAGAGCATTACATGTCACCCAACACACTGCAGAGCATTACATGTCACCCATCCAACTGCAGAGCATTACGTGTCACCCATCCCACTGCAGAGCATTACATGTCACCCATCCCACTGCAGAGCATTACGTGTCAACAATCCCACTACAGAGCATTACATGTGACCCATCCCACTGCAGAGCATTACATGTCACCCAACCAACTGCAGAGCATTACATGTCACTCATCCCACTGAAGAGCATTACGTGTCACCCATCCCACTGCAGAGCATTACATGTCACCCATCCCACTGCAGGGCATTACATGTCACCCAACCAACTGCAGAGCATTACATGTAACTCATCCCACTGAAGAGCATTATGTGTTACCCCACCCACTGCAGAGCATTACATGTCACCCAACACACTGCAGAGCATTATGTGTCATCCATCCCACTGCAGAGCATTACATGTCATCCAAAACACTTCAGAGCATTACGTGTCACCCAACCCACTGCAGAGCATTACGTGTCACCCATCCTACTGCAGAGCATTACATGTCACCCATCCCACTGCAGAGCATTACGTGTCACCAATACCACTACAGAGCATTACATGTCACCCATCCCACTGCAGAGCATTACATGTCACCAATCCCACTGCAGAGCAATATTTGTCACCCAACCCACTGCAGAGCATTACATGTCACCCAACACACTGCAGAGCATTACGTGTCACCCATCCCACTGCAGAGCATTAGATGTCACCCAAAACACTGCAAGGTATTACGTGTCACCCATCCCACTGTAGAGCATTACATGTCACCCATCCCACTGTAGAGCATTACATGTCACTCATCCCACTGCAGAGCATTACATGTCACCCAACAAACTGCAGAGCATTACGTGTCACCCATCCCACTGAAGAGCATTACATGTCACCAATCCCACTGCAGAGCATTACATGTCACTCATCCCACTGCAGAGCATTACGTGTCACCTATTACACTGCAGAGCATTACATGTCACCCATCCCACTGCAGAGCATTACGTGTCACCTATTACACTGCAGAGCATTACATGTCACCCATCCCACTGCAGAGCATTACGTGTCACCTATTACACTGCAGAGCATTACATGTCACCCAACACACTGCAGAGCATTACGTGTCACCCATCCCACTACAGAGCATTACATGTCACCCAACACACTGCAGAGCATTACGTGTCACCCATCCCACTGCAGTGCATTACATGTCACCCAAAACACTGCAACGTATTACGTGTCACCCATCCCACTGTAGAGCATTACATGTCACCCATCCCACTCTAGAGCATTACATATCACTCATCCCACTGCAGAGCATTACATGTCACCCAACAAACTGCAAAGCATTGTGTGTCACCCATCCCACTGCAGGGAATTACATGTCACCAATCCCACTGCAGAGCATTACATGTCACCCATCCAACTGCAGAGCATTACGTGTCACCTATTGCACTGCAGAGCATTACATGTCACCCAACACACTGCAGAGCATTACATGTCACCCATCCCACTGCAGAGCATTACATGTCACCCATCCCACTACAGGGCATTACATGTCACCCAACACACTGCAGAGCATTACATGTCACCCATCCCACTGCAGAGCATTACGTGTCACCCATTCAACTGCAGAGCATTAGATATCACCCATCCAACTGCAGAGCATTACGTGTCACCCATTCCACTGCAGAGCATTACAAGTCACCCATCCCTCTACAGAGCATTACGTGTCACCCATCCCACTGGAGAACATTGTGTGTCACCCATCCCACTGCAGAGCATTACGTGTCACACAAACCACTGCAGAGCATTACATTTCACCAATCCCACTGCAGAGCTCTACATGTCACCCAACCTACTGCAGA
Source organism: Lithobates clamitans (assembly GCA_037952925.1). NCBI lineage: Eukaryota > Metazoa > Chordata > Amphibia > Anura > Ranidae > Lithobates > Lithobates clamitans. The sequence continues at coordinate 159,462 of JBBGZY010000937.1, read as the reverse complement.
GCATTACATGCCAACCACCCCACTGCAGAGCATTACATGTCACCCATCCCACTGCAGAGCATTACGTGTCACCCATTCCACTGCAGAGCATTACATATCACCCATCCAACTGCAGAGCATTACGTGTCACCCATTCCACTGCAGAGCATTACAAGTCACCCATCCCTCTACAGAGCATTACGTGTCACCCATCCCACTGGAGAACATTGTGTGTCACCCATCCCACTGCAGAGCATTACGTGTCACACAAACCACTGCAGAGCATTACATTTCACCAATCCCACTGCAGAGCTCTACATGTCACCCAACCTACTGCAGAGCATAACATGCCAACCACCCCACTGCAGAGCATTACATTTTACCATTCCCACTGCAGAGCAATATGTGTTACCCAACCCACTGCAGAGCATTACATGTCACCCATCCTACTGCAGAGCATTACATGTCACCCATCCCACTGCAGAGCATTACATGTCACCCATCCCACTGCAGAGCATTACATGCCACCCAACACACTGCAGAGCATTACATGTCATCCATCCCACTGTAGAGCATTACGTGTCACCCATCCCACTGCAGAGCATTACATGTCACCCATCCCACTGCAGGGCATTACATATCACCCATCCCACTGCAGAGCATTACGTGTCATCCATTCCACTGCAGAGCATTACGTGTCACCCATCCCACTGCAGAACATTACATGTCACCCATCCCACTGCAGAGCATTACGTGTCACCCATCCCACTGCAAAGCATTACGTGTCACCCATCCCACTGCAGAGCATTACGTGTTACCCAACCCGCTGCAGAGCATTACGTGTAGTCACTAGTGATGGGCCAAACACCCTCTTGTTCTTTTCATGTCAGAACTTTCAAACATCACAAAAAATTGGACCCGAATGACAAACCTCATTTTAGTTTATGGGACCTGAACTGCAAAAGTCTCCATTTAGAAGGCTTTCAATGCAAGTAAATGGCAATAAAGAGGGTATGGGGGCCCGGGTACTGCGCTGGGGGACATCAATGACATTTTTTTTTTTAACAATCTTTTTTAAAGGAGAAGTGATTTTAATGATGCTTTAAGTGTAATAATAAAAAAAAAAAAAACCTTTAACCACTTCAGCCCTGGAAGGATTTACCCCCTCCTGCCCAGAGCATTTTTTGCGATTTGGCACTGCTTTATTTTAACTGACAATTGCACGGTCGTGTGACGTTGTACCCAAACAAAATTGACGTCCTTTTCTTCCCACAAATAAAGCTTTCTTTTGGTGGTACTTGATTGCCTCTATGGTTTTTATCTTTTGCGCTATAAACAAAAAAATAGCAACCGTTTTGAAAAAAAAGCAATATTTTTTACATTTTGCTATTATAATTATCCCTAAAAAATATATTAAAAAAACACATTTTTCCTCAGTTTGGGCCGATACGTATTCTTCTACATGTTTTTGGTAATAAAAATCGCAATTAGCGTATATTGATTGGTTTGCGCAAAAGTTATGGCGTCTATAAAATAGGGGATAGCTTTATGGCATTTTTTTTTTTTTTTACTAGTAATGGCGGTAATCTGTGATTTTTATCGGGACTGTGACATTATGGCGGGCAGATCGGACACTTTTGACACTATTTTGGGATGATTGACAATTATACAGCGATCAGAGATACAAATAGCCACTGATTACTGTAGAAATGTCACTGGCAGGGAAGGGGTTAAACACTAGGGGGTGATCAAGGGTATAAGTGTGTTCCCTGGGTGTGTTCTAACTGTAGGGGGATGGGCTCACTACAACATGACAGAGATCACTGCTCCCGATCACTGGTATCAGTAGATCCCTGTCATATTGCTAGGCAGAACAGGGAAATGCCTTGTTTCCCCATTCTGCCTCTCCTCGCCAAAATCCGCAATTCCTGCCGGCGAATATCGAGTTTGCGGGATCCGCAGGCACATTCCCAAGGTGGGCATGTGCCCGCTAGGCGGCAAATTCATTGAGATGTATGTGTACATCCCTTTGCCTGCCCGTGTCATTCTGCCGATGTAAATGTGTGTGCGGCGGTTGACATGTGATTAAATATAGTGCCGGGGGGGTCTCCTTAGTCTGCCTGTAAAGTGGCCCATCTGTACCCTGTATGAACCTGCTGCAGCAAAACTGACATTTATAAAAGAAAGCTTGCAGAAAAAAACTATTTAAATGTCAATTTTTTTTCTTTATAAATAACGGCTTGGGGGGGCGGTCTGTATGATGAGGTCACAATGTAGTGCACTGGGAACAAGATTAGAGATTTGTTGGATAAATTCTGGTGTCTCTTTGGCAGACTTTGGTGCTCTTACCAATAGGCTGAGTGGTGGGAGGTTAAATGCCTTGTCAAGCATGTGGTACCCAAATGGTTGGTGTTTTTGCCACACTTGGTGTGCTTGAGACAAAGTTTCAAATTGCAACTGTGCGATCGGCTGCACATGTACTAAAAAAGGTCCAGACAGCTGAGCTGTGGGAAGTGGGCCGGGAGATGACAGCTCCACAATGTGATGGAATAGGGGGGCTGCTCTCTACTCTTCCATGATGGCTGCCTCCTTGGGGTTGTGCCTCACCCTCACTTTCCTCCTCTGCTCTATCCGTCACCCAAGTCACCTCAGTGACCTCATCATCATCTTTCCATCCTCATTACCACCGGAGGCAACTTGGCAAATACACATCACATTCACATATATATGTATTGATGAAACATTTCATGGAATGTATACAATGTAATATCTCGGTGTAATTGTACAATTATCTCTTGTAGACCGCCAGAGATTTTTCTGGTGATTGTGTCCCGGTGTTGGATCTGCTGGACCTCTTCCATGTATATAGGATGTCCTCACCGACACCTCGGATTTCTCTGCAACCCTCTAAAGGAAAGTCTTCTACTCTTCATGGATATAATGGTCGCCTCCCATTGTGAATTCCCTCTTCTCCCCTCTGTAGGATTCCGCACTTCCCAATATTATCAATAATTACTATGATGATGATGAGGATCCGACTCATTATTAGGACTCATTCATGGTGGGAAAAAGATATTTTCTAAAGTTTCTCATCAATAAAAGCTGACTGGAACAACCACTAATACAGAGAAAGAGACCGCAGCTTCCTCTTACTGCTGTCCTACTCCTCTCCATCCTCCATACTCCTCTCCATCCTCCATACTCCTCTCCATCCTCCATACTCCTCTCCATTCTCCATACTTCTCTCCATCCTCCATACTTCTCTCCATCCTCCATACTACTCTCCATCCTCCATACTCCTCTCCATCCTCTCTCTCCTCTCCATCCTCTCTCTCCTCTCCATCCTCTCTCTCCTCTCCATCCTCCATACTACTCTCCCTGTCCTCTCTCCTCTTCTTGGGTGTAATAAAGTGATGCGGCTCTATCTAACATATATGGCATTCCCGGCTCCCAGTGTCTCTCTCTGCAATTGCTTTCTCCATGTTGCTGACATTATCTTGTATAAGAACAGAACCCGATCCATCAGCAATCCCAAGGAGAGACGGACATCTCATAGCCGGCTCTCTGCTGCCTTATATCAGAGTTTTTGTTCCATAACCAGAACTTTATCCCACTGAATGACAAGCTTAGCTAAGTGATCCCATTTCTAGAAGTTCATCTTCTGACAACTCCCCCATCTCTGCTCTGCATGACTCTCTGCCAACATAGCTACTAAGATATCATTGTGCCGAGTCCGTTCAGCCGCTTTGCCTTTCACTGACAACTTGCTGCCATTTTTATTATATCATCTAAATGTAATCAGAACAACCCATGGATGAATTAATTTCATGTCATGGATCATTCCCCAATCCCGATTGATTATTGGGCTACCAATATTATTACCTAATTATTGGAAGGTGTTATTCTCTCTAGATTTACCCCATTGAGGTTTTTTTACTCATCAATAAAGTTTTGTATATTTTATTAACCTTATTCTGTGATTCTGTAATTATTACCAACTTCTTCTCATCTTGTTCTCCACAGCCGAAACCCTTTCTCCTCTCCTCCCTTCCCCCTCTCTCCTCTTCCTTCCTCCTCGCCCTTCCCCCTCTCACCTCTCCTCCCTTCCCCCTCTCTCCTCTCCCTTCCCCCCCACCCCTCCCTTTCCCCCCACCTCTCCCTTCCCCCTCTCTCACCTCTCCCTTCGCCCTCTCTCACCTCTCCCTCCCCCCTCTCTCACCTCTCCCTTCCCCCTCTCACCTCTCCCTCCCCCTCTCTCTCCTCTCCCTCCCTTTCCCCCTCTTCCTTCCCACCTCTCTCACCTCTCCCTACCCCCTCTCACCACTCCCTTCTCCCCTTTCTTATCTCTCCCTTCCCCCTCTCTCACCATTCATTCCTTTCCTTGCACTCTCTCTGCCCTCTCTCAATATTTACCACATAATATGTTCCTACCATATAATGTATATACAGTATCTGACAAAAGTGAGTATAACCCTACGTGAAAATCTCAAAATTGGGTCCAAAGTGTCAATATTTTGTGTGGTCACCATTATTTTCCAGCACTGCCTTAACCCTCTTTCGCATGGAGTTCACCAGAGTTTCACAGGTTGTCACTGGAGTCCTCTTCCCCTCCTCCATGACGACATCACGGAGCTGGTGGATGTTAGAGACCTTGCGCTCCTCCACCTTCCGTTTGAGGATGCCCCACAGATGATCAATAGGGTTTAGGTCTGGAGACATGCTTTGCCAGTCCATCACCTTTATCCTCAGCTCCTTTAGCAAGGCAGTGGTGGTGTGCCGGCAGCACTCATGCAGCCCCAGACCATGACACTTCCACCACCATGCTTGACTGTAGACAAGACACACTTGTCTTTGTCCTCCTCACCTGGTTGCCGCCACACACGCTTGTCACCATCTGAACCAAATAAGTTTATCTTGGTCTCATCAGACCACAGGACATGGTTCCAGTAATCCACGTCCTTAGTCTGCTTGTCTTCAGCAAACTGTTTGCAGGCTTTCTTTTGCATCATCTTTAGAAGAAGCTTCCTTCTGGGATGACAGCCATGCAGACCAATTTGATGCAGTGTGCGGCGTATGGTCTGAGCACTGACATTCTGACCCCCCCACCCCTACAACCTCTGCAGCAATGCTGGCAGCACTCATAAGTCTATTTCCCAAAAATGACCTCTGGATATGACGCTGGGCACGTGACCTCAACTTCTTTGGTGGACCATGGCAAGGCCTGTTCTGAGTGGAACCTGTCCTGTTATACCACTGTATGATCTTGGCCACCGTGCTGCAGCTCAGTTTTAGGGTCTTGGCAATCTTCTTATAGCCTAGGCCATCTTTATGTATGTCATGGAATGTCCCTCACTCCACTTGAGTGCTTCCGTCAGTATACCACTTCCTCCCAGTCTGGACACAGATATCAGATATTCCAACCGCTCCCAAGCATAAAACAAGATGACACTTGTTTCACTGCTAAGATGGACTCAACTTTATTTGAGATCTCTCACAAATATATACAGCAGGATGACTAAAGCTAACTTAATTAACATGAGCTAATTATCTAATCCTTTATACAGCCTAGGTGACTGAGACATGAACTTTTGCCCAGACTTGTGGTCACCGAGCTTCACACAGTACATTATACATTATCATTAATAAAACCACAGGACATTTTCTCACAATAGCAGGAGCTAATTACAATTAACAATACAAACAGTGTTCTCCCCCCTCCTCAGCCTAGTTATCAACAAACTATAGTAGGAGTAGACTGTTCGTCTCCTAGCCAGTCCTGGAGGCCAATGTGATCAGCTCACTCAATTAACATGTTGAGTTCAGAATCAAACAAACCAATAATAGTCTCTACATACATCCTGGGAGATATTGTGGACAAACATTACTGTCTCATTTTAAGTAGTCCAAGATATATTTTCTCACTCACCCTGTGCCAGGATAGCACAGGGTGACTTAGACATAAGAGGTGCATGGGGAGCTGAAACAAGGGCATCCCCTACTTTCCAAGGGATTCTCAGTTCCACGGGCCCTCCCGTCACATCAAACAGGGTCAGCAGGGATTGGTCCGATAGCTTGAATAGGAGGACTGATATGTGTAATGACGCAGAGAAGCCCCAGGGGGTAATTAAAGTACATAAACAAATGGTCAAACACAGAACAATGCCTTCCTTCCAGACCATGGAGCCGTCTGGAGGGGGTTAGCCTTAAAACAGGGCAGCAGATCCCCCACTGTGTAATAGAATCAAAGGGAAATACTTCAGTATTCCAAGCTTCATGACAATGTAGAGCAACAATTCTTTTTTTTTCAGATCCTCAGAGAGTTCTTTGCCATGAGGTGTCATATTGAACTTCCAGTAACCAGTATGAGAGAATGAGAGCGATAACACCAAATTTAACACCTGAGACCTTGTAATACTAACGAGTCACATGACGCCAGGGAGGGAAAATGGCTAATTGGGCCCAATTTGGACATTTTCACTTAGGGGTGTACTGACTTTGTTGCCAGCGGTTTAGACATTAATGGCTGTGTGTTGAGTTATTTTGAGGGGACAGCAAATTTACACTGTTATACAAGCTGTACACTCACTACTTTACATTGTAGCAAAGTGTCATTTCTTCAGTGTTGTCACATGAAAAGATAGAAGAAAAGATTTACACAAATGTGACTATATATATATACACACACAACATAAAATTTGTACCATAAAATGTGTGCATGTTTCCTCTATATTAGCTCCAAGATGTACAGAGTGCAGGTGGAGCATTGAGGACACCTAGTGGTGAGTGAATAAATTATAGCCCAGTTTAATCACACCTTGCTATGGGTAGCAAGAAGGTAGGTGCAGGCAGGAGAAGCAGGAATTTCCCGAGGTCTCTGCTGAAACACATTTCCCTTCTATGTAAATATGAGTCTGTCAGAGCTGCAGCCAATGCTATAGATAAGAATAGAGAAGAGATGTCTGTGATGTGTGCAGTTGGAATAAGAGACTGCCAGATATCATACACAAGGTGGAGGGGATGGTATTGGGTAAGGTGAGGTCTCCTCATGCAGGGAGGATGGTATCGGGTGAGGTGGGGGTCTCCTTATGTGAAGGGAATGGTATTGAGTTAGGTGGCGTCTTCTTGGGTGGGGGGGCAGTATCGGACGAGGTGAGGTCTCCTCGGGTGAGGAGGAGGATAACAGGTGAGGTGGGGTCTTCTCGGGTGGAGGGGATGGTATCAGCAAGGTCTCCTCAGGTGAGGATGGTAATGGGTGAGGTGGGGTCTCCTTGTGCTGGGAGGACGGTATTGGGTGAGGTGGGGTCTCCTCAGGTGGAGGGGATGGTATTTGGTGAGGTGGGGTCTCCTCAGGTGAAGGGGATGATATTGGGTGAGGTGGGGTCTTTTCAGGTGGAGGGGACAGTATCAGGCAAGGAGAGGTCCCTTCGGGCAAGGAGGATGGTAACGGGTGAGGTGGGGTCTCCTCGGGCAGGGAGGATGGTATCGGGTGAGGTGAGGTGGAGTCTCCACAGGCGAAGGGGATGGCATTAGATGTGGTGGTGGTCTCCTCAGGTCGAGGGAACAATATTAAGTGAGGTGGGGTCCTCAGGTGGAGGGGATGGTATTTGGTGAGGTGGGGTCTCCTCAGGTTGAGGGGATGGTTTTTGGGGAGGTGGGGTCTCCTCAGGTGAAGGGGATGATATTGGGTTTGGTGGGGTCTTCTCAGGTGGAGGGGACGGTATCAGGTGAGGAAAGGTCTCCTCGGGCGAGGACGGTAACGGGTGAGGTGGGGTCTCATCAGGTGGAGGGGATGGTATTTGGTGAGGTGGGGTATCCTCAGGTGAAGGGGATGATATTGGGGGAGGTGGAGGGGACGGTATCAGGCAAGGGAAGGCCTCCTTGGGCAAGGAGGACAGTAACAGGTGAGGTGGGGTCTCCTTGTGCAAGGAGGACAGTATTGGGTGAGGTGGGGTCTCAGGTAGAGGGGAAGGTATTTGGGGAGGTGGGGTCTCCTCAGGTGAAGGGGATGATATTGAGTGAGGTGGGGTCTTCTCGGGTGGAGGGGGCGGTATCGGGTGAGGAGAAGTCTCCTCGGGCAATGAGGACGGTAACAGGTGAGGTGGGCTCTCCTCGGGCAGGGAGGATGGTATCGGGTGAGGTGGGCTCTCCTCAGGTGGAGGGGGTGGAATTAGATGAGGTGAGGTCTCCTCAGGTCGAGGGAACAGCATTAGATGAGGTGGAGGTCTCCTCAGTTTGAAGAAATGATATTATGTGAGGTGGAGTCTTCTCAGATAGTGGGGATGGTATTGGGTGAGGTGCAGTGAGGTGGGGTCTCTTCGGGTAGAGGGGATTGGATTGGGTGAGGTGTGATCTCCTCGGGTGGAGGCAAAAGTATATGCTGCCCCCCCCAAATGAGCTTAGGTGTTCCCAGTGTTAATCCTCCATCATACAAAGACATTGTAGACAGTTTTGCTCCTCCAATCTTGTGGTTGGTGAAGACCTTTTTCTATTCCCCCATGACGGTCCACCTGAGATTTCCACCTGTACACAATGTCAGAACACGGCCAAACTTTATCCCAAAATTCATCTTTTATTATTATAAAAATACTCAGAGAAAAGGCAACTCCTGGACACTCCCACAAAACTAAGGCATACTGGGAGTAGGAGGGGCTATACTGGGCCCACAGTTTTTGTTTGCCAGTGTTCCATTCTTCCTGTAGGAGGCAGTATAACCTGAGTTCCTGGGCCCCTCAAAGAAGAAGAAATAAATACAGATTTTGTTTTCCTTGACAGAGAGTTCAATAGTAACACGGAAGGGTCATCAAAACAGCTGGGGCCCCCGAAGAGATACAGCACACCAGCCAGGGGCCCACCTAGAATTCTACCTGTTGCTAATGGGACACTGAAAGAGGACCTGTCACAAAGCGGCATCTATGATGTCAGCTGAATCAATATTACCTAGATGGGTTCCTATCAGATCACTGGGATCTAGTCATTAGTGAACAGGAGAGGTGCAGATCCAGGCCCTCTTATTGCACTCCATCCATGGACGGGTCCTCTTATCTTCTCTATTCCTCAGTAATGCCACTGACTGTCCTTGTTATTTTCTTTATGTAAATGTATCTGCATAGGAAATACAGCCATGGAAATATGGAACAGCAAAGCACATTAATAATGTGAAAGTCACACCCAACAGCAATAATGCAAATCTGAAGTCTGATCCCATTGGAGGGCCCAGAGTGGAAGGCCAGACTCCATCTTTGTTCATCCACAAATCACTGTGAGATTTGATGACACCGTGTGAGGCTCCTTGTGTACTGACTGGCTGGATATGAATTGGGCCCCCAATATGGTGGCACCACACCCAGCTGACATGTTCAGGGACATGACTCCTCCCTATAACCCCATCTGCAGAGTCCTGATATACACGTATGTTCTCCTGTGTGATGTCCACATCTGTCACATGTCCTCTATGTCCACCATCAAACTCTCAGATTTCATGTAGTTCCACCAATTGGACACCAGGGGGGTCAGTTCTCTCCTGCCCGCCGCGTGTCATGTCCGGTGTCCCTGAGTTTTGTCTGTCTGAATTTCAGTGCTGCCTCCAGAACCCCGTCCAGGTTCTCACAGCTTCCATTTCCATTGGCGGATCCCTCCGAACCGCCAGCCTTACCACCCATCGCTGAGCAGACCGCCACTGCCCAATCCAGGGCAGACAGAACAGGGGAGGCGCCCTGAGGGGGAGGAGAGAAGAGATCACATGAGCAGAATTCCTGAATACACATGGATCAGACATGAAATAAAAGCCCCCCTTACCTTGGGCACCTGACATGCACACAGCACCTTCCTGGAGCTCTGCCTGCTGAACAGCATCACCGCCGAGCCCGGGCACCGCTCACACAGCAGGAAGACCATCTTCATCAGGACCTGCAGGGGGCACCACACACCACCATTACTAATGGGAGAAGACAATACGGGAGGTTCTCCAACCTCTGATGACTTCACTCCCACACCTTCCATGCTCTTCCACCTCACTGTCTATCATCAGGTGGCTCTCCTGAGACTGGATGGGAGCAACAATCAGCCTGATAATATGGAGCGTGCCTGAGGAGCACAGAGGAAGAGTTCCAGGGAGACAAAGGGAGGGGGAGTTCCGGTGAGGAGGAGGAGGGAGAGTTCCAGGGAGGCAGAGGGGGAGTTCCAAGGAGGCGGAAGCAGGGGGAGTTCCAGGGAGGTGGAGGGAGGGGGAGTTCCAGGGAGTCAGAGGGAGGGGGAGTTCCAGGAAGGGGGAGTTCCAATAAGGTGGAGGGAGGGGATGTTCCAGGGAGGGAGCAACAATCAGCCTGATGATAGGGAGCGTGCTTGAGGAGCACAGAGAAAGAGTTCCAGGGAGACAAAGGGAGGGGGAGTTCCAGTGAGGAGGAGGGAGAGTTCCAGGGAGGCAGAGGGGGAGTTCCAAGGAGGCGGAGGCACGGAACGCCCCACACTCCGCTTGAGTGCTTCCGTCAGTATACCACTTCCTTGTAGTCTGGATACAGATATCAGATATTCCAATCGCTCCCAAGCATAAAACAAGGTGACACTTGTTTAGATGCTAACATGCAATATCTCTTTATTAGAGCCAGAATACAGTCTTATATACAGGAGAAGATGAGGTTCCCCCCTCCTGCTCATATTACTCTAACAATACAAATGTAGCCTAATTAACCTAATTAACATGAGCTAGTTTACTAAATCATTTACCCAGACCACATGACTCAGAGACATGACCTGTAGGACACAGACTTGTAGGCACCGAGCTACACACAGTAACAGAGTTAATTATCATAAGTACAACCACAGGACATTTTCTCACAATAGCAGAAGCTCCAATAGGAGTCGGCCAGTCTCCTACATTGTATAGAGGACAATGTGATCAGCTTACTCAATTAACATGTTGAGTTCAGAATCAATCAAACCAAGAATAGTCTCTTCATACATCCTGGGAAATATTGTGGACAAATATTACTGTCCCATTTTAAGTAGTCCAAGATATATTTTCTCACTCACCCTGTGCCAGGATAGCACAGGGTGACTTAGACATAAGAGGTGTTTGGGGATCTGAAACAAGGGCATCCCCTACTTTCCAAGGGATTCTGAGTTCTACGGGCCCTCCCGTCACATCTCTCCCCTTTCGGCAGAAGACTAACACAGGAGGAGACCCCAAGACGGGTTGACTCCGAAGTTAGTCAGTAGTTCCAGTCCTCTAATGCCTGTACCCACACAGTACCCCAAATAAATTGTTCCAAACAAAGTATTACTCACCCAGCCAACCCCTGTCTCTCTCAGAGAACATATCTGCCACTGGGGAGAGGCCTGGACTGGCCCTTCTCCCTGGAGTCCTTTCTGCCGCTGGAGAGAAGACAGGGTGTCTGGGCTCACTCCGTCATGCTGTTGGGGATCTGGGCTGACTGCTCAGCATCCCTGGGGTATACAGGTGGAGACTGAAGTCCCATCCACCTTCACAGGAAATCCATCATCTGTTAGTTGAGGGCAGAGTCCAGCAGTACTCAGCCCTGTTGCCAGCCCTTCTGCTGGAAACCCCACACCATCTGCTCCAGCTAACTGTTGGGGAGGGAGGCCAACTGCTGCACCTCCCTGGAACTCTGTAGTTGTTGCCGGTGCAGGGCAGAGGTTGGTAGCACTCTGCCCGGTTGCCAGTGCTTCAACTGGGGAAGTTCCCTGTAACTCCACAGATACTGCTGTTGGTGCTGGACAGAGCACAGTAAAGTTTGGCCCTAATAACAGCTCTTCTTCTGCTGGAGGCTCATCAGGTTGTTCTTCCTCAGCAGAAAAGTCTATTAAATCCCCTGTCTCTATAACTGGTGTCTGGGGATAGAGGTTCACCATCTCCTGTCCGTGGAACTCAGAAGATGCTATCGGTGCTGAGCAGAGCACAGTGAAGTTTGGCCCTATTACCAGCTCTACTGCTGGGGGCTCACCCGATTGTTCTTCCTCAGCAGAAAAGTCTATCAAATACCCTGTCTCTGCAACTGGTGTCTGGGGATAGAGGTTCACCATCTCCTGTCCATGGAACCCAGAAGATGCTATCAGTCTGGGAAGACGTTAGCAAAACTCTGCCCTGTTGTCAGTACTTCAGGTTTGAGGACGGCAAACTTCTGATTTTCCACTGCCGATTCTCTGGCATGCTGCTGGACAGGCACATTCCTCTATCCAAGATCATCCCACGCAGAAACAGGATCATCAAGGTCAGTCAGCACTTGCTGCATCCTCCATAAGACCTCCACCTCCATAGCTGCAGGGGCAGGTTGGCAAAGCACACTATTACTCTGCCACCTTGCCGACTCTTGAGCCAGGATTTCAGGGTTGGCAACTGGTATTTCCTGACAGTCCCAGGCAAAGGGAACCCAGCCCTGGCACTGAGCAATGTCTAGCAGCCGTCTGTAGGCGATCTCCAGCTCCCATTCCTGAACGGCCAGAAACTCCAAATCTTCCTGTGCCCAGTGCACTTCCGGAATGTTCAGTAGCCCTTCTCTGAAATCCATGATTTCGTCCAACCGCCACTCCAAATCACTCCCAAAGTTAGAGTCCCCTGTCAGCTTCACATACAACAGTCCCAAGCCACCGTAGCTTAAGCCCTCCGTTGGGCTGTCATCTGCTATCCAGGGACATGCTTGGGATACATGCCACCGGAGGGCTCTGTAGCTCTCATTCAGCTTTATCACTGCCCAGACCAGCCTGCTTAATTCAGCTGTCTGCTTCTTGTGCGGTTTTTCTCCCAAAAACAGCACCCGCAGTCCGTACTGTGACCAGTACCTTTCCTCGATGGAGGGGAGAACTTTTCCCTGGTGTCGCTGCTCAGGGTCTAGCGCTTCTTTCCAGAGTTTGCAGCGAATATAATCACACCATGCCAGCAGGACCTGCTCTGATACTGGTCCTCTGTGCTGTATCTGCATCTCTCGCAACCTCCTTCTGAATTCCTCTTCCATGGCGGCTGGTATCTGTACCTGTCCTCTCCTCTCCTCTCCTGCTATCTGGACCTTGGATCCAGATGGAAGTTTGGATATCCCAGACTGCAGGAAGCGTCCCGCTGCTTGCCACCAATGTCACGGAACGCCCCACACTCCGCTTGAGTGCTTCCATCAGTATACCACTTCCTTGTAGTCTGGATACAGATATCAGATATTCCAACCACTCCCAAGCATAAAACAAGGCAACACTTGCTTAGATGCTAACATGGACTATATCTTTATTAGAACCAGAATACAGTCTTATATACAGGAGAAGATGAGGTTCCCCCTCCTGCTCATATTACTCTAACAATACAAATGTAACCTAATTAACCTAATTAACATGAGCTAGTTTACTAAATCATTTACCCAGACCAGATGACTCAGAGACATGACCTGTAGGACACAGACTTGTGGGCACCGTGCTTCACACAGTAACAGAGTTATTTATCATAAGTACAACCACAGGACATTTTCTCACAATAGCAGAAGCTCCAATAGGAGTCGGCCAGTCTCCTACATTGTATAGAGGACAATATGATCAGCTCACTCAATTAACATGTTGAGTTCAGAATCAATCAAACCAAGAATAGTCTCTACATACATCCTGGGAAATATTGTGGACAAATATTACTGTCCCATTTTAAGTAGTCCAAGATATATTTTCTCACTCACCCTGTGCCAGGATAGCACAGGGTGACTTAGACATAATAGGTGTATGGGGAGCTGCAACAAGGGCATCCCCTACTTTCCAAGGGATTCTGAGTTCCACGGGCCCTCCCGTCACAAACTTGTCTTTTACGTGCGGCAGCAAAGTTCCACTGACGTCTGTTGAGCAGCTCTGGAGGCCGGACTCAGCATCTCGAATGGGAACACCCACTGAGACCACATGTACCAGATCTGGGTACACCTGGGGGAGGGGAGAAATGAGGAGACCAGGGGTAGAGGAATGTCAGGCCACAACCACCAATGGTATCCTGTACAGTCCACCCACCGTTCTGTCTGTTAAAGTGGAACTCCATCCAGAAAGCAAACACTTCTATATACAAGGTACAGCCTTACCATCACAAAAACTCTCCTCCTTCTTCTTATCCCCCAACATCCCTCTCCATGTGACCGAGGGACGCTACCATGTACAGCGAACGGCTGCCGCCAATATCTCCCTATGGTAAATGTCTCCCAATTATGTCGGACTTCCTTGAGTGGGCGGTTACAATCTGCACAGCATCCGGTGGTGACCATCCACAGGCACTGACTGATAGCTACGCCATACGGACAGCTCTGTCTCTTCCCACTCACCAACATCACCACATGCCCAATGTTTCATGGGAAATGTAGCTCTATTTGGCTGCAAAAGTGGAAAAACAGGGGTCGTGTCCGGACGCTGAAGAGACAGGACCTGTTGCTGAGAAGCCCCGCTGAGCCCTCCCCAATCCAACGCCATCCTGCAAAACAAACAGCTCGGCAAGCTTCTAAACTTTGCACTATAGCCAGTGAACATTTGCCACATCAACCCCTGGGGAAATTGCGGAGTCCGGCTGACCGATCAAGTTTTTATTGGGCAGAGGCCAGCTCCACAAAACAGAGACTCGCCGCCACCTTGCGGCCTGCAGGCCCTCAACATCCCCGGGCTCGAGTGCCGTGATCGGCAGAGCGGAGTGAAGCTAACCTGCCTACATCTGTGGATATTATCCCTGGGGAGGACCGGGCGGTGTGAGGACACAGAAAAACTCCAGAAACTCAGCGAAAGCTCCGAACACTTGCGGCCTGCCACCATCTTGAGGGCTGTGAAGCCTCCAGCGTCCCCGGGCTCGAGTTCCACGATTGGCGGGGTGAGGGACAGCCAACACATCCCTACCTATAGTGGGCACCTCCGGGAGATAGTTGGATGGTGTGAAAACCCTAACGGCCGGCAGAGGAAAAGGAAAAGGCTGATTCTGGACACCCGTGGCCTGCCACCTACTGTACAGGACACATCCTAGGAAAGTCTGAGGCTTTGGCCTACCTTTGGAGGACGGCCATCTTGCTACTCCAGGGACACCCTAACTAATTTCTTTCCACTTTTCCTGATGCACGGCTGACCTTCATCCCACTAAGCTTGGTGAGTCACCTGAGTTACCACTCACCCCTCACACCTATAACACAAATTTCAGATACTTGTCAGTCCTACAACACACTCTCTACTGAACTGACATCAGGCCTTTAAAGGGACAATCTCCCCCTACAATAAGATTTAACCACTTCAGCCCCGGACCATTTGGCTGCCTAAGGACCAGAGGACTTTTTCCAATTTGGCACTGCGTTGCTTTAACTGCTAATTGCGCGGCATGCAATTCTGTACCCAAACGAAATTTGCGTCCTTTTCTTCCCACAAATAGAGCTTTCTTTTGATGGTATTTGATCACCTCTGCGGTTTTTATTTTTTGCGCTATAAACGGAAAAAGACCGAAAATTTTGAAAAAAAATGATATTTTCTACCTTTTGTTATAAAAAAAATCCAATAAACTCAATTTTAGTCATACATTTAGGCCAAAATGTATTCGGCCACATGTCTTTGGTAAAAAAAATGTCAATAAGCGTATATTTATTGGTTTGCGCAAAAGTTATAGCGTCTACAAGCTAGGGTACATTTTCTGGAATTTACACAGCTTTTAGTTTATGACTGCCTATGTCATTTCTTGAGGTGCTAAAATGGCAGGGCAGTACAAAACCCACCCAAATGACCCCATTTTAGAAAGTAGACACCCCAAGGAAATTGCTGAGAGGCATGTTGAGCCCATTGAATATAAATTTTTTTTTGTCCCAAGTGATTGAATAATGACAAAAAAAAATTACAAAAAGTTGTCACTAAATGATATATTGCTCACACAGGCCATGGGCATATGTGGAATTGCACCCCAAAATACATTCAGCTGCTTCTCCTGAGTATGGGGATACCACATGTGTGGGACTTTTTGGGAGCCTAGCCGCGTACGGGGCACCGAAAACCAATCACCGCCTTCAGGATTTCTAAGGGCGTAAATTTTTGATTTCACTCTTCACTGCCTATCACAGTTTTGGAGGCCATGGAATTCCCAGGTGGCACAAACCCCCCCAAATGACCCCATTTTAGAAAGTAGACACCCCAAGCTATTTTCTGAGAGGCATGATTAGTATTTTGCAGCTCTCATTTGTTTTTGAAAATGAAGAAAGACAAGAAAAAACTTCTTTTTTTTCTTTTTTCAATTTTCAAAACTTTGTGACAAAAAGTGAGGTCTGCAAAATACTCACTATACCTCTCAGCAAATAGCTTGGGGTGTCTACTTTCCAAAATGGGGTCATTTGGGGGGGTTGTGCCACCTGGGCATTCCATGGCCTCCGAAACTGTGATAGGCAGTGAAGAGTGAAATCAAAAATTTACGCCCTTAGAAAGCCTGAAATCAGTGATTGGTTTTCGGAGTCCCGTACGCGGCTAGGCTCCCAAAAAGTCTCACACATGTGGTATCCCCGTACTCAGGAGAAGCAACAGAATGTATTTTGGGGTGTAATTTCACATATTCCCATGGCATGTTTGAGCAATATATCATTTAGTGACAACTTTGTGCAAAAAAAAAATAATTTGTCTCTTTCCCGCAACTTGTGTCACAATATAAAATATTCCATGGACTCGACATGACTCTCAGCAAATAGCTTGGGGTGTCTACTTTCCAAAATGGGGTCATTTGGGGGGGTTTTGAACTGTCCTGGCATTTTATGCACAACATTTAGAAGCTTATGTCACACATCACCCACTCTTCTAACCACTTGAAGACAAAGCCCTTTCTGACACTTTTTGTTTACATGAAAAAATATTTTTTTTTGCAAGAAAATTACTTTGAACCCCCAAACATTATTTTTTTTTTTAAAAAAAAGCAAATGCCCTACAGATTAAAATGGTGGGTGTTTCATTTTTTTTTTCACACAGTATTTGCGCAGCGCTTTTTCAAACACATTTTTTGGGGGAAAAACACACTTTTTAAAATTTTAATGCACTAAAACACACTATATTGCCCAAATGTTTGATGAAATAAAAAAGATGATCTTAGGCCGAGTACATGGATACCAAACATGACATGCTTTAAAATTGCGCACAAATGTGCAGTGGCGACAAACTAAATACATTTTTAAAAGCCTTTAAAAGCCTTTACAGGTTACCACTTTAGATTTACATGGGAGGTCTACTACTAAAATTACTGCCCTCGATCTGACGTTCGCATGCATGGTGTAATTGCTGTTTACATTTGACGCCAGACCGATGCTTGCGTTCGCCTTTGCGAGAGAGCAGGGGGGACAGGGGTGCTTTTTTTTTTTTTTTTTTTTTTTTTTGCTTTTTTATCTTATTTTTCCTTTTTGTTTGTTTTGTTTCCTTATTGTTCCTTTCATTTTTTTTTTTATCATTTTTATTGTTATCTCAGGGAATGTAAATATCCCCTATGATAGCAATAGGTAGTGACAGGTACTCTTTTTTGAAAAAATTGAGGTCTATTAGACCCTAGATCTCTCCTCTGCCCTCAAATCATCTGACCACACCAAGATCGGTGTGATAAAATGCTTTCCCAATTTCCCAATGGCGCTGTTTACATCGGGTGAAATCTAAGTCATGAAATGCTCGTAGCTTCCGGTTTCTTAGGCCATAGAGATGTTTGGAGCCACTCTGGTCTCTGATCAGCTCTATGGTCAGCTGGCTGAATCACCGGCTGCATTCTCAGGTTCCCTGTTGAGACAGGAGAGCCAGAGAAAAACACAGAAGACGGTGGGGGGGGCATTCCCTCCCACTGCTTGTAAAAGCAGTCTAGAAGCTAATTAGCCACTAGGATTGCTTTTACATGAAAGCCAACCGCTGGCTGAAAAGAATGATACCAAGATGATACCTAAACCTGCAGGCATCATTCTGGTATAACCACTCAAAGTCGTGAATGGCGTACCTGAAGACAAAAAAATGGTTAACAATAAAACACAGTAAACGGTAAAGTATAAAAAATAGCATACCTGAAAAACAAACATGATAAAACATAATAACAATAAAACATTGCAGAATAGAATACAGTAAAAAAGAGCAGAACAATAGAGAGAGAATAGAGAGAGAGAGAGAGAACAATAAAACGACAGCTATTTTATTTATTTTATATATATATATATTTTTTTTACACTTTTTTTGTAACTGTAACTTTTATAACTGTAACCGGTTCCAGGTTCGGGTCTCTCAAAATGCGATGGCATCTTGGGAGACCCTGTGTTAGTGTGCCTAGTCTGTGCAATGCTGTACCCTACGCTAATACTCAACTAGTGAATGGTAGCGTTCAAAACATTCACTAATGCAAAGACCAGGATTGTCAGGACAGGAGGGACAATAATAGCGGGTGTCACGCCTATATCCGCGCTTGCTGCAGACACATCTTTTTTGGGGGGGTTCGTTGGGTAGGGGTACTTGGGAGGACATAAAGAAAATGCCTCTCATGCAGCCGACTGCATTTGGTTGGGGATGTGAATGGGGGAAGTACGGGCGCTGCAGAAGCGGTGGGTTCCCAATTAGGATTGGCGAATGCAGCAGGAAGGGTATTATGGGCACGACGGGCCTGTGTTTGTCTTCTTCTTGGTGGCAGCGGGACACTACTTGTGCTTGCCACCTCACCAGCTTGAACTGCACTTATGGGACTCGCCACGTCACCAAGTGTTACTGCAGTGCTGGTTTGACTACGACCGGGGTGTACTAGGCCGCTGGTGCTTGCCAGTTCACCAAAACGCTACAAAAAAAACTGTTAGAGATCGCAGGGATCAGTCCTGACTCTGCGAACGCTGCAATTATGTGTTTAGTGTTTTGTAAGTGACAGTGATCGATTGATACTGCACTTGGGTGGGCTGGGCTGGGCCGGGCGGAGGGGCAAAACGCAGGTGCTAGCAGGTATCTGGGCTGATCCCGCTAACACTGCATTTTTGGGAACCCTAAACTGCTGGGGACGCTAGTATAGATCTGATCGGATCAGATATTGATCCGTTCATACACTATACCACTAAGGGAGGCGTATGCTGCATGCGTGGGTGTTAGCGGTACTGACGCTAACCTGACGCTGCCTGGGGCTGGTGCTTGCCAGTTCACCAAAACGCTACCAAAAAAACTGTTAGGGATCGCAGGGATCAGGCCTGACTCTGCGAACGCTGCAGTTATGTGTTTAGTGTTTTGTAAGTGACAGTGATCAATCGATACTGCACTTGGATGGGCTGGGCTGGGCTGGGCTGGGCCGGGCAGAGGGACAAAACGCAGGTGCTAGCAGGTATCTGGGCTGATTCCGCTAACACTGCGTTTTTGGGAACCCTAAACTGCTGGGGACGCTAGTATAGATCTGATCGGATCAGATATTGATCCAATCAGATACTATACCACTAAGGGAGGTGTACAGTGCGTGCGTGGGTGTTAGCGGTACTGGCGCTAACCTGACGCTGCCTGGGGCTGGTGCTTGCCAGTTCAACAAAATGCTACCAAAAAAACTGCTAGCGATCGCAGGGATCAGGCCTGACTCTGTGAACGCTGCAGTTATGCGTTTAGTGTTTTGTAAGTGACAGTGATCGATTGATACTGCACTTGGGTGGGCTAGGCTGGGTGGAGGGGCAAAACGCAGGTGCTAGCAGGTATCTGGGCTTATCCCGCTAACACTGCATTTTTGGGAACCCTAAACTGCTGGGGACGCTAGTATAGATCTGATTGGATCAGATATTGATCTGTACAGATACTATACCACTAAGGGAGGCGTATGCTGCGTGCGTGGGTGTTGGCGGTACTGACGCTAATCTGATGCTGCCTGGGGCGACGCATATCACCGCCGGGCGATCAGGGGGCTAAACCTTTATTCGGTAATAAACGGCGGGTTCCCTGACACTATAAAAAATAAACAAACTAACCAGCATCACCCATAACGGTTATACGGTGATCAGTGGTGAAAGGGTTAACTAGGGGGCAATCAAGATGTTAAAACATTTATTAGATAGTATATGGGGGTCCCTGTCGCTATAAAACGGCGAACCTAAATATTTACCTCCCTAACTAGCGTCACCAGTGACACTAATACAGTGATCAGAAAAATGATCGCTTAGCAACACTGGCTAAGGGGGGTGATCAAGGGGTTAAAACTTTATTAGGGGGGGTTAGGGGGGTACCCTAGCCCTAACGGGGGCTAACACTCACTGCCCTACCACTTCTAACTGTCACAAACTGACACCATGCAGTAATCAGAAAAAAAAAAAAACTGCTTGGTGTCAGTGTGACAGGGGAGGGGGTGATTGGGGGGTGATTGGGGGGGATCGGGGGGTAAAGGGGGTGTTTTGTGTGCCTGGCATGTTCTACTGTGTGTGTGTGTTTGTGTAACTCACATTGCAGTCTTCTCTCCTCGGCGCCGGAACGGAAAATACCAAGCCGAGGAGAGATGACATAATTTCCTTTGCTGCTGTTTAGCATACAGCAGCAAAGGAATGATTTCATTGGCCGGCGGCAATCGCGAGGGGGGCCACGAATGGATGGTGTCCCCCTCACCTCCGATCGCCGCTGGACAAAAGCGGACCGCCTCGGGCACCGGGGGGAGTCCGATCGGATTCCCCGCCCGTGGGAGGCAGATCACGTATATGTACGTAATTCTGCCTACCCGTGCCACCTTGCCGACGTACATCGGCGTGAGGCGGTCCTTAAGTGGTTAAAGACACTAGTCCTTATGCTCATGTCCTCAAAGAGCAAAACGCTTGATATGTGAAGATTCTGATCATGACAGACATGTGAGACTGGGGCTCCATCTCCCACCATCTCTCCAAGACCCTCGCTGACTGACCTATAGCTACATTATACACGGGAGTCACCTCTTCATCCTTCCACAGTGGCCGCACACCCCATGGGCAAAATTGGGGATCAAAGACACAACTACTCAGCAACCCTTAAGCCTCAGGCCTCCTCCAAGATGGATCGCTTTCTAAGTAGACCGACATCCACGGCTTCGGGAGCCCTCGAAGACACACAGACCACTTCGGAGCAATCAGAACTAAACACAGGTACTCTTTTTGACACTACCCCCACCCCTACATCAGGACCTTCCCCCCCTCTGACAGTGGAAGTTTTAGATGCTAAATTACACTCCCTGCTCCAGGCTATCACCCACAACATCGCACAAGAAGTGGGAAAACTAGCCAAAGAATTGAGAGGGGAAATTGACCAACTAGGAGAACGCACCGACTCCCTAGAATATAAATTTGATAAGGTGGTGCAGTATGTACGGGCACTGGAGGAAGACAATGCTACCACAAAAAACATAATCACCCAGCTCCAAGCCCAGCAGGAATACCTGGAAAACAGAGAACGCAGGCAAAATTTGAGATTCAGAGGTATTCCTGAAGCTGTGGAAGATCTTACCTCCTACCTTTTAAGCCTTTTCAATGTGGTTGCCCCCAATATCCCTGACATAGACTGGCGTTTGGACAGGGCTCACAGGTCACTTGCCCCTAAACCTCCAACAGGGGCTAACCCCAGAGATGTGATTGTCAGGTTCCATTATTATGATAGTAAAGAAGCTCTGACCTTGGCAACCTGCAACCAATCCCAAATTGAATTCAAGAAATCCAAGATCCAAATCTTTAGCGACCTCTCACCTATTACTCTAGCAAGAAGGAGAAATCTTCGCCCTTTAACCCTGCATCTTCAATTCCACAAAGTAATGTATCGATGGGGTTTATCCTTTCGCCTTTCTGCATCGCAGGATGGCATACAATACTCCTTAGGTGATCTACAGGATAGTGACACCTTTCTGCCCAACTTGGGTTTACCACCCCTCCCTGACGAAGACCCTCCGCCTCTCCCAACTACTCCTAAACCACCGATGGCTCTGAGTCGCATTTGGACACCGGTGAGACAAAAGCCATCCAAGTCAAATTTCACACCCCAGAAGTGCCACGCCTCAAGATTTCCAATTTGAATACCCTTTCCACTGACTGAGGCTGAATATAGCATTTTATTTGACCCCCAGTCACTGTGGGGTTTTTTTGAGTGGTTAACAACCCACTAGTGGGTTCATACACCCCCTGACCTGGGGGATGTGTGGCTTTTTATACTACAGCTGCCCTGGATAAACGGTTTGTTAATAGTTCATTTTTTGTTTTTGGATTCCGGGCAATTTTTACTCCGAAGAGTGGTGGGAGACCTCCCGGTCCTTATGTTCGGAAGTCCCCATGCTCCCCCTCCTGACCCATGGCTTAGACCTGGGCTTCCTGGTGGCATCCAGCCTTCCAGGTTTCTACTTGTTGGACGTTGAGAATTTTTTTTTCCTTTTGACTTTTATTTTTATTTTTTCTTCTTCATTTTGTTTTTTCCTTAGGTTCCCTTTTTTCTTAACCCGAGGCTGCTAATCTTCATAGAATCAACATCACTCAGTCACTTTTCTACCACTGTTGCACATGTTCTTAAGATACCTGATATGTATTTATTTTACAGTATACCATGGAATCCCTACCCTATCGTATGTTGTATAAAATATTTAACGCTTTTTCTTTTGACTAAGTTGTTATGGCACTGAAATTTGTGACGTATAATGTTAAAGGTTTAAACTCTATTCAAAAAAGATGGCTGGCTTTGAAAGAGTTTAAAACTTCCAAGGCAGACCTAATCCTTGTTCAGGAGACTCATTTCCGCCCTGGGGGATCCCTCAAATTCGCTAGCAAGCACTTCCTGACATCTTTTCTGGCTTCCGATCCGTCTGGAAAGGCGGGCGTGGCTATTTTGATTAACCGACTTTGCCCTCTACGAGTTACATCTTCCCACCTGGACCCCCAGGGCAGATTTATTATTCTGAAATGCTCTTTTCTCACCCAATCCCTCACTTTTGTCAATGTCTATGCTCCCAACTCTGGTCAGATCAGCTTCCTATCCTCTATGTTTGACACTCTAGACAAATTTTCCCAACCCTTTATGGTGATTGGAGGGGATTTTAATGTGACTATGTCTCCTGACAAAGATAGACGTACATTGTTCACATCAACTTCACCTTCCAAAACTAACCGCCTCTCTAAATCATTTTGTAAACTAATGAGAGCTAAAAATCTATTGGACATTTGGAGGATTAAACACCCCACCCATAAACAATATACGTTTTATTCGCACTCCCACAAACTCAATTCTAGACTGGATCGCTTTTTTATTTCTACACCTCTCCTGACATCAACGGCTTCTTCTGAAATCAACCCCATAACATGGTCAGACCATTTCTCCATCCATCTTGACATTTACCTCTCCTCTGCTTCCCCTAAAAACTGTCACTGGAGACTCAATGAGACATTTCTGCGTCTACGTTTCTTTCACCCGAACACCTCGCACCCCTGAATTCAGCAGTCACACCCGAAGAGTTGGAAGAGGTAGTTAAACATCTTCCTACCCAGAAATCCCCTGGCCCGGACGGTCTACCTTATTCTTATTATAAAACTTTCCTACCGATTTTAAGCCCCCATATGATCTCTCTATTTGCTTCACTATTCAAAGGGACTATACCACACCCTCAATTTCTTCATGCCCATATTTCTGTGATCCCAAAACCTGGCAAAGATCCCTCCATCCCTGATAATTATAGGCCCATTGCATTACTTAATTCGGACTACAAGATATTCACAAAAGTCCTGGCTAATAGACTATCCCATATAATCCCTAGGCTTATACATAAGGACCAGGTGGGCTTTGTACGAGCCAGACATGCAGAGGACAATACGAGACGTACAGTTGACCTCATAGACCTATTAAACAAGACATCCCGGCCAGCCCTAATCTTAAGTCTTGATGCGCAAAAAGCCTTCAACCGGCTTATCTGGCCATATCTGTTTGCTACCCTCTCCAACTATGGATTTGAAGGTCCTTTCATAGCAGCCCTAAGTGCCCTATATTCCTGTCCTTCATCCCAAGTTCAACTAGCTTCTTACTTATCGTCATCTTTCTCGTTAAGTAATGAAACCAGACAAGGATGCCCTTTATCCCCCCTCCTTTTCATTCTTTGTTTAGAACCCCTAGCTGCAGCCATTCGCATTCACCCTGATATACGGGGAGTTCTGTTACGCTAAAAAGAATATAAGCTGTCCTTGTTTGCAGATGATGTCCTTTTAACTTTGACTAGACCTCATATTTCTCTCCCTAATCTCATAGCTTTGTTGAAGGACTTCAGCTCTATAGCTGGATATAAAATCAATACAATTAAAACAGAAGCTTTACCTCTACACATCCCGCCTTCAGATCTCATCATTCTCAAACAAAACTACTCTTTTCATTGGTGTCCAGACTCCCTCAAATATTTAGGTGTAAACATAACCTCCTCGTACTCAACTTTATATCAAGCTAACTATCCCTCACTCTTTCAGGACATTGACCGGCTCTTGCGACAATGGGATATCTATCGCATTTCTCTCTTGGGCCTCATCAGTGTCCTGAAGATGTCTATAATGCCATGACTCCTTTACCTATTTGATACCCTCCCGATCCCTATTCCCATGTCACAACTTAAAGCCATGCAGAGAACATTTCTTAACTTCATTTGGCACTATAAAGCACATAGGATCGCAAGCTCAGTAATGTTTGCCCCCAAGTCACGGGGCGGGTTGGGAGCCCCAGATATTATTAAATATTATTTTGCCACACATCTTAAAACAATTATCACTTGGTCCTCTAGAATGGCACCCAACATATGGGCAGAGATTAAAATGAGCATCACTAGACCGGTTTATCCCTGTGCCATGATCTGGGCGGATCTGAACTCTTTCATAGGCCAACTTAGAAGCATATGCCTAGGCCCAATGTTATTCTCCCTTGCCATATGGAAGAAATGCTCCCGTCAGTTCTCTCTCGCATCCCTATGTCCTCCGCTGTTAAATGTGTTGTTCAATCCTGATATCCCTGACAACCTATCATACAGTAGAATGCTTCCATGGACACAGGCAGGCATTTTCCAGCTTCAAAACATTGTACATCCCCTCACCCATACACTTCTACCCTTTGAAGAACTGCAAAAGAAATACCAGATCCCTAAACCATTATTTTATTCCTACCTTCAGATTAGACACTACTTTGCCTCTAAATCCTCTACTTTGAGCCTTGATAGACCTACCCAGTTTGAACTTCTATGTGCTCAAGGACCATATCAAACACATCTCATTACTGACATCTACAGGTTCTTACATAACGCAACCCCTATTACAGACACTTTCCATTCTATGCAAAAATGGTCCCAGTTAGTAAATCGCTCTATGTCTCTCCCTCAATGGCAGAAGATTTGGGAAGCTATTTCCAAATCATCACAATGTGTGGAACAAAAAGAGACGGCTTATAAAATATTATTTTTTTGGTATAAAACCCCTGAAATTTTGCATAGATATGATCCCAAGACTCCTCGGGTATGCTGGAGATGCCGTGAAGACATTGGCTCGCATTTCCACATTTTTTGGGACTACCCACTAATACGCCCATTTTGGATGGCCATTCAGACCTTTATACAGGACTTGTTTAATGTCTTTTTCCCACTGGATCCTGTCCACTTTCTGTTAGGTCTACCGATCCCTGGCCTCTCTAAATGTGCTCAAAAATTGACCACCTTTATTTTACTTGCTGCAAAATGGGCAATACCTTTATGATGGCTTTCCCCCTCCCAGCCTTCTCTCTCACAGGTCCTACAAACGTTGGAGCAGATCTGTAGTATGGAACGCCTTACCGCAATTGTACATGATACTCTCCCGCAATTTTCCAAAATCTGGGATCTGTGGGATCATTCGGACCTTAATCCTGGTATTAGTTCCTTATCCCCGGCTGATGTAGATAGATAGAAGAAAGAAGAATTATTTAAATAAAGGAATTGTCAAAAACTGTCTCTTGTCATTTTTAACATTTTTGACACTTTTTTTGTGAAATGGTAGGGGTACTTTTGTACCCCCTTACCATTTCACAC
The DNA here is from genome assembly GCA_037952925.1 of Lithobates clamitans. NCBI lineage: Eukaryota > Metazoa > Chordata > Amphibia > Anura > Ranidae > Lithobates > Lithobates clamitans. Next base: position 133,532 of record JBBGZY010000937.1, on the reverse strand, counting down.
AGGGGGGAGGGCTGGGATCTGGGGGTCCCCTTGTTAAAGGGGGCTTTCAGATTCCGATAAGCCCCCCGCCCGCAGACCCCCAAGAGTTGTGGGGATAAGGCCCTTGTCCCCATCAACATGAGGACAAGGTGTTTTGGGGGCTACTCCAAAGCACCCTCCCAATGTTGAGGGAATGTGGCCTGGTACGGTTCAGGAGGGGGGTGCTCTCTCATCCCCCCTCATTTCCTGCGGCCTGCCAGGTTGCATGCTCAGATAAGGGTCTGGTATGGATTTTTGGGGAGACCTCACACCATTTTTTTAAAATTTTGGTGCGGGGTTCCCCTTATAATCCATACCAGACCTGAAGGGTCTGGTATAGATTTTGAGGGGGACCCCACGCCATTTTTTAAAAAATTTTGGCTGGGGTTCCCCTTAATATCCATACCAGACCTGAAGGGCCTCGTATGGAATTTAGGGGGATCCCCACCTCATTTTTTTTTAAATTTTGGTTCGAGGTTCCACTGTGGGGAATTCCCATGCCGTTTTTATCAATGAACTTCTATGTGTATTGTCGGACCGGCGATGCAATAGCCGCGAGTAGTTTTAAATGACTTTTTTTCCTTTGAAATGTCATTTTGCTGTCAGACTGTTCTAAACACGGGAAACATGCGCCCCTTTACAGGCATACTATAGACACCCCCCAGGTACGAAATTTAAAGGGATATTACACTTTTATTGTTTCACTTTAAGCATTATTAAAATCACTGGTCCTGAAAAAACAGCCGTTTTTAAAACTTTTTTTGCATTGATCCATGTCCCCTGGGGCAGGACCCAGGTCCCCAAACACTTTTTATGACAATAACTTGCATATTAGCCTTTAAAATTAGCACTTTTGATTTCTCCCATAGACTTTTAAAGGGTGTTCCGCGGCTTTCGAATTTGCAGCGAACACCCCAAATTGTTCGCTGTTTAGCGAACTGGCGAACAGCCGATGTTCGAGTAGAACATGAGTTCGACTCAAACTCGAAGCTCATCCCTACTGACCAACAATGTGAGGGGGGATTTGCACTTACCACCATGTAAAGGGGGATTTTACACCACCCACCAATATAAAGAAAGATTTCTACACTGACACCAATGTAATAGGAGCATTTACACCAACCACCAGCGTAAGGGGGAATATACAATGACCTGCATGTAAGGTAGAATTTACACTGACAACCATTGTTGAGATTTGTACTGACCACCAGTGTAAAGGGGGATTTACACTGACCACCAGTGTAAGGGCAATTCTGCACTTACCACCAATGTAAAGGGAAATGTACAATGATCACCAATATAATGAAGAATGTACACTGACAACCAATGTTCGATCGGATTCCCCGCCCGTGGGAGGCAGATCACGTATATGTACGTGATTCTGCCTACCCGTGCCACCTTGCCGACGTACATCGGCGTGAGGCGGTCCTTAAGTGGTTAAAGACACTAGTCCTTATGCTCATGTCCTCAAAGAGCAAAACGCTTGATATGTGAAGATTCTGATCATGACAGACATGTGAGACTGGGGCTCCATCTCCCACCATCTCTCCAAGACCCTCGCTGACTGACCTATAGCTACATTATACACGGGAGTCACCTCTTCATCCTTCCACAGTGGCCGCACACCCCATGGGCAAAATTGGGGATCAAAGACACAACTACTCAGCAACCCTTAAGCCTCAGGCCTCCTCCAAGATGGATCGCTTTCTAAGTAGACCGACATCCACGGCTTCGGGAGCCCTCGAAGACACACAGACCACTTCGGAGCAATCAGAACTAAACACAGGTACTCTTTTTGACACTACCCCCACCCCTACATCAGGACCTTCCCCCCCTCTGACAGTGGAAGTTTTAGATGCTAAATTACACTCCCTGCTCCAGGCTATCACCCACAACATCGCACAAGAAGTGGGAAAACTAGCCAAAGAATTGAGAGGGGAAATTGACCAACTAGGAGAACGCACCGACTCCCTAGAATATAAATTTGATAAGGTGGTGCAGTATGTACGGGCACTGGAGGAAGACAATGCTACCACAAAAAACATAATCACCCAGCTCCAAGCCCAGCAGGAATACCTGGAAAACAGAGAACGCAGGCAAAATTTGAGATTCAGAGGTATTCCTGAAGCTGTGGAAGATCTTACCTCCTACCTTTTAAGCCTTTTCAATGTGGTTGCCCCCAATATCCCTGACATAGACTGGCGTTTGGACAGGGCTCACAGGTCACTTGCCCCTAAACCTCCAACAGGGGCTAACCCCAGAGATGTGATTGTCAGGTTCCATTATTATGATAGTAAAGAAGCTCTGACCTTGGCAACCTGCAACCAATCCCAAATTGAATTCAAGAAATCCAAGATCCAAATCTTTAGCGACCTCTCACCTATTACTCTAGCAAGAAGGAGAAATCTTCGCCCTTTAACCCTGCATCTTCAATTCCACAAAGTAATGTATCGATGGGGTTTATCCTTTCGCCTTTCTGCATCGCAGGATGGCATACAATACTCCTTAGGTGATCTACAGGATAGTGACACCTTTCTGCCCAACTTGGGTTTACCACCCCTCCCTGACGAAGACCCTCCGCCTCTCCCAACTACTCCTAAACCACCGATGGCTCTGAGTCGCATTTGGACACCGGTGAGACAAAAGCCATCCAAGTCAAATTTCACACCCCAGAAGTGCCACGCCTCAAGATTTCCAATTTGAATACCCTTTCCACTGACTGAGGCTGAATATAGCATTTTATTTGACCCCCAGTCACTGTGGGGTTTTTTTGAGTGGTTAACAACCCACTAGTGGGTTCATACACCCCCTGACCTGGGGGATGTGTGGCTTTTTATACTACAGCTGCCCTGGATAAACGGTTTGTTAATAGTTCATTTTTTGTTTTTGGATTCCGGGCAATTTTTACTCCGAAGAGTGGTGGGAGACCTCCCGGTCCTTATGTTCGGAAGTCCCCATGCTCCCCCTCCTGACCCATGGCTTAGACCTGGGCTTCCTGGTGGCATCCAGCCTTCCAGGTTTCTACTTGTTGGACGTTGAGAATTTTTTTTTCCTTTTGACTTTTAATTTTATTTTTTCTTCTTCATTTTGTTTTTTCCTTAGGTTCCCTTTTTTCTTAACCCGAGGCTGCTAATCTTCATAGAATCAACATCACTCAGTCACTTTTCTACCACTGTTGCACATGTTCTTAAGATACCTGATATGTATTTATTTTACAGTATACCATGGAATCCCTACCCTATCGTATGTTGTATAAAATATTTAACGCTTTTTCTTTTGACTAAGTTGTTATGGCACTGAAATTTGTGACGTATAATGTTAAAGGTTTAAACTCTATTCAAAAAAGATGGCTGGCTTTGAAAGAGTTTAAAACTTCCAAGGCAGACCTAATCCTTGTTCAGGAGACTCATTTCCGCCCTGGGGGATCCCTCAAATTCGCTAGCAAGCACTTCCTGACATCTTTTCTGGCTTCCGATCCGTCTGGAAAGGCGGGCGTGGCTATTTTGATTAACCGACTTTGCCCTCTACGAGTTACATCTTCCCACCTGGACCCCCAGGGCAGATTTATTATTCTGAAATGCTCTTTTCTCACCCAATCCCTCACTTTTGTCAATGTCTATGCTCCCAACTCTGGTCAGATCAGCTTCCTATCCTCTATGTTTGACACTCTAGACAAATTTTCCCAACCCTTTATGGTGATTGGAGGGGATTTTAATGTGACTATGTCTCCTGACAAAGATAGACGTACATTGTTCACATCAACTTCACCTTCCAAAACTAACCGCCTCTCTAAATCATTTTGTAAACTAATGAGAGCTAAAAATCTATTGGACATTTGGAGGATTAAACACCCCACCCATAAACAATATACGTTTTATTCGCACTCCCACAAACTCAATTCTAGACTGGATCGCTTTTTTATTTCTACACCTCTCCTGACATCAACGGCTTCTTCTGAAATCAACCCCATAACATCGTCAGACCATTTCTCCATCCATCTTGACATTTACCTCTCCTCTGCTTCCCCTAAAAACTGTCACTGGAGACTCAATGAGACATTTCTGCGTCTACGTTTCTTTCACCCGAACACCTCGCACCCCTGAATTCAGCAGTCACACCCGAAGAGTTGGAAGAGGTAGTTAAACATCTTCCTACCCAGAAATCCCCTGGCCCGGACGGTCTACCTTATTCTTATTATAAAACTTTCCTACCGATTTTAAGCCCCCATATGATCTCTCTATTTGCTTCACTATTCAAAGGGACTATACCACACCCTCAATTTCTTCATGCCCATATTTCTGTGATCCCAAAACCTGGCAAAGATCCCTCCATCCCTGATAATTATAGGCCCATTGCATTACTTAATTCGGACTACAAGATATTCACAAAAGTCCTGGCTAATAGACTATCCCATATAATCCCTAGGCTTATACATAAGGACCAGGTGGGCTTTGTACGAGCCAGACATGCAGAGGACAATACGAGACGTACAGTTGACCTCATAGACCTATTAAACAAGACATCCCGGCCAGCCCTAATCTTAAGTCTTGATGCGCAAAAAGCCTTCAACCGGCTTATCTGGCCATATCTGTTTGCTACCCTCTCCAACTATGGATTTGAAGGTCCTTTCATAGCAGCCCTAAGTGCCCTATATTCCTGTCCTTCATCCCAAGTTCAACTAGCTTCTTACTTATCGTCATCTTTCTCGTTAAGTAATGAAACCAGACAAGGATGCCCTTTATCCCCCCTCCTTTTCATTCTTTGTTTAGAACCCCTAGCTGCAGCCATTCGCATTCACCCTGATATACGGGGAGTTCTGTTACGCTAAAAAGAATATAAGCTGTCCTTGTTTGCAGATGATGTCCTTTTAACTTTGACTAGACCTCATATTTCTCTCCCTAATCTCATAGCTTTGTTGAAGGACTTCAGCTCTATAGCTGGATATAAAATCAATACAATTAAAACAGAAGCTTTACCTCTACACATCCCGCCTTCAGATCTCATCATTCTCAAACAAAACTACTCTTTTCATTGGTGTCCAGACTCCCTCAAATATTTAGGTGTAAACATAACCTCCTCGTACTCAACTTTATATCAAGCTAACTATCCCTCACTCTTTCAGGACATTGACCGGCTCTTGCGACAATGGGATATCTATCGCATTTCTCTCTTGGGCCTCATCAGTGTCCTGAAGATGTCTATAATGCCATGACTCCTTTACCTATTTGATACCCTCCCGATCCCTATTCCCATGTCACAACTTAAAGCCATGCAGAGAACATTTCTTAACTTCATTTGGCACTATAAAGCACATAGGATCGCAAGCTCAGTAATGTTTGCCCCCAAGTCACGGGGCGGGTTGGGAGCCCCAGATATTATTAAATATTATTTTGCCACACATCTTAAAACAATTATCACTTGGTCCTCTAGAATGGCACCCAACATATGGGCAGAGATTAAAATGAGCATCACTAGACCGGTTTATCCCTGTGCCATGATCTGGGCGGATCTGAACTCTTTCATAGGCCAACTTAGAAGCATATGCCTAGGCCCAATGTTATTCTCCCTTGCCATATGGAAGAAATGCTCCCGTCAGTTCTCTCTCGCATCCCTATGTCCTCCGCTGTTAAATGTGTTGTTCAATCCTGATATCCCTGACAACCTATCATACAGTAGAATGCTTCCATGGACACAGGCAGGCATTTTCCAGCTTCAAAACATTGTACATCCCCTCACCCATACACTTCTACCCTTTGAAGAACTGCAAAAGAAATACCAGATCCCTAAACCATTATTTTATTCCTACCTTCAGATTAGACACTACTTTGCCTCTAAATCCTCTACTTTGAGCCTTGATAGACCTACCCAGTTTGAACTTCTATGTGCTCAAGGACCATATCAAACACATCTCATTACTGACATCTACAGGTTCTTACATAACGCAACCCCTATTACAGACACTTTCCATTCTATGCAAAAATGGTCCCAGTTAGTAAATCGCTCTATGTCTCTCCCTCAATGGCAGAAGATTTGGGAAGCTATTTCCAAATCATCACAATGTGTGGAACAAAAAGAGACGGCTTATAAAATATTATTTTTTTGGTATAAAACCCCTGAAATTTTGCATAGATATGATCCCAAGACTCCTCGGGTATGCTGGAGATGCCGTGAAGACATTGGCTCGCATTTCCACATTTTTTGGGACTACCCACTAATACGCCCATTTTGGATGGCCATTCAGACCTTTATACAGGACTTGTTTAATGTCTTTTTCCCACTGGATCCTGTCCACTTTCTGTTAGGTCTACCGATCCCTGGCCTCTCTAAATGTGCTCAAAAATTGACCACCTTTATTTTACTTGCTGCAAAATGGGCAATACCTTTATGATGGCTTTCCCCCTCCCAGCCTTCTCTCTCACAGGTCCTACAAACGTTGGAGCAGATCTGTAGTATGGAACGCCTTACCGCAATTGTACATGATACTCTCCCGCAATTTTCCAAAATCTGGGATCTGTGGGATCATTCGGACCTTAATCCTGGTATTAGTTCCTTATCCCCGGCTGATGTAGATAGATAGAAGAAAGAAGAAGCATTTAAATAAAGGAATTGTCAAAAACTGTCTCTTGTCATTTTTAACATTTTTGACACTTTTTTTGTGAAATGGTAGGGGTACTTTTGTACCCCCTTACCATTTCACACAGGGGGGAGGGCTGGGATCTGGGGGTCCCCTTGTTAAAGGGGGCTTTCAGATTCCGATAAGCCCCCCGCCCGCAGACCCCCAAGAGTTGTGGGGATAAGGCCCTTGTCCCCATCAACATGAGGACAAGGTGTTTTGGGGGCTACTCCAAAGCACCCTCCCAATGTTGAGGGAATGTGGCCTGGTACGGTTCAGGAGGGGGGTGCTCTCTCATCCCCCCTCATTTCCTGCGGCCTGCCAGGTTGCATGCTCAGATAAGGGTCTGGTATGGATTTTTGGGGAGACCTCACACCATTTTTTTAAAATTTTGGTGCGGGGTTCCCCTTATAATCCATACCAGACCTGAAGGGTCTGGTATAGATTTTGAGGGGGACCCCACGCCATTTTTTAAAAAATTTTGGCTGGGGTTCCCCTTAATATCCATACCAGACCTGAAGGGCCTCGTATGGAATTTAGGGGGATCCCCACCTCATTTTTTTTTAAATTTTGGTTCGAGGTTCCACTGTGGGGAATTCCCATGCCGTTTTTATCAATGAACTTCTATGTGTATTGTCGGACCGGCGATGCAATAGCCGCGAGTAGTTTTAAATGACTTTTTTTCCTTTGAAATGTCATTTTGCTGTCAGACTGTTCTAAACACGGGAAACATGCGCCCCTTTACAGGCATACTATAGACACCCCCCAGGTACGAAATTTAAAGGGATATTACACTTTTATTGTTTCACTTTAAGCATTATTAAAATCACTGGTCCTGAAAAAACAGCCGTTTTTAAAACTTTTTTTGCATTGATCCATGTCCCCTGGGGCAGGACCAAGGTCCCCAAACACTTTTTATGACAATAACTTGCATATTAGCCTTTAAAATTAGCACTTTTGATTTCTCCCATAGACTTTTAAAGGGTGTTCCGCGGCTTTCGAATTTGCAGCGAACACCCCAAATTGTTCGCTGTTTAGCGAACTGGCGAACAGCCGATGTTCGAGTAGAACATGAGTTCGACTCAAACTCGAAGCTCATCCCTACTGACCAACAATGTGAGGGGGGATTTGCACTTACCACCATGTAAAGGGGGATTTTACACCACCCACCAATATAAAGAAAGATTTCTACACTGACACCAATGTAATAGGAGCATTTACACCAACCACCAGCGTAAGGGGGAATATACAATGACCTGCATGTAAGGTAGAATTTACACTGACAACCATTGTTGAGATTTGTACTGACCACCAGTGTAAAGGGGGATTTACACTGACCACCAGTGTAAGGGCAATTCTGCACTTACCACCAATGTAAAGGGAAATGTACAATGATCACCAATATAATGAAGAATGTACACTGACAACCAATGTAATGGGGGATTTTACATCAACAACCAATAAAGGGGGATTTCTACACTGGCCACCAATGTAAGAGGGGATTTACACTCACCACCCATTTAAAGGGTGCTTCTTCATGGACCACCAATGTAAGAGGGCATTCGGAACTGACCACAAATGCAAGTTTGGATTGTTTTACCAATATAAAGAGGAGTTTCTACATTGGCCACCAATATAATGGGGATTTAATCCTCATACACACGATCGGACTCCAAACAAACTTTTCCATGGATTTCTGTCCAAAGGGCGTTGGCCGTGAACTTGGTATGCATACACACGGCAGGAGTATTTCAGCCAACTTTCACCAAATCACGTGGTTTTTCAGCTCTTTACCACCACCCTTTGGTCAACTTCTGTATTGTTGTCTGATCTTTTGCATTGGTTCTGAGCATGCGTGTTTGTACTTTGGACTAAAGTCCTATGGACTTGTGTACACACGATAGGATTTTGCACCATCTGACTTTTGTTGCCGGAAAGTTTGTCTGTTTGCACAGCCAACATTTGTCCGATGAAAACCAAAAAAGTTTGTCCAAAGGAGCGTACACACGGTCGGATGTTGCCTTAAAACAGGTAATTTGCATGTTTGTTGTCAAAAAGTGTAATCGTGTGTATGGGCCTTTACACTGAACACTTATGTAATGAGGATTTACACTGACCACTTATGTAATGAGGATTTACACTAACCACTAATGTAATGAGGATTTACACTGACCACTAATGTAATGAGGATTTACACTCAACACTTATGTAATGAGGATTTACACTCACCATTTATGTAATGAGGATTTACACTCACCACTTATGTAATGAGGATTTACACTCACCATTTATGTAATGAGGATTTACACTCACCACTTATGTAATGAGGATTTACACTGACCACTTATGTAATGAGGATTTACACTGACCACTAATGTAATGAGGATTTACACTCAACACTTATGTAATGAGGATTTACACTCACCATTTATGTAATGAGGATTTACACTCACCACTTATGTAATGTGGATTTACACTCACCACTTATGTAATGAGGATTTACACTGACCACTTATGTAATGAGGAATTACACTCCCCACTTATGTAATGAGGATTTACACTCACTATTTATGTAATGAGGATTTACACTGACCACTAATGTAATGAGGATTTACACTGACCATTATGTAATGAGAATTTACACTGACCACTTATGTAATGAGGATTTACACTGACCACTAATGTAATGAGGATTTACACTCAACACTTATGAAATGAGGATTTACACTCACCATTTATGTAATGAGGATTTACACTTCCCACTTATGTAATGACGATTTATACTCACCAATTTTGTAATGAGAATTTACACTCAACACTTATGTAATGAGGATATACACTCAACACTTATGTAATGAGGATTTACACTGACCATTTATGTAATGAGGATTTACACTAACCACTTATGTAATGAGGATTTACACTGACCACTAATGTAATGAGGATTTACACTCAACACTTATGTAATGAGGATTTACACTGACCACTTATGTAATGAGGATTTACACTCACCACTTATGTAATGAGGATTTACACTCACCACTTATGTAATGAGGATTTACACTCACCACTTATGTAATGAGGATTTACACTGACCACTTATGTAATGAGGATTTACACTGACCACTAATGTAATGAGGATTTACACTCAACACTTATGTAATGAGGATTTACACTGACCACTTATGTAATGAGGATTTACACTAACCACTTATGTAATGAGGATTTACACTGACCACTAATGTAATGAGGATTTACACTCAACACTTATGTAATGAGGATTTACACTCACCATTTATGTAATGAGGATTTACACTCACCACTTATGTAATGAGGATTTACACTCACCACTTATGTAATGAGGATTTACACTGACCACTTATGTAATGAGGATTTACACTGACCACTTATGTAATGAGGATTTACACTGACCACTAATGTAATGAGGATTTACACTCAACACTTATGTAATGAGGATTTACACTCACCATTTATGTAATGAGGATTTACACTGACCACTAATGTAATGAGGATTTACACTGACCATTATGTAATGAGAATTTACACTGACCACTTATGTAATGAGGATTTACACTGACCACTAATGTAATGAGGATTTACACTCAACACTTATGTAATGAGGATTTACACTCACCATTTATGTAATGAGGATTTACACTCACCACTTATGTAATGAGGATTTACACTTCCCACTTATGTAATGACGATTTATACTCACCACTTTTGTAATGAGAATTTACACTCAACACTTATGTAATGAGGATATACACTCAACACTTATGTAATGAGGATTTACACTGACCATTTATGTAATGAGGATTTACACTCAACACTTATGTAATGAGGATTTACACTCACCACTTACGTAATGAGGATGTACACTCACCACTTATGTAATGAGGATTTACACTCACCACTTATGTTATGAGGATTTACACTCACCACTTATGTAATGAGGATTTACACTCACCACTTATGTAATGAGGATTTACACTCACCACTTATGTAATGAGGATTTACACTCAACACGTATGTAATGGGGATTTACACTCACCACTTATGTAATGAGGATTTACACTCACCACCAATGTAACTGAGACATTTAGCCTGCGTTCACATTTGTGTGTGTCAGGAATGCATGCAAAATCGCTTTCCTGCTGCTCTTTAGCAGATACACAGCAGTAACAATAATTGATAATAACACCCTCACACATCGGCTGAGATGTCCGTATTCCCATGCAACAATATTCACTGTGGCACCATGTTATTTTGAAAAAGGGTTCCATCACCAATTTGCTTACCTTTGCAGAACAGGCTGATGTTAGGTTGAATGATCACAGTTGCAGGCAGGACTTTCAAGCTTGCCCCTTTACCTTCCCAGTGGGCAGCATTCTGTAGAAGTAAAGGTGGGTATTACCTCAGGGGGCAAGATATACATATGAATGCCGCCTCTATTTACATATCAATGCAGTGGTCCACGGCTATTTACATAATAATGTCACCGCTATTTACATATCAATGCCGGTTATTTACATGTAAACACGGTGTCTGCAGGTGAGTTATCTGTATATGACAATAGGGCAGAGCTGGGCAGCATTAGTAACAGAACTTCACACTGAGATATCGGGACACAGCACAGGACAAAAATTTTAAGAGACACGGGAATTTAAACTAGGATAGTTGGCAAGTATGAGGCAGCTGCTTTGGACCCCCACAACAATGATTAGGCCCAGGGCAGCTGCCCCCTTTGATCTGCCTTAAATACGGCCCTGAAGAATACATCATATTTATTTATCTGTAATAAACAATAAATCTGCAAATCATAAAATGCGTGTCCAGTCCCTGATTTGTTAAACTTATTGAGGCGGCGCTAAGTGTCCGATGTTATAAAACACTATATATAGACCTAATGTTTAAAAAGGCAGGAAAGTTCATAATTGAAGATGCAGACTGTGGATATGAAGGTAAGCGTAGAAATCCTTTCACCAATAACGATCACCACGTGAGGGGGTCACCCCCCGTGAGGATGCACTCACCACAATGTATATAACCACAGGCCTTTTGAAAAATGATCTTTGAATCCTTGCCGTCTCCTTAATTCAACCACCAGGTGGTGCAAGACCCTATTTCTTAGCTTCCGGTTGCAGTCTGAAATCCTTACTGTTCTGTTCGAAGTGTCCTGCAGATCTCCTGGGTCAAACAGCTGGGATTCTTTTAGGCCAAGTTCTTTACAGCCTCGTAAAAATAATGCCACATTATCCAAACCAGCAATAGGTGTTGGTAATCGGTTTATCTTCTTTATAAGCCCTGGTTTAATTGCATTCAACAGCTCGCAGAGTAGGATTCCATTTTCCAGGCCCGTGCGAAAGTCTTTGTCGCCAAAGCTTCTACCCGTAACTTGCTTCACTCCATGCAAATCCGACCGGAGCCGCCCCCTCCTCTCCTAAGTTTAACAAATCAGGGACTGGACACGCATTTTATGATTTTCAGATTTATTGTTTATTACATGTTTTAATTTTAAGGCAGCAGCTTAGGTCTAGTGTATCTGTTAACGGAGTAATTCTAAGGCGCGGATTGATGTGAGGCAGATGCGAGTTTCATTGTCCCCACATATTATAAGTTGATATTTATTTATCTATTGCTCCTGTATACAGGATATTCTGTATTTCTTCATTATTGATCACCACCTGTAAACACAGACCCCGCCCCCACATCCCTGCCCCCCTCCTGAAATATGAAATGAGGATAATCCCTGTCTTCTCCTCTTCCAGGTCATATCGGTGAAATATGATGACTTACAGGGACTCCATGAGGACAGGACCCCCAGAGAAGGAGCCGCGGCACACAGCTGGATCCCACAAGGTACAGATCATGGAGGAGAAAACCAATCAGAGACTGAGAATTACAGGACAAGGGAGGGGGTACTGTGCAGTGTGGATGGGTCTAGGTAGGTGGGGAAGGGGTATTCTCAGTATTGGTTGGATTGTTCTTTCTCATAAATCTCAGTCAGTAGGTGATTATTATAAGTAATGGAATCATGTGATCTCAGTCCTTGGTAAATCATATGATCTCAGTCCTCAGTAAGTCATGTGATCTCCGTCCTCAGTAAGTCATGTGATCTCAGTCCTCGGTAAGTCATGTGATCTCAGTCCTCGGTAAGTCATGTGATCTCAGTCCTCAGTAAGTCATGTGATCTCAGTCCTCAGTAAGTCATGTGATCTCAATACTCGGTAAGTCATGTGATCTCAGGCCTCAGTAAGTCATGTGAGCTCCGTCCTCAGTAAGTCATGTGATCTCAATCCTCGGTAAGTCATGTGATCTCAGTCCTCAGTAAATCATGTGATCTCAGTCCTCAGTAAGTCATGTGATCTCAGTCCTCAGTAAGTCATGTGATCTCAGTCCTCGGTAAATCATATGATCTCAGTCCTCAGTAAGTCATGTGATCTCAGTCCTCAGTAAATCTTGTGATCTCAGTCCTTGGTAAGTCATGTGATCTCAGTCCTCAGTAAGTCATGAGATCTCATGTCCTCAGTAAGTCATGTGATGTCGGTCCTCAGTAAGTCATGTGATCTCGGGTCCTCAGTAAGTCATGTGATCTCCATCCTTAGTAAGTCATGGGCTCTCAGTCCTTAGTAAGTCATGTGATCCCTGTCCTCAGTAAGTCATGTGATATCAATCCTCAGTAAGTCATGTGATCTCAGTCCTCAGTAAATCATGTGATCTCAGTCCTCAGTAAATCATGTGATCTCAGTCCTCGGTAAATCATATGATCTCAGTCCTCAGTAAGTCATGTGATCTCAGTCCCCAGTAAGTCATGTGATCTCGATCCTCAGTAAGTCATGTGATCTCAATCCTCTGTAAGTCATGTGATCTCGGTCCTCAGTAAGTCATGTGATCTCAGTACTCAGTAAGTCATGTGATCTCAGTCCTCAGTAAATCATGTGATCTCAGTCCTCGGTAAGTCATGTGATCTCAGTCCTCAGTAAGTCATGTGATCTCATGTCCTCAGTAAGTCATGTGATCTCGGTCCTCAGTAAGTCATGTGATCTCGGGTCCTCAGTAAGTCATGTGATCTCCATCCTTAGTAAGTCATGGGCTCTCAGTCCTTAGTAAGTCATGTGATCCCTGTCCTCAGTAAGTCATGTGATCTCGGGTCCTCAGTAAGTCATGTGATATCCATCCTCAGTAAGTCATGTGATCTCCATCCTCCGTAAGTCATGTGATCTCCATCCTCCGTAAGTCATGTGATCTCTGTCCTCAGTAAGTCATGTGATCTCAGTCCTCAGTAAGTCATGTGATCTCCATCCTCTGTAAGTCATGTGATCTCTGTCCTCAGTAAGTCATGTGATCTCAGTCCTCAGTAAGTCATGTGAGCTCAGTCCTCAGTAAGTCACGTGATCTTGGTCCTCAGTAAGTCATGTGATCTCAGTCCTCAGTAAGTCATGTGATTTTGGGTCCTCAGTAAGTCATGTGATCTCGATCCTTAGTAAGTTATGGGCTCTCAGTCCTTAGTAAGTCATGGGATCTCAGTCCTCAGTAAGTCATGTCATCTCGGTCCTCAGTAGGTCATGTGATCTCGGGTCCTCAGTAAGTCGTGGTATCTCAGTCCTTAGTAAGTCATGGGTTCTCAGTCCTCAGTAAGTCATGTGATCTTGGTTATCAGTGAATTTAATTGTCCTCTTTGTCCCCCCCTCAGGACTCCTTTTGAAGAAATGGATCCCTCATCCTCTCTTCAGACTGAACTGCTCCCCACTGACTCTCTTACTTGGATTCCTCTTCACCATCTTCTTCCTCACCATCATCATCACACGTGAGTCCTCCCTGCTGACACTGTCACCACTGCAGAGGCTTCCATCTTCACTCGGTCTTCCCTCCGGGTTCGCAGGATGTGGCCAATCAAATTGCCAAGCCATGATGGGGTCACTCCCACGAATGCTCTGAAGGAACGGCACAGGTATACCGGTCATTCAGAGCGCATGCGCTGGTAATGTCACCGTCTGCTGTTTGGTGTCGGTGAGGAGAATGCTGACCCAATGTTGGCCTTCATGAAGGTGAATGCTGACTCGCTGCCTAGGATTGCGACCTCATCCCTTTAAACCCAAACACATACTAATTACACAGGTTCTGAGGCTAATTTAATGCAGATAAGGCACCAAGTGAGTTTAATTACCATCCTAATTAGCCACAGAACCTGTGTAATTAATATATGTTAGGTTTTAAAGGGATGAGGTGGCAACCCTATTCTTGCCAAGTGAACTATTGGTCAAGGTGCCTTTCAGAAGGCTTTCTGGGTAACGTCTCTATTTCATTCCCAATAGTTTTTGTAGCAAGGACCCCGGCCCCTAGAGGCCTAATGGTGACCTCCAGAGTCAGGGAGAGCTGACATTCTTCTTTGTAGAGTGGTTTACTAGGCATACTGTGTGTAATGCAAGATAGAATGATTGGACACCAGTCACTTTTTGAATGCAAACAAAAGATATTTATTGTCACTTAACAAGAACTGGGGGAGAGAGGGTTAGGGCCTGAACACCCTTAGGCAGATGCAATAGCAATTGGCAGACCCTGACACAGAATAGGCAGACAGCTATACATGTTGAGGGCCTTTAAGCTGGTTGCAGCACTGTATTTGTAGAACTGCTGTCTCCTATGGCAACTGAACTTGTAGGTTGACTTCAACACAGATCTGTACACATACCAGACTTGGTATCCCTGTTGTGTAGGACCCGGCCTTCATCTCACAGCCTCCCGCTGTAGCTTTTCTCACTGAGCTCTCAGTCTTCTCACCACACCTTCAGATTGAAGCCGCCCACTGGATCCCCTGAGCTCTTCCACAGCTAACCTGCTGTATACTCCAAGCATCACCCACCATACCTGCTGGGTCCCTGGCTTGGCTCTCAGCTAACCCGTCAAATCCTCTTCAAGTGTCACCCATGCTCACCCGCTGGGTCCCTGACTTGAACACTGAAGCTTTCCCAACTTTTTCACCATCCCCAGCTAGTGAAAAAGGCTGCTCTTGTACTTCTTCAGACTTCACAAACCTGGTCTCTGATAACAGGAGTAGTTGTCCCTTACTGCCGACTGTGTCCCCTGTATCTCTGACCTCTGGTTCTCACTTGCCTCTGGTAACAGGAGTGGTCGTCCCCTGTGGCAACTGCTTCTCCTTCACCTCTGGCAACACTCAGTTCACCATCCGGCTGAACCCCTGCAATGATGAGGCTCCCTTCGGGCTGAGCTTCTACACACGTGGCTAGGCCTCAGGATTAGGCCTAACCTTCAGCTGCTGTTTCACATACAGCACTCCAGGCCTTAGCCTGGGGCTAAAAGAAAACTGATCACCTGACTATTTCCCCTTAAATAGACAATCCCAGCATGCTTAGCCACAAATATGATTGGCTGAGAAATATGTCTATTCACTAGACTCTAAAAATTCCCTGCAAAGTAGATAATCCAAGGCTCCCTTATCTTTTTGAACTGTGGAATTGTATCATTGAGAATGACTGAGAGTTTCTTATTGATCATTATCCAGGAAAGCTTAGTCTTAATCAGGTCAAAAAGTTTAGTGGAGGATTTCCACGACTTCGTTATTGCGATGTGGGCCACCCAGTAGACGAAAGAGATCGGTCTCTTCACGCATCGCGGAGCTTGTACAATTGTGACGGCCCAATTTAAGATTCATCCCCGTTAATAAGTAGAGAAATTTGTAGACCCAAACCCAGAATCTACGGACTTTTGGACATTCCCATCAAATATGGAGGAACAAACCATCTTGGGAACAGCCTCTAAAGCAGCATGGGGAGGCTCATAAGCGGTCAATCTCATTGAGACCATATACCATCGAAGTAGCACTTTGTAATTTGCTTCTATAAGCAAGGTATTAATATATGTGCTGGATGCAGTTCCCACTAGTTTGTGCCAATCCTCAAGATCCAACTTCCACCTGCAGGTCCTGTTCCCATTTTAGCATATATCATTGTTTAGAAGACGACGACATTAGCATCAAAGGGATCCGCCCATCCAGCTTAATGATTTCCATTGAGTGAATAAGTGGACCAGTTGGTGTTTCCGATATATGATAAAGTGGTTTTTGGCACTATGGGTGCCCTGTGCCATTTTATAGATTAGATGGAAGCCCACTGTCCCACCCAACCCCGACTGAAAATCAGTGAAGGGGAGGACACAGCACTGGATACGAGGGGGATATGAAAGGGATCCGAGTAATTATAAGTGGAGTAAATTTGTGCTCCTTCTGGTCTGACTCAACTACAAAGCCATAAACTTTATCTCCAGCTTCATATAGGGCTTACATGACTTGGTGTTCTATTTATCCCTTGCATCAATTTAGACAGCTTAACTCAATGAATAAACTCACTGTATGGAGGGACAGATGATGAATTCTTTAGAATGTTCCGTTTAATGATGGATATTCATAGGTAGAAAAACGTTGGTGTTGTAAACCACATGGAAAGATGTTAAAGCAATGATGGTATACTGAGCAATGAACCAGAGAGAGGAAGAGGAGGGGGATATGCATAACTACGGTGGGAGAGAGAGTTCATCTAGACAGAAGGGAACAGAGCTTAAAGACATAGAGCAATAATAAATCACATAGTGTAACACAACACCTTCTTTCTGCAGAGGCCAAACTGACAGCGGACGTGACGGAGGTGAAGGCCTCCATGAACCGAATTGTATCAGATGAAGTAACAGGTAACTGCAAACTCCACTGAGGAATGTTGTATCTGCATTACAGAAACCCAATCACCCTTAATCCACTGACATCATTCCAATTCTGAGATCCATGAAAAAGGAGCAGGAAATTATGGGAATGGGCGTGGTTTGGTGAAATGTCTGACTGCTGCTGCTGGTATCAGAATTTATTAGGAGCAAGGCCTACAGAGATCTATAGGGGCTTGGGCACACCCTAAACACCCCATGTGGTGCAGATTTCCCCAGCTGCCCAGGCCCCTATGTCATTTACTGACCCCTTCCTTTTCTGAATGAACACAAAGAGTGATCGGTACTGATCCTTTACTGTGTTCATACATAACTGAAGCATAGTAGACTGTGTTATATAAACACACAGATGTGTGTTTGAGCTTTGGGGTGCACACCCTAATGCAATAGGCTCAGTGTCGGGACAAGGTCATCTGGAGGGCAAACATGCCAAATTGTGCCACCCCCCTCAAATCTCCTCCACCCCCCAAAAAAATTGAGGACCAATCTGCATACTTACCCTCTAAGCAGAAATCCCCCCTCTTCCCAGTACAACCTCTTGCTGCCCAGCAAAAATCTTTGCCCTTCCCCATCCCCCCAGATCATATCCTTTCTCTCTGAGTATGCCCCCAGTAGGGATGAGCCGAACACCTCCCTGTTCTGTTCACACTAGAACATGCGAAAAGGCAAAAATTTGTTCGAATACGCAAACACTGTTAAAGTCTAAGGGACATGAACATGAATAATCAAAAGTGCTAATTTTAAAGGCTTATATGCAAGTTATTGTCATAAAAAGTGTTTGGGGACCCGGGTCCTGCCCCAGGGGACATGGATCAATGCAAAAAAAGTTTTAAAAATGGCTGTTTTTTCGGGGGGCAGTGATTTTAATAATGCTTAAAAGGAAACAATAAAAGCGTAATATTCCTTTAAATTTCATACCTGGGGGTGTCTATAGTATGCCTGTAAAGGGGCGCATGTTTCCCGTGTTTACAACAGTCTGACAGCAAAATGACATTTCAAAGAAAAAAAAGCCATTTAAAACTACTTGCGGCTATTAATGAATTGCTGGTCCGACAATACACATAAAAGTTCATTGATAAAAACGGCATTTGAATTCCCCTGAACCTGAATTCCCCTGAACCCTGAACCAAGATATAAAAAAAAAAATGACGTGGGGGGTCCCCCTGAAATCCATACCAGGCCCTTCAGGTCTGGTATGGATATTAAGGGGAACCCCGGCCAAAATTTAAAAAAATAAATGGCGTGGGGTCCCCCTCAAAATCTAAACCAGACCCTTCAGGTCTGGTATGGATTTTAAGAGGAACCCCGTGCCAAAATGTAAAAAAAGACATGGTGTGGGGTCCCCCCAAAAATCCATACCAGACCCTTATCCGAGCACGCAACCTGGCAGGCTGCAGGAAAAGAGGGGGGACAAGAGAGCGGCCCACCCTCCTGAACCTTACCAGGCCGCATGCCCTTAACATTGGGAGGGTGCTTTGGGGTAGCCCCCCCAAAACACCTTGTCCCCATGTTGATGAGGACAAGGGCCTCATCCCCACAACCCTTGCCCGGTGGTTGTGGGGGTCTGCAGGCGGGGGGCTTATCGGAATCTGGAAGCCCCCTTTAACAAGGGGACCCCTGGATCCCGGCCCTCCCCCCTGTGTGAAATGGTAAGGAGGTACAAAAGTACCCCTACCATTTCACAAAAAAAGTGTCAAAAATGTTAAAAATGACAAGACAGTTTTTGACAATTCCTTTATTTAAATGCTTCTTCTTTCTTCTATCATCTATCTTCTTTCTTCTATCATCTATCTTCTTTCTTCTATCTTCCTTCGGTTTCTTTCTCCATCTTCTTCTTCTGGTTCCTCTGGTTCTTCCTCCGGTGTTCTCGTCCGGCATCTTCCTCTTCGGCGTCGGCATCTTCTTCCCTTCTTCTTCTCGGGCCGCTCCGCATCCACCATTATGGGAGGCTCCCGCTGTGTGATGCTTCTCCTCTTCTGTCGGTTCTTAAATAATGGAGGGCGGGGCCACCTGGTGACCCCGCCCCCCTCTGACGCAGGGGAAGTCCCCGTCAAGTCCCCGTGCGTCTGTTATTTAAGAACCGTCAGAAGAGGAGAAGTGTCACACAGCGGGAGCCTCCCATCATGCTGGATGCGGAGCGACCCGAGAAGAAGAAGGGAAGAAGACGCCGGAGGAAAATGCCGGACGAGAACACCGGAGGAAGAACCAGAAGAACCAGAAGAAGAAGACGGAGGAAGAAACCGAAGGACGATAGAAGAAAGAAGATAGAACAAAGAAGAAGCATTTAAATAAAGGAATTGTCAAAAACTGTCTCTTGTCATTTTTAACATTTTTGACACTTTTTTTGTGAAATGGTAGGGGTGTACCCCCTTACCATTTCACATAGGGGGGAGGGCTGGGATCTGGGGGTCCCCTTGTCAAGCCCCCTGCCCGCAGACCCCCACAACCACCGAGCAAGGGTTGTGGGGATGAGGCCTTTGTCCTCATCAACATGGGGACAAGGTGTTTTGGGGGGCTACCCCAAAGCACCCTCCCAATGTTGAGGGCATGTGGCCTGGTACGGTTCAGGAGGGGGGGCACTCTCTCGTCCCCCCCTCTTTTCCTGCGGCCTGCCAGGTTGCGTGCTCGGATAAGGGTCTGGTATGGATTTTTGGGGAGACCCCACGCCATTTTTTTAAAATTTTGGCGTGGGGTTTCCCTTAAAATCCATACCAGACCTGAAGGGTCTGGTATAGATTTTGAGGGGGACCCCACGGCATTTATTTTTTTTGGTCGGGGTTTCCCTTAATATCCATTCCAAACCTGAAGGGCCTGGTATGGAATTTAGGGGGACCCCCACGTCATTTTTTTTAAAATTTTGGTTCGGGGTTCCCCTGTGGGGAATTCCCATGCTGTTTTTATCAATGAACTTTTATGTGTATTGTCAGACCAGCAATTCATTATTAGCCGCGAGTAGTTTTAAATGACTTTTTTCCTTTGAAATGTCATTTTGCTGTCAGACTGTTCTAAACACGGGAAACATGCGCCCCTTTACAGGCATACTATAGACACCCCCCAGGTATGAAATTTAAAGGGATATTACACTTTTATTGATTCACTTTAAGCATTATTAAAATTACTGCTCCCGAAAAAACGGCCGGTTTTAAAACTTTTTTTGCATTGATACATGTCCCCTGGGGCAGGACCCGGGTCCCCAAACACTTCTTTATGACAATAACTTGCATATAAGCCTTTAAAATGAGCACTTTTGATTTCTCCCATAGACTTTTAAAGGGTGTTCCGCGGCTTTCAAATTTGCCGCGAACACCCCAAATTGTTCGCTGTTCAGAGAACTGGCGAACAGCCGATGTTCGACCTGAACATGAGTTTGACTCGAACTCGAAGCTCATCCCTAGCCCCCAGTACAAATCCCCCCAAAAAAAGGCCCTCGCCCTAGCACAAATCCTCTACTCCTCAAATTTGTCAGAAACCATGAAATCAGGCCGAGACAGAAGTACAGTTAAATCACACTTGTTTAATAATAAAAGTAAAAGGAACAAACGTAGTCAAAACATAGCCAAAATTCGGTAATAGTCAGCCAAGCCAGAGGTCAGGGATCAATGTAGTGGAACAGCAAGCAGGATCTGGATCCAGAAGGGATGTCAGCAAAGCAAGTCTTGAACAGGATCGCAGGAGAGCGTCTCAGTTTCTGTGATGTTGACCAATGCAGAGCGCCTTTGGACTGGATAACTTAAGTAGGCAGGACTGACGAGCAGGATATCATCAACAGCTGAGTCACTGTGGAGAGATAGGAGCTGGCAATTAGCCGACAGCTGAGCGGCCAGCTCTGAGAAGGAAGGGCTGAGCCCAGCCCTGACAAAATTTCCCCTTAGAGCACAGATCCTCTCCTCCCAATTCCAGATTCCCCCCTCCCAGCACAACCCCCCTCTCAGCACAAATTTTTGACCCCCCACATCCTCCCAGCTCACACCCTTTCTCTCCCAGGATGCCCCCAGTACAAAGGCCCCCAAAAAAAGTTTCCCCCATCACAAATCCTCAACTCCTCAAATTCCCCCTTAGAGCACAAATCCTCTCCTCCCAATTCCAGATTCCCCTCCCAGCACAAATCCCCCCTGCTGAAATCCCCCCTCTCAGCACACAATTCTGCCCCCCCCCCAATCCCTCCAGCTCACATCCTTTCTCTTCCAGTAAGCCCCCAGTACAAACCCCCCCAAAAGTCCCTCCCCCTAGCACAAATCCTCTACTCCTCAAATTTCTCCTTAGAGCACAGATCCTCTCCCCCCAATTCCAGATTCCCCCCTCCAGGACCAAATCCCCCCAAATAAAATTACCCGCCCCCTCTAGCAGATCACATTTTCTAGTACTAACCCCTAAAACCCCCCTCCCAGCACAAATCATCTTCCCCCATCCCTCCTCCCAACACAAATCCCAAATCACCTAAATCATACCTCCCCAAATTTCCCCTCCTAATACAATTCTTACCCCCTGCCACCCCCCAAATGTCCCCTCTAAACACCAATCCCCTCCCCCCAACCTGCTTGTGGTGCCTCCCCACCTCACAAGATACCACAGTGCCCAGGGCAGCAGTCCCTCCTGCCCCCCACCCTGTCCCAGGCCTGAATAGGCTGCGCACACCTCTGCAGAGATCCTTTCCTCAGCCTTCCATACAGAGCAAACGAAGAGCACTATAAGGCAAACCTCCCAACTTTCTGAGATGGGAATGAGGGACACCTATTAGAAAAGTATGCAGGCATAGGACACACCCCCTGCCACGCCTCTCCTTAAAGAAGAACTGTATAAAAAAACGATTTGGTTAAACCCACGAGTGCCTTTTCTACCACTATTATTCCTTTAAATTGTCTTTTGGAATTTGGAAATGCAGCAATTTAGAAATTGGATGAAAGGTTTAGCTTTTGCTAGATAGGTAGTGCATTTTTATATCCAACTACATAGATCAGGCCAAAGTGAGGGACAAATGAGGAGGAAAAGGGGACAGAAGGACATGTTCCAAATCCTGGACAGTCCCTCGAAATCTGGGACAGTCCCTCGAAATCCGGGACAGTTGGGAGCTATGCTATAGGGTGGAGAATAATGTATAAAGACATTTTCTAAATGTGCTTCATATTTCCACATTCCATGTAAATGCACAATCACTAATTATGCCAAAAACATAAATGATGTAAAAATATCAACATATTAAGTAATAGAAACTCAAGAAAAGTCACAATTTTGGATTAGGTGATGCATTTCAATTTTTGTCCACTAGATGGCATAAATCCTTTTCCATTTTATCTAGTCTTGGTTTTTTTATTGGTGGTTTAGGGAGGCGGGATTCTTTTCAATCATTTTAAGACTTGTGGCTGTTTTTTTTTTCTCTAGTTTTGATGGATTTGACAAATCAAGTTTTATTTTTTAGGGGGATTGATGTGGGATTTTTTTATGGTAGTCATTGTAAGAGGATGGACATCAACAAAGTACACTCACCTACCACTTTATTAGGTACACCCGTTCAGTTGCTTGGTAACACAAATTGCCAATCAGCCAATCACATGACAGCAACTCAATGCATTTAGACATCTAGACGTGGTGAAGACGACTTGCTGAAGTTCAAACCGAGCATCAGAATGGGGAAGAAACGGGAATTGAAGTGACTCTGAACTTGGCATGGTTGTTGGTGGCAGACAGGCTAGTCTGAGTATTTCTGGGATTTTCACACACAAGCACCTTTAGATTAGAGAGAATGGTGGGAAAAAGAGAAACTATCCAATGAGCGAGAGTTGTGTGGAGGAAAATGTCTTGTTGAGGTCAGAGGAGAATGGGCAGATTGGTTCCAGATGATAGAAAGACAACAGCAACTCAAATAACCACTTGTTACATCCAAGGTATGCAGAATACCATCTTTGAACACACAACACATCCAACCTTGAAGCAGATGGGCTACAGCAGCAGAAGACCACACCGGGTGCCACTCCTGTCAGCTAAGAACAGGAAACTGAGGCTACAATTGGCACAGGATCACCAAAATTGGACAATAAAAGATTGGAAAAATGTTGCCTGGTCTGAGGTGTCTGGTGGGACATTCAGATGTGGGGTCAGAATTATGGTGTGGGGTTGTTTTTCAGGGGTTGGGCTTGGCCCCTCAGGAGTTAGATTTGGCCCCTTAGTTCCAGTGAAGGGAACTCTTAAGGAGTCAGCATACCAAGACAATTCTGACAATTTCATGCTCCCAACTTTGTGGGAACAGTTTGGGGATGGCCCCTTCCTATTCCAACATGACTGCTCACCAGTGCACAAAGCAAGGTCCATAAAGACATGGATGAGCGAGTTTGGGGTGGAGGAACTTGGCTGGTCCTGACCTAAACCCAATAGAACACCTTTGTGATGAATTAGAGCGGAAACTGCGAGCCAGGCCTTCTCGTCCAACATCAGTGCCTGACCTCACAAATGTGCTCTACTGGAAGAATGGTCAAACATTCCCATAGACACCCTCCTAAACCTTGTGGACGGCCTTCCCAGAAGAGTTGAAGCTGTTATAGCTGTAAAGGGCGGAGCCAACCCAATATTGAACCCTACGGACTAAGACTGTGATGCCATTAAAGTTCATGTGCGTGTAAAGGCAGGCGTCCCAATACTTTTGGTAATATAGTGTATGTTAATTTACCTTTTTAGTGGGGCTGCGCTTTTACCTTTTTGTGTTTTGTTTTGGGGTACGGGAAGACATGTCAGTATATAGCGGCACCCCAGCATTCCTTTATATTTTTACACAGTTTTTGTCAGATATGAGATTTATATGTTGGAATATCACATATTTGCACCAGAGTAATGCAGTGATTTCATTGTAGTATCTATAGGGTGGAGGCCTTCCACTTAGGGGAGTCTTCTTCACATTTTTCGGAGAGCTTCCATTGCTCGGATAGTGTTGCATTGAACGTCAGAATGTTTGGAAAATTCTGAAACTACTCGTACACATATCGGGGAGGGGAATCCCTCCCTGCGGTCAAAGTATTCTTAGGCAACATGAGTTTTACTTCCTATAATTAAATATCAGATGTGCGGGGAATTTTCTTGTTTAAAAAAAGTTCTGGCTGAACAACATTTTAAAGGAGAACCATGTGTGACTGTGATGATCAGGACCTTCTGGATTCTTCAGACCCCAGTAAAAAAAAGACTTGTACTGGACATATTGTAGTTGACCTGTCAGGCCTTTCTGGATCTAGATGCTGGTGGTGAAGACATGTTTCAGACATGTTTTAGGGTCCCAGTATGGTCAGTGTCTCCTGGATTAGGATATTGGTGGTGGAGACTTGTGTTGGACATGTTGCGGGGGGGGGGGGCTCTTATGGTCAGGGTCTTCTGGATTCAGATGTTAGTGCTAAAGACTTGTGATGGACATGATGTTGTAGGGACCTATTATGGTCAGAGCCTTCTGAATCCCAACACTGGTGATGAAGACACTAGTGTTGGACATGGTGCAGGGGGCCTGTTATGGTCAGGGTCTTCTTGATCTAAACATTGGTGATTATGACTTGTGTTGGATATGCTGCAGAGGGCCTGTTATCGTAAGTGCCTTCTGGATCCAGATACTGGTGGTAAAGTTTTGTGGTGGATATGTTGCAGAGGGCCTGTTATGCTCATTCGCTTCTGGAGCCAGACACTAGTGATAAAGACTTCTGGTGGGCATGTTGTAGTGGGTCTGTTATAGTCAGGGCTTTCTGGATCTAGAAGCTGGTGGTAAAGACATGTTGTGGACATGTTGCAGGGGGCCTATTATGATAAGAACCTTCTGGATCCTGACACTGGGGACAACGACTTGTGTTGGATATGTTGCAGGGGGCTTGTTATGGTCAGGGTCTTCTGAAGCCAGGTACTGGTGGTAAAGACGTGTGGTGGACTTGTTGCTGGGGGCCTATTATGGTCAGGTCTTTCAGGATCTAGATGTCGATGGTAAAAACTTGTGTCAGGCATGTTTTAAAGACCTATAATGGTCAGAACCTTTGGGATTCAGACATTGGTGATGAAGACTTTTGCTGCACAAGTTGCATGGGGCCTGTTATAGTCAGGGCACCTCTGGATCCAGATGGCAGTGGTAAAGGCTTGTGTTAGGCTTGTTGCAGGGGGCTTGTTATGATCTGGGTTGTCTGGATCCAGATGCTGATAAAAAATTTGTGTTGGACAAATTGCAGTGGGCCTGCTATGGTCAGGGCCTTCTAGATCTAGATGGCGGTGGTAAAGACTTGTGTTGTACATGTTGCAGGGGACCTGTTATGGTCAGGACCTTCTGAACCCAGATGGCAGTGAGGAACACTTGTGTAAGCCTTGTTGCAGGGGGCTTATTGTTGTCAGGGTCTCTTGGAGCCACAGACTGGTAGTAGAGCATGAGGGATCAATAGAAATTTGTAGGAAACACTCCAAGACCTTATCATGGTCAACTTTGTATATAAAAAGCATAAATCCATATACACATTCAGAGCCTTAAAATTGCAGTTTATATGAGCCAGTACCATTAATACAGCATCTATATTGTACAGTCACCATGCACCATCATTATTTTAGTTGTTCCTCTGAGAGGATTCCTCAGGTTTATAAACCAAGGCTGAGGATTTGTCATTTGAGGTTTAGGACTCCTGGCTTTGGCCCACCAATAACCCAGGACTGCAGAAAATGAGCTAAGCCTGAAGAAACTTCTTGGTGGCACAATTTGTGCAGTAATGCCTGGCTAATAGAATAAACCCAGGAAGGCTAAAGATGAAGCATTTCAAAGAGATTATTGTGTAGCTATGAGCTCATCCATATCTGTTGGATGGGCAGGAACAGATCATTGAGGGCTGTCTTGAGAAGTTGTGCTTCTACATTGGTCTGGATTGCCTGGTAGGTAGGTTAGAAAGATCTGGGGTCATCTGTACATAAGTGGTCATCTCATTGATCATCTCATTGAGTGTAAATGAAGACAAGGGTCACAGAACTAAGTAACAGGTAGTTACATATATATTGGGTGAAAAACCCATCCTCAGGTGGTCAGGGTTATAGTAGGTGACCAGATTGAGTATCTATAACCATTTCAGACAGCAAGTGTGTTCCCACCATCTGCCAGACAACCCAATACCCTCCTACATCTGGTCCTCCAGTCACATACAGCAGAAGGGCAATCTTTCTGGTTAAATTGTCTGGTGCCAGTGAGTCTAATGCCCCGTACACACGATTGGACTTTCCGCCAACAAAGCTGTGGATTTTTGTTCGGAGGTTGTTGGGTCAAACTTGTCTTGCATACACACGGTCACACAAAGGTTGGTCAACAATTACGAACGTGGGAACGCAGTGGCGTACAAGACGTATGACGAGCCGAGAAAAAGGCAGTTCAGTGCGGCTCCTTCTGCTTGATTCCAAGCATGCGTGAACTTTTGTGTGACGGACTTGTGTACACACGATCGGACTTTCCGACAACAAAGTTTGGTTGGCGGAAAATTTTAGAACCTGTTCTCAAACATTTGTTGGCAGAAAGTCGGGCAGCAAATGTTCGATGGAGCATACACATGGTCGGACTTTCAGACAACAAGCTCACATCCAACATTTCCCGAAAGTCCGACAGGCATTAGTAGGAGCATTGATTCTTTTCCCAGAGACTTGAGGTTATCAGTCAGGTTTGCTTCAAAATATGAAGCTTCTGGATGCGGTCATCTGTTAAATCGGAGAAGGTCTAAGGTAAATTGAAAGAGGTACATTGTATTTGGGTGGTATGGTTATATAATGGGACTCCTGACTGAGACTTCTCAAATATGGCTTATTTTTACATCAAATGCCCATAAATACATAAATCTGCCAACAACATCCCCCACAACTGCTCAGCTCTACTATCCATAGAATGCTACCTGAGGCTGCTAGAAGACTGGTATAGCCTGAAGAGGCAGAGAGGAGACACGGAAAAACAATTCCATTAGGCAACATGGAGCCACTAAAGCGGACAGACACCCAATATAGATGGAGATGGGGACCGTGGTGGGATTGGACACGATGAAGGGGTACATACTCCCCGAATCGAAAAAAAGAGAAAAAAAAACAAAATTTTGTTTTCCTTTTTTTTTTTTCTCCCTTTTTTTCTTTTCAATAACATTTTCTATTTTATTTATTTTTTAGATTATCACTATGGTTTTTTGCTCCTGATGATAGGTACAAAGACCTTGAAACGCGTAGAGCCAACAACAACCTAGTGTACACAATGATGCATCTAGTCAGGCCGTTCCAATACAATTGGCTTTCTTTTCTTTAGAAATCTTATTTTTGATCTCCCTATTTGTATATTTTATCTATTCAATCATGCAATCATGTTCTAAATGTTTTTTTATATATTTCTTATCATGTATTGATTCCTTGTTGGAATATGTATTTATGTACCGTATTTATCGGCGTATAACACGCGCCGGCGTATAACACGCACCCCAAGTTTAGGAGAGAATTTTAAGGAAAAAACATTTTTAGGAGGGAAGTTTAAGGAAAAAAAACTTACATTACAATGCCCATCAATGCAGCCTTATCTGTCTATCTGCAGCTTTTTCAGTGTCAGTGCAGCCTTGCCCCAGTGCAGTCTCATCAGTGCAGCTTTGTCAGTGCAGCCTTGTCAGTGCAGCTTTGCCCCAGTGCAGCCTTGTCAGTGCAGCTTTGCCCCAGTGCAGCCTTGCCTCAGTGCAGCTTTGCCCCAGTGCAGCCTTGTCAGTGCAGCTTTGCCCCAGTGCAGCCTTGTCAGTGCAGCTTTGCCCCAGTGCAGCCTTGCCTCAGTGCAGCTTTGCCCCAGTGCAGCCTTGCCCCAATGCAGCCTTGCCCCAATGCAGCCTTGCCCCAGTGCAGCTTCGTTCCTGCAGGTCTGCCCCAGTCCAGCCATGTCAGTGCAGCTTTGTGCACTCAGTGTAGATTCAAAAAATGGCGCCGAGACTGCAGGGAGCCGAGATACACATACACGAGTGTTCTCGGCTTTTTCCGGCGCCGCCGTCACGCCCAGTCCCGCCCCTGGACCTGTGTTATGTCCATCATAGGGCGGGACTGGGCGTGACTGTCAGCGGCGCCGAAAAAAGCCGAGAACACTCGGGTATGTGTATCTCGGATCCGACAAGAGCAGAGATACACATACCCGAGTGTTCTCGGCTTTTTTCGGCGCCGCTGACAGTCACGCCCAGTCCCACCCTATGATGGACATAACACAGGTCCAGGGGCGGGACTGGGCGTGACGGCGGCGCCGGAAAAAGCCGAGAACACTCGAGTATGTGTATCTCGGCTCCCTGCAGTCTCGGCGCCATTTTTGAATGTACCCACGGCTGTGTATGTCGGCGGCGACCGCGGCAATTGCCGCGATCGCTCCGATGACACAGAAATCGGCGGGGATCGGCCTATAACACGCACCCACGATTTTCCCCTGATTTTCAGGGGAAAAAAGTGCGTGTTATATGCCGATAAATACGGTATATCTTTCTGGCTCCAATGAATTATAATAGTTGTACAAATGGTTATATATAGCAAAATGCATTGAATCATTTGAATACAAAAACTCTATGATAATCTGAATTCATTAAAAGCTACTAATTTTTATATATTCTTGCTCCCGTGTGCTTATATAAAGTCCCGCTACCTTCTATTTTTTATTTTTACTTTTTATCATCTAATCGGGATGGAGGGGGGGACCTGAGCGGCACCCCTATACCTCACTCAAAGTCCCACCAATTTCTTCCTTTTACACATATTTATAAATATTTTGTTGGGGTCGGCTGTGCCACAGGGTGGTCACGTATTTTATGTACATATATTATCTTATCCGGAGACCTACAGAGGTAATTGGACCACTTTAAAGTGGATCTCCAGCCAAAAACCCTTGTTTAAGACAGGGTGGGAAAGGACTTGAATCTCTGTCTGTCTTTATTGCTATCAGTATCTCTTTTGGAGAGATCCACCTTGGTCATTAAGAGGAAAAATAAAATGTTACTGTTGTCCCCAAAGCATGAAGCAAAGGGAAATGTCAGCAGAGACACCAACCCATCTCTACTGGAAGAGAACCATTTTGGTTGGATTCCATGCTAATGACCGGGTACATGGGCTGAATTAATAAGTATCTAATAGTTATTAAGTGTCTCATTTATAAGGAACCAAAAAAATTGATATTTAGTCACCAATAAATACAAAATAATCATCAATTAAAATAGAAAATTGACTGAAAATGATGTAGCTGGACATGGGTGGTGGGATCGGACATCTTCTCCTGTACGGGGGTCTCTGGATGTATAAATATTGTAGAAATTATGAATTATAATCATTCTATTCTGAGCCATCCATCGAAGGTAGAATGCAGGCACTCAGAGACGTCTCTCTCCTAATCAAATCTAATAGAATCGATCAACACAAATCTGCGTTCTTCTTCCATTCCAGATTCTCTGTCCAACGGCATTCAGAAGATTTTGGGGATTTTGTTCTCAGAGATGGAGAGCAGAGAAAACAGTAAGTTACCAACAACCTGAATACATTAGATGGGTGAGCGGCCCAAAGACCGTAGAAACAGAAGTACCCCAGAAAGGGACTCTGGGGATAAATCTGCCAGGATGGGGCCATGGAAAATTTATGTCACCCATCCTGCAGATAAGGAGTGGTCCTGGTCACTGGCAGAGCAGATAAAGACGGGGAGCAGAGCTACTGCTCTGACCGAGGGAAATGTTCAATCAGCAAATAGAGTGAAGAACATCAATGGATCAGTGTGCACATCAGTTAGTTGTAAATGTGGAGGGGGGTTCTGAATGGAGGCCAGTGGAGGGATTGGCAGAGATGAGGTGGAGAACACTGAATGGAATCCAATGGAGGGCTTGGCAGAGAGGGGTGGAGGACACTGAATGGAGGCCAGTGGATGGATTGGCAGAGGGGGTGGAGAACACTGAATGGAGGCCAGTGGAGGGATTGGCAGAGAGGGGTTATGGACACAGAGTAGAGGCCAGTGGAGGAATTGGCAGAGAGGGGTGGAGGACACTGAATGGAGGTCAGTGGTGGGATTGGCAGAGAGGGGTGGAGGACACTGAATAGAATCCAGTGGAGGGCTTGGCGGAGAGGGGTGGAGGACACTGAATGGAGGCCAGTGGATGATTTGGCAGAGATGGGTGAAGAACAATGAATGGAGGCCAGTGGAGGGATTGGCATAGAGGGGTGGAAGACACAGAGAAGAGTCCAGTGGAGGAATTGGCAGAAAGGCATGGAGGGCACTGAATGGAGGCCAGTGGTAGGATTGGTAGAGAGGGGTGGAGGACGCTGAAAGGAGGCCAGTGGAGAGATTGGCAGAGAGGGGTGGAGGACACTAAATGGAGGTCAGTGGAGGGATTGGCAGAGAGGAGTGGAGGAAACTGAGAGGAGGTCAGTGTAGGGATTGTCAGAGAGGGGTGGAGGACACTGAGTGGAGGCCAGGGGAGGGATTGGCAGAGAGGGGTGAAGGACACTGAATAGAGGCCAGTAGAGGGGTTGGCAGAGATGAGGTGGAGAATACTGAATGGAATCCAATGTTGGGCTTGGCAGAGAGGGGTGGAGGACACTGAATGGAGGCCAGTAGATGGATTGGCAGAGGGGGTGGAGAATACAGAATGGAGGCCAGTGGAGGGATTGGCAGAGAGGGGTTGAGGACACTGAATGGAGGTCAGTGGTGGGATTGGCAGAGAGGGGTGGAGGACACTGAATGGAGGCCAGTGGATGGATTGGCAGAGTTGGGTGAAGAACACTGAATGGAGGCCAGTGGAGGGATTGGCAGAGAGGGGTGGAGGACACAGAGAAGAGGCCAGTGGAGGAATTGGCAGAAAGGCATGGAGGACACTGAATGGAGGCCAGTGGTGGGATTGGCAGAGAGGTGTGGAGGACACTGAATGGAGGTCGGTGGAGGGATTAACAGAGAGAGGTGGAGGACACTGAATGGAGGCCTGTGGAGGGATTGGCAGAGAGGGGTGGAGGACTCTGAATGGAGGCCAGTGGATGGATTGGCAGAGAGGGGTGGAGGACACTGAATGGAGGCCAGTGGATGGATTGGCAGAGATGGGTGGAGAACACTGAATGGAGGCCAGTGGAGGGATTGGCAGAGAGGGGTGGAGGACACAGAGTAGAGGCCAGTGGAGGGATTGGCAGAGAGGGATGGAGGACACTGAATTGAGGCCAATGGTGGGATTGGCAGAGAGGGGTGGAGGACACTGAATGGAGGCCTGTGGAGGGATTGGCAGAGAGGGGTGGAGGACACTGAATGGAGGGCAGTGGAGGGCTTTGCAGAGTGAGATGGAGGACACTGAGTGGAGGTCAGTGGAGGGATTGGCAGTGAATGGTGAAGGACACTGAATGTAAGCCACTGGATGGATTGGCAGACAGGAGTTGAGGACACTGGAGGCCAGTGGAGGCTTTGGCAGAGAGGGATGGAGGATGCTAAATGGAGGCCAGTGGAGGGATTTTCAGAGAGGGGTGGAGGACACTGAGTGGAGGCCAGGGGAGGGTCTGGCAGAGAGGGGTGAAGTGAAAGACTCCACTAGGTCTTACAAGAGAAAACTTGACAACTGATAGAAAAGATGGAAGCCATTATTTGGACCTGGTACTACTACCTCTATGCCAGGGGAGATACACCATGGCTTTATGGACTCCCTATGATACACCAGCAAGGTGGCCCTTGTCAGCAGCATCAACTCTGTCCCGTAAAACACTGATAGTACCTGGCTCCTATCCAATACGGTACACTAGATTCAGAAATAAAGAACTCATGAATATGGTATGTGGGTTAAGGTTAGATGCAGGAGAGACAATGGTGTCCTATGATGTCTCATCCCCTTTTCACTTGTAAACCATCTGCAGAAGCTCTGAGGGAACGTCTGAGACAGCTGAACAGACTTCAGGCCAGACCAAGTATGTTCCTTATGGGACCTTTGCTTCAACAATACCTGTTTCAAGCACATGGGTGAACTTCTTCTTCATGGCTGTGCTACAGACTCACCTGTGTCTCTCCATGTATCATTCCTATACGTGGAGGAGGTGGAGAGGAGAGAACACCCATTGATTTAGATATGTGGATGGTAGATGGATGGTGGGTAGGTGGGTCAAGATCAGAACATTGGAAATACAAGCACTTACCGTATATACTCGAGTATAAGTCGAGGCCCCTAATTTACCACAAAAAACTGGGAAAAACTTATTGACCCGAGTATAAGACGAGGGTGAGAAATGCAGAGGGTCAATAATGCCCATCTGCAGCTGCATGTCTCCCTGTGTCCTGTGCAGCCTACCTGTGTCCTGTACATGTGTGTCCTGTACATGTGTGTCCTTTACATGTGTGTCCTGTACATGTGTGTCCTGTACATGTGTGTCCTGTACATGTGTGTCCTGTGTTCCTATGTCCTGTGTGCATGTGCAGCCTACCTGTGTCCTGTGTATCCTCCCTGTGGCGATCTCCATCCTCCCTGTGGCGATCTCCATCCTCCCTGTGGTGATCTCCTTCCTCCCTGTGGCGATCTCCATCCTCAGACGGTGGCCGGCGTGTGATGATACTGTTCGACGGCCATTCCACAGTTCAAAAGCCGCGCCTCCTCCTCGTCTGTGATAGGCTGACCGCTGACTGCCTATCACGGACATTCTCTCATTCTCATACCACGGACGAGGATGAGAGAATGTCCGTGATAGGCTGTACACTGACAGCTGTTCAGCCTATCACAGAAGAGCAGGAGGCGTGGCTTTTGAAAGCTGGAATAGCCTCCGAGCATTATCATCACGCGCCGGCCGCCGTCTGCCTGCATGACACGCTGATCATGCAGACAGATGGCGGTGACTCGAGCATAAGTCGAAGGGGACACTTTCAGCCCAAAAAAAAGGGCTGAAAAATTTGACTTATACTCGAGTATATACGGTGGTAAACACATTAACCCAATGGGCAAAAAAAATGTAACCCGCTTCCTGCCCGCAGCACATTTCATGCGGGCAGGCTGAATCACATGTGTATAAACCAGTCGGTTCCGGGTTAGGGGCACGAAGCACGCCGCACCCGCTTCCAGCAGCCGGGAGATCGTGTGATCGCTATGCAATGTCTACAAAGCTGTTATGAATGAATTCATAAGAGCCGTGACTCCTAAAGTGATGCTGTGATTGGCTCATAGCTATCACATGGTACCTGGGCCAATCACAGCACCCTGTACCTTGTGATTAGCTGTGGGCCAATCACAGCACACAATAGTAAATCACAGCTGTTATGACTATTACTGTAACAGCAATCAAAGTGTGAAAAGTAGTAGTACAGTGTCAAAATGGTGGCAATGAACTACTCAGATGAGAGTAAAAAAAATAAATAGTAAAAATCATTTAAACAATTTTAAGAAAAGATAAAAAGTGTTTAAAAAATGTAATGTATGGGGGGCGCATGCGCAGAGTCTAACTGAGCGGTAATGCTCCATTAGAGCTCCGCTCCGTGACTGAGGGAAAACCCACCATACAGCCTGAACCTGCCGGTATAACCTCCACCACTACCTTGGGCCTTCTTTTCTCAAATAAATCTCCCCAACAAGCTCTTCTTGAAAAACCCATTTCATCAGAAGAAGTAAATTTCACAATCAAAGAGCTAAGGTTAAATAAAAGACCTGGCCCGGATGGCTTTTCAGCTTTATATTACTGCACATTTGCAGAAATCTTATCCCCACTACTTACCAAAGCTTATAATACAATACTAAAAGGTAAATCATTTAGACAAGAGTCACTTATGGCAATTATCTGTATGATACCCAAACCTAATGCTGATCACACATCTTATAATAATTATCGCCCCATATCTCTCTTAAACTTAGATATAAAAATATTAGCAAAAATCCTGGCAACTCGGCTTAATAAAATTATAGGTAACCTTATCCATAGAGATCAGGTAGGTTTTATGCCTAATCGTCAAGCAGGAGACAATGTACGCAGAGCAGTTCTATTGGCACACATTGCCAAGACCCGACGTATCCCCTCATATTTCCTCTCATTGGATATTAGGAAAGCCTTTGATTCAGTGTCTTGGACTTATCTTTATCATACTTTACAGAAATGGGGTTTTGGACCTCATTTTATCAAATGGATAGCCGCACTTTATAATAGTCCTCAAGCATACATAAAATATGCAGGCTATAAATCAGACCCATTTAAAATTGAAAGAGGTACGCGTCAGGGATGCCCTTTATCCCCCCTTTTATTCGCCCTTCTCATAGAACCTCTTGCCCTATCTATTAGACTAAATCCAACAATAACGGGTTTATAATTAGGAGGCTACAATCACAAACTCAGCCTGTTCGCAGATGATATTTTACAATTTTTATCTTCTCCTCAGATATCAGGCCCCAATTTATTACCTATTCTTAATACATTTGCCAATATTTTGGGACTAATAATTAATCCCAAAAAATGTTTAGCCCTGAATATATCCCTGTCTGATAGAGACAAAGAAATAGTGAGGTCAGCGCTCCCTTTCACTTGGGCAGAGAAAACACTCCCATATCTGGGCATACATTTAACAGCATCCATCTCTGATCTCTTCTCAGCTAACTATCCACCCATTCTAAAACACATAACAAATTTGATGAAACAATGGTCTTTCCTTCCACTATCTTGGTTTGGCAGGATTAATACTATTAAAATGTCGATCTTACCTAAATTATTATATCTGTTTGGAGTTCTCCCGATTCCAATTCCGGCTTATTTTTTACGACTAATTCAAAATAAAACGAAAAAATTTGTATGGGGATCCACAAAACCACGAATTCCTATACCTACTCTATACCTCCCCAAATTTTATCGTGGCCTGGGCTTCCCTAACTTTGCAGCATATTATCAAGCTGCACATATGGCAAGCTTAATTAAGTATCACACTAATCATGACACACCCCTGTGGGTAATGATAGAAGCGGCTGAATGTGACCCTCTGTCGGCCTCAAATTTATTGTGGCTTAACCCCAAGGATCGTCAAGGTTTACGCAATCCCATCACAAAGCACTTTATAACCCTTTGGAACAAGCTTAGAAATTAAGCATCAGTTGCAGTCTCCTCATGATCCTCTCCTCTCCGACCTCAAAAACCAGGCCATTTACCCAGCATGGGTTTCCCCTAAATCGTTTAAAATATTGGTCTCCATGGAAATCTCGAGACTACATAAATTCGTCACACTTTCCAACATTATCCCATTTCCAGAATTACGTGAAATATTCGGAATACCTCTAACAGAACCATTCCGATACCTTCAGATCAAAAATATTTTCACACCTTTCACAAATACAGACACTCCTTTACAACAATTAACTAAATTTGAATCTACTTGTCTAAAAGATCCACATGCCAAGAATCAAATTTCTTTTATCTACTCCCATTTACTGACTAAAATTAATTTAGATAAACCATCCTATGTTCAGAAATGGGAAGAGGACCTAGGACGAACTCTTGAGGATATGGAATGGTCAAGTATCTGGCTGGCCACTAAAACATCTTCTGATAATATTTTAGCGATGGAAACAAATTACAAAATTCTGACTTGTTGGTACTTAGTACCTTCTAGAGTCGCAAAATTTGTTCCAACTTACTCACCTCTTTGCTTTCGTGGCTGCCCAGACCTGGGCACACATTTGCATATCTGGTGGACCTGCCTGGTAGCCCAGATCTTTTGGAAGAAAATTTTTGGCATAGCCTCTGAAATGTTAAAATTTAAAATTCACCCTGATACTACATTGGGTTTGCTCAACTCAAAACCGGTATACCTAACACATATACAATTCAAGGTGTTGATCCAACTACTGACAGCCGCTAGACAAACAATTGCGAAATCCTGGAAATCCCCTTCACTAGGAGTGGCTGAGACAAAAAATAGAATTAATAATTTCATGATTCACTCTAAAATGGCTGCTATAGAAAACAATCTTATACCAAAATTTGAGAAAATATGGAACCCATGGATTAAATTTTTCACTGCATCATCTATGGATGAAAAAGTCCTATTGCCATGTAGTGGTTAAAATTGACTGGTCTTATGCCGCGTACACACGGTCAGACTTTTCGTCTACAAAAGTCTGACGGACTAAAGTTGGCTGACAATCCGATCGTGTGTGGGCTTCCACGGACTTTCACCGGACTTTCAGCAGACTTTTCCAGCCGCAAATCTGATGGACTTTAGATCTGAAACATGCTTCAAATCTTTACGTCGTAACTACGCCGGACCCAGAAATCCGCTCGTCTGTGTGCTAGTCCGACGGACAACAACCCACGCTAGGGCAGCTATTGGCTACTGGCTATTAACTTCCTTATTTTAGTCCGGTGTACGTCATCACGTACCAATCCGTCGGACTTTTGTTTGATCGTATGTAGGCAAGTCCGTTCGTAAGAAAGTCTGCCGCAAGTCCACAAAAAGTACGCCAAAAGTCCGACAAAAGTCCGTCGAAAGCCTGTCGGACAGGCTGTCGGACTTTTGTAGAAAAGTCTGACCGTGTGTACGCGGCATTAGTCTTTAATCATTTCCATATGGCTCTTGGACCAATCTGGTGAACTCCTTCCCCCCTCTTCTCTCTCTTCCTCTATATTCCTGTTTATTCCTACTCTCTTCTTCTTTCTATTGCTGTGAACATAGTACTATTTAAGTTCATTGTTCTCTTTATAATGTAATGAATTGCTCTCATTGTATATCTTAAATCTTTAGCTTTAGATTGGCTGATTAATTCAGCAATAACATTCAGTCTTTAGACTCTTCACACTAATTCCTTTATATGTACAATGTAATCTTTGCATATGATTTGTTTTCTCTTGTTTATTTATTTATTTATTTTCTACTTATCTTTAATTTTCCTATGTAATAGCAAAATTAGACTCTGTTTATATGTGATTATTCAACATATACGTTTTGCTGATTGTTGTATATTCAATAAAATCTTTTGACAAGGAAAAAAAATGTAATGTATATATATAATAAAAAAAAAATAAAACTAAGAACTAAGAAATTATTAAAAAATGTATTAAACACTTGCTTACTGGGCACTTAAACCCCCCTCCTATCCAGACCAATTTTCAGCTTTCAGTCCTCTCACACTTTGAATGACAATTACTCAGTCATGCAACACTGTACCCAAATGATTTTTTTGTCCTTTTTTTCATATAAATAGAGCTTTATTTTGGTGGTATTTGAACACCTCTGGGTTTTTTATTTTTTGCGCTATAAATGAAAAAATACAGAAAATTTTAAAAAATAAAAACAACAAATTTTTCTTAATTTCTGTGATAAAATTTTGCAAATTAGTTATTTTTCTTCATAAATTTTGGCCACAATTTATACTGCTACATATCTTTGGTAAAAATAACCAAAAATTTGTGGAAATTATTTGGTCTGTGTGAAAGTTTTAGAGTCTACAAGCTATGGTGCAAATCATTAAAAAATTATCACATCTGATGTACTGGTGGCCTATCTCATTTCCTGAGACCCTAACAAGCCAGGAAAGTACAAATGTCCCCCAAATAACCCCTTTTTGGAAAATAGACATTTCAATGTATTTAGTTATAGGCATGGTGAGTTATTTGAAGTTGTATTTTTTCCCCACAATTCTTTGCAAAATTGAGATTTTTTTTCCCCCACAAAATTGTCATTGTAATAGCTTATTTCTCTCACATGGCATTTGTATACCACAAATGACACCCCAAAATACATTCTGCTACTCCTCCTGAGTATTACGATACCACGTGTGTGGGACTTTTTCACTACCTGGCCACATACAGAGGCCCAACATGCATGGAGCACCATCAGGTGTTCTAGGAGCATAAATTACACATCACATTTCTCAACCACCTATTACACTTTTGAAGGCCCTGGAGCACCGGGACAATGGAAAAACCTACAAAATGACCCCATTTTGGAAAGCTAACACCCCAACGTATAATCTATGAGGCATAATGAGTCTTTTTAACTGTTCATTTTTTTCCAGAAGTTTTTGGAAAATGTGGAAAAAAAAGAAAACGCTTTTTTTTACACAAAGTTGTCCGTTTATAAGATATTTCCAACACATAGCATTTGGATAGCAAAAATGACACCCCTAAATACAATCTGCTACTCCTCCTGAGTATGGTGATACCACATGTGTGAGACTTCTACACAGCCCGGCCACATACAGAGGCCCAACATGCAAGGAACACCGTTAGGTGTTCCAGGGACACATAGCATGCACATACCAAGAATTACACCCCAAAATACATTATGCTGAGCAAAGAGTAAACAAAAGATTACCTGTGGTTGTAGTAGTGCAGTTGTACACAGGAGGATAGCACTGGTCCAGGCAGCAGGCAGGGACTTGGTCAGCAGCGGCCAACACAATTGTCCAGGCAGCAGGCAGGGTTACTGTCCATATAAAGTCCAGGGTCAGTGCAGGCAGAGATATTGTTCGCAGTGCCAAAAATATTGGTCCTGGTAGTAGGCAGGTCCATGTGGTGTGGTCAGTGCGACAGGCAGAGGCATGACGGCAGTAAGTCCTACAGGCAGAAGTAGGGCCTCGTTCAGGACAGAACGGGGACAGGGGTAGAGGCTTCTCCCACCCAAATCTCTTTGAAGCCTCCGAGTCCCAGACCCTAATCTAGGATTGAGAAAACAAAAAAAATGGTTTTCTTCATCCAGAAAAACAATTCTGGAGCCCCTCACATATGTGAGACACCTGTGTTGAATCCCACTAGTCCAGTATTAGGGTACAAGATCAGTCCAAGAGGCAGGCAAATATCATGGTCAAACAGTCCAAGGTCATTTCCAGATCAGGCAGAGGTATGTGCAGAATCGTTAGGCAGAAGCATGGTCAAATAACAGTCCAGGGTCAGTTCCAGATCAGGCAGATGTATGTACAGAATCATTAGGCAGAAGCATGGTCAAATAACAGTCCAGGGTCAGTTCCAGATCAGGCAGAGGTATGTACAGAATCGTTAGGCAGAAGCATGGTCGAATAACAGTCCAGGGTCAGTTCCAGATCAGGCAGAGGTATGTACAGAATCGTTAGGCAGAAGCATGGTCAAATAACAAGCCAGGGTCAGTTACAGAGGAGGCAGTGGCATAAGGGGTGTGAGGGTAAATTGCAGGAACGGAGGCTTACGTTTACCATACTTCACTAATAATTTATTGAAGTATGGTAACGGCGAAAACTTTCACCTACGCAGAGGCCTGGTTCAGAAGGACGTTGTGCACAATAAAAAGATGTGTCTCTTCTGAATCCTGCTCTGGTACACACCTTACATTTTTTTTGCTGTTGTTGGCCTGTTGATTTGGGAGGGATTTTATGGGGAAAGTGGCATTCGGAGAGTCGACTTAGAACATCTGATCGGATATTTTCTGGTGGGCCGTTCGGGAATATAAGGGCAGTGAAAACTTCCTCCTGGTAGCCAAGGAAGCGTTTGGGGTTTTGGGTGGAGTTACGATAAATTACATATGAATTGTAGATGGCCAAATGAAAAAAATAAATTGCAACTTTTTTATACCAATGGTATGTCCGTCTTGTGGCAAGGTATGGATCCAGCATCTGGTCATTCAAGTCAACTCCCCCCATAAACAAATTATAATCATAGATGCATTTAGGTTTCTGTATGGGGCCATTTCTTCTGGGGATTTCCATGAAGGTATCATCGTGGATTGAAGACAACATGTAGACATCTCTTTTGTCCCTGCACTTCACTGCCAAAATCTCGTTGTTTCGTAGACCTGCCGTTTCTCCTTTTCTCAATTTCTTATTGACCAGACTTTGAGGAAAGCCCTTCCGGTTCTTTTTTACGGTACCACATGCAGTCGTCTTCTTCCGGTGTTGGTTGTGGAATAGGGACAGAGATGTGTAGAAGTTGTCTACATACAGGTGGTAGCCTTTCTCCAGCAGGGGGTATATGAGGTCCCAAACAATTTTCCTGCTTGATCCCAAGTAGTCTGGGCAATTAGGGGGTTGCAGCTGGGTGTCCTTCCCTTCATACACTTTGAAGGCATACATGTAACCTGTGACTCGGTCACATAATTTATATACCTTCACCCCAATGGGCCCTTTTCCTGGGAATATATTGTTTTATTTTAAGCCTGCCACTAAACTTAACAAGGGACTCGTCCACACATATGTTTTGGTCCGGGGCAAACAGCTGGGGGAATACTGCAGAAAAATAATTTAAAAGTGGCCGAATTTTGAAAATCCTGTCATAGTTTGGGTCATTTTGGGGAGGGCACTGGGTATTGTCATTGAAATGAAGAAACCTCATTATCATGAGGTATCTGCTTCTGGGCATTACCTTGGAGAATATTGGCATATGGTGGATGGGGTGGGTTGACCAATAGGACATCAAAGTTTTTTTTTGTGAGTCCCATATTAAATGTGAGCCCTAAAAAAACCTTCAACTCCTCCACCGTTAGGTCTCTCCACTCATAGGGATGGGCATAGTAGGACGTTGGATTGACAGCATGTCCTCAGTAAAAATTAAATTAAAAAAAATGTATTGGGGAAAAATTCTCCGCGTCCACCTGGACTCCTGGCTGGGCAGTGAAAGGGGGAATGTTGGCTTCTCCTGAATTAGGAGGAAGCCACAAGGGCTGGCATGGGTTCTTGGCCTTTCTTGCCGAGGCACTGCGGTGTTGGTGGATGGCACTGCGGTGCTGGTGGATGGGACTGCAGTGCTGGTGGATGGCACTGCGGTGCTGGTAGATGCCACTGCCTCCTCACCAGAATGCCTTTGTTTGGCGGGCCGAATATCTTCCTCCTCTGAGTCACTCAGTGTTCCACTACTGAGGACTGGCTCATAATTTATGTCCGACTCAGAATCGGAGTCGGAAAGGGAATCCGA
This sequence comes from Lithobates clamitans, assembly GCA_037952925.1. Lineage (NCBI taxonomy): Eukaryota > Metazoa > Chordata > Amphibia > Anura > Ranidae > Lithobates > Lithobates clamitans. Next base: position 92,335 of record JBBGZY010000937.1, on the reverse strand, counting down.
AAAAGAGAGCTCCCCGTTGCTCTTGTTGGCCTGGGACAGTATTTGGTACGCCTTGTGACGGGAGGGCCCGTGGAACTCAGAATACATCTTATGTCTAAGTCACCCTGTGCCATCCTGGCACAGGGGGAGTGAGAAAATATATCTTGGACTACTTAAAATGGGACAGTAATATTTGTCCACAATATCTCCCAGGATGTATGTAGAGACTATTATTGGTTTTGTTGACTCTGAACTCAACCTGTTAATTGAATGAGCTGATCACATTGTCCTCTATACAATGTAGGAGCCGGGACGACTCCTATTTTAGCTGCTGCTTTTTGTCCTGTGATAATTAACTCAGTCTGGGCAATAGGTCATGTCTCAGTCACCTAGGCTGTATAAAGGATTAGTTAATTAGCTCTTATCAATTATGTTAATTAGGTTACAGTTGTATTGTTAGAGGAGGTTCCAACTGCATATAAAGTCTTGTAATTTTGATTCTAAATAAACATTTCTTGGTAGCAACAAGCAAGTGTCGCCTTGTTTTGTGCTCAGAGAGGTTGGGATATCTGTATACAGACTGGGAGGAAGTGGTATATGACGAAAGCACTCAAGCGGAGTGTGGGACGTTCCGTGACATTGGTGGCAAGCAGCGGGAAAGCTTCCTGCAGTCTGGGACATCCAAACTTCCATCTGGATCCAAGGTCCAGATAGCAGGAGAGGAGAGGTACAGATACCAGCCGCCATGGATGAGGAATTCAGAAGGAGGTTGCGAGAGATGCAGATACAGCACAGAGGACCAGTATCGGAGCAGGTCCTGCTGGGATGGTGTGATTCTATTCGCTGCAAACTCTGGAAGGAAGCGCTAGCCCGTGAGCAGCGACACCAGGGAAAAGTTCTCCCCTCCATCGAGGAAAGGTACTGGTCGCAGTACGGACTGCGGGTGCGGTTTTTGGGAGAAAAAGCACACAAGAAGCAGACAGCTGAATTAAGCAGGCTGGTCTGGGCAGAGATAAAGCTGGATGAGAGCTACAGAGCCCTCCGGTGGCATGTATCCCAAGCATGTCCCTGGATAGCGGATGACAGGCCAACGGAAGGCTTAAGCTACGGCGGCTTGGGACTGTTGTTTGTGAAGCTGACAGGGGACCCTAACTTTGGGAGTGATTTGGAGCGGCGGGTGGACGAAATCATGGATTTCAGAGAAGGGCTACTGAACATTTCGGAAGTGCACTGGGCACAGGAAGATTTGGAGTTTCTGGCCATTCAGGAATGGGAGCTAGAGATCGCCTACAGACGGCTGCTAGACATTGCTCAGTGCCAGGGCTGGGCTCCCTTTGCCTGGGACTATCAGGAAATACCAGCTGACAACCCTGAAATCCTGGCTGAAGAGTCGGCAATGTGGCAGAGCAATAGTGTGCTTTGCCAACCTGCCCCCACAGCTAGGGAGGCGGAGGTCTTAATGCAGATGCAGCAAGTGCTGACTGACCTTGATGATCCTGTTTCTGCATGGGATGATCTTGGATGGAGGAATGTGCCTGTCCAGCAGCATGCCAGAGAATCTGCAGTGGAAAATCTTGAGATTGCTATCCCCAAACCTGAAGTGCTGACAACAGGGCAGAGCTCTGCTAACCTCTGCCCAGCATTGATAGCATCTTATGGATTCCATGGACAGAAGATGGTGAACCTCCATCCCCAGACACCAGTTGCAGAGACAGGGGATTTGATAGACTTTTCTGCTGAGGAAGAACCATCGGGTGAGCCCCCAGCAGAAGAGTTGGGATTAGGGCCAAACTTCATTGCGCTCTGCTCAGCACTGATGGCATCTTCTGAGTTCCACGGACAGGAGATGGTGAACCTCTATCCACAGACACCAGTTATAGAGGTAGGGGATTTAATAGACTTTTCTGCTGAGGAAGAACAACCTGATGAGCCTCCAGCAGAAGAGCTGCTATTGGGGCCAAACTTCACTGTGCTCTGCCCCGTACCAACAGCAGTATCTGTGGAGTTACAGGGAACTTCCTCAGTTGAAGCACCGGCAACCGGGCAGAGTGCTACCAACCTCTGGCCATCACCGGCAACAACTACAGAGTTCCAGGGAGGTGGGGCAGTCGGCCTCCCTCCCCAACAGGTAGCCAGAGCAGATGGTGTGGGGTTTCCAGCAGAAGGGCTGGCAACAGGGCCGAGTACTGCTGGACTCTGCCCTCAACTAACAGAGGATGGATTTCCTGTGAAGGTGGATGGGACTTCAGTCTCCACCTGTATACCCCAGGGATGCTGGGCAGTTGGCTCAGATCCCCAACAGCATGACAGAGTGAGCCCAGTCCCCCTGTCTTCTCTCCAGCGGCAGAAAGGACTCCAGGGAGAAGGGCCAGTCCAGGCCTCTCCCCAGCGGCAGATATGTTCTCTGAGAGAGGCAGAGGTTGGCTGGGTGAGTAATACTCTGTTTGGAACAATTTATTTGGGGTACTGTGTGGGTACAGGCATTAGAGGAATGGAGCTACTTACTAACTTCGGAGTCAACCTGTCTGGGGTCTCCTCCTATGTTAGTCTTCTGCCAAAAGGGGAGAGATGTGATGGGAGGGCCCGTGGAACTCAGAATACATCTTATGTCTAAGTCACCCTGTGCTATCCTGGCACAGGGTGAGTGAGAAAATATATCTTGGACTACTTAAAATGGGACAGTAATATTTGTCCACAATATCTCCCAGGATGTATGTAGAGACTATTATTGGTTTTGTTGACTCTGAACTCAACCTGTTAATTGAATGAGCTGATCACATTGTCCTCTATACAATGTAGGAGCCGGGACGACTCCTATTTTAGCTGCTGCTTTTTGTGCTGTGATAATTAACTCAGTCTGGGCAATAGATCATGTCTCAGTCACCTAGGCTGTATAAAGGATTAGTTAATTAGCTCATATCAATTATGTTAATTAGGTTACAGTTGTATTGTTAGAGGAGGTTCCAAGGGCATATAAAGTCTTGTAATTTTGATTCTAAATAAATAGTTCTTGGTAGCAACAAGCAAGTGTCGCCTTGTTTTGTGCTCAGAGAGGTTGGGATATCTGTATACAGACTGGGAGGAAGTGGTATATGACGGAAGCACTCAAGCGGAGTGTGGGACAATCCGTGACACGCCTCCTCGGCGGAAAAGCTTCTTTTGGACATGGTTGCTAAGCCTGCACTGATGGGCACTGATGGGCACTGATGAGGCGGCACTGATGAGCACAGATGGGCACTGAGGTGGCACAGAGGGGCACTGATGAGGTGGAACAGATGTGCACTGATGAGGTGGAACAGATGTACAGATGTGCATTGATGCGGTGGCACTGGTGGGCACTGATGAGGTGGCACAGGTGGGCACTGATGAGGTGGCACAGGTGGGCACTGATAAGGCAGCACAGGTGGGCACTGATGAGGTGGCACAGGTGGACACTGATGAGGTGGAACAGATGTGCACTGAGATGGCACAGATGTGCATTGATGAGGTAGCACAGATGTGCACTGATGAGGTGGCACAGCTGGGCACTGATGGGGCGGCACAGATAGAGTGGCACAGATGGGGCGGCACAGATGGAGCGGCACAGATGGGCACTGATGAGGTGGCACAGATGGGCACTGATGAGGCAGTACAGATGTGCACTGATTGCACAGATGTGCACTGAGGCAGCACAGATGGGCAGTGATTGGCACAGGTGGGCACTGATGAAGTGGCACAGGTGGGCACTGATGAGGCGGCACAGGTGGGCACTGATGTGGTGTGGCACAGGTGGGCACTGATTGTGCAGATATGCAGATAGACACTGATCACCGCTGGGCAGACAGGTGGGCACCGATTTGCACAGGTGGGCACCGATTGGCACAGGTCAGCACCGATTGGCACAGGTGGGCACCGATTGGCACAGGTCAGCACCGATTGGCACAGGTGGGCACAGGTGGGAACTGTACTGATGGTGCACTGTACTGATGGGCACTGTAGGCACTGTAAAAACGTTTTTGAAAACTCACAGATCGCTGACAGTTTCCCTCTCTCCTCACACGCTGTCTCTGTGTGAGGAGAGAGAGCCGGCAATGAGAGATGATCTCAAATGTTTACATTTGAGATCATCGCTCATTGGCCATGGCGATCACGCTGTTAATGGCCGCTGTGATTGGCCATTTACAGCCAACACATAATTTCACTGATGCGCACTCGTGAGCGCGCACAGGGAGCAAGGAAAGGGGAGGCCGTCATATGATGGCCTCCCGGGAATTGACATCCTCGCTGTAGCCTTCATTTGGCTACGGCCGGATGTCAGGTGGTTAAAAAGGAAAAAAAAATTAAAAAATGTATTAATAATTCATACTGTCACCAGTCAGTGTCCCTGGTTACCACCACACCAGTCATATGATGACGCTCTACTGTACTGGTGACAGTATGTTAAAAAAGAATACATATTTTATTTAATTTCTTCATTTCCCGAAAAAATTGTGACAAAAAATTGCAATTTAAAAAAACTGGCCATGCCTCTTACTAAATGATTTGGGGGGGTATTTGTACTGGGGGGTGATTTGGGGAGTATTTGTACTGGGGGTATTTATACTGGGGGTGATTTGGGGGGGGGGTATTTGTACTAGGGGGATGATTTGGGGGAGTATTTGTACTGGGGGGGTGATTTGGGGGGTATTTGTACTGGGGGGTGATTTGGGGGGGGTATTTGTACTGTCCTGGCATTTTCCGGCCTCAAGAAATGAGATGGGCCGTCAGTACATCAGGATTGGTGGATTATCAGATCTATATCCCATAGTTTGTGGTCTCTATAACTTTCCTACAGAATAAATAATATACACTGATTTGGGGTATTTTCACCAAAGAAATTCATGAAGAAATATTATTTATTTGCTAAAATTTTATAACAGAAACAAAGAAAAACACGTTTTTCTTTTTCAACATTTTTGGTATTTTTTTTTTGTTTCTAGAATAAAAAACCCCAGAGGTGGTCAAATACGACCAAAAGAAAACTCTATTTGTGGGGAAAAAAATTATACAAATGTATAAATTTGAGTACAGTGTTGCACGACTCCACAATTACCAGTTAACTTAGTGCAGTCCTGGTCATAAGGGAAAACCTTCTGGAGATGAGGTGGTTAAGAAGTTGAAGATGACTAACCAGCAATACCCATAACGTGACCTGGATTGGTCGGCACCTTCACAGACAGACTCTTCATAGTTGTTTCCTTCTCTATCTTGATTCCTTTTTCTCTTCCACTTTCTCTTTCTCTATCTCCTATCTATGTCTACCCCCCCCCCCCCCCCCCACAGGGTCAACAGAACATCTGCCATCATTGTGTGGGAACGGATGGGAGGAGAAGAACGGCAGCTGCTATTACTTATCCTGGATGCCCCAGCAGTGGAAGTTTGCCAAGAAGGAATGCGAGCACCGGAAGAGTCACCTAGTGGTCATTACCAGTGAGGAGGAGATGGTAAGGATGGGATTGGGGCAACATGTAGACATAATGGTGACCCAATGGCCATTACTCAGCCAATCAGAACTTACCAGTTTGGGGTCCCCCGGGGGAACTCACTGAACCCCCATTCCACACACAGAGGACAGGAAGGTAGCAGATTAGAAACAAGGTCTGTACGGTTAGAAAAAGATGACGGGACCCTCTTCCGCACACAGAGGACAGGATAGGAAGGGAATGGATTAGAAACAAGGTCTGTAGGGTTATAAAAAGATGGCGGGACCCCATTCCGCACACAGAAGACAGGATAGGAATGGATTAGAAACAAGGTCTGTAAGGTTAGAAAAGATGGTGGGACCCCCATTCCAGACACAGAGGACAGGATAGGAAGGGAACGGATTAGAAACAAGGTCTGTAAGGTTAGAAAAGATGGTGGGACCCCCATTCCAGACACAGAGGACAGGATAGGAAGGGAACGGATTAGAAACAAGGTCTGTAGGGTTAGAAAAGATGGCGAGACCCCCATTCCACACACAGAGGACAGGATAGGAAGTGAATGGATTAGAAACAAGGTCTGTAGTGTTAGAAAAGATAACAGGACCCCCATTCCACACACAGAGGACAGGATAGGAAGGGAACAGATAAGAAACAAGGTCTGTAGGGATAGAAAAGTTGGCAGGACCCCATTCCGCACACAGAGGACAGGATAGGAAGGGAATGGATTAGAAACAAGGTCTGTAGGGTTAGAAAAGATGGCGGGACCCCCATTCCACACACAGAGGACAGGATAGGAAGGGAACAGATTAGAAATATGCTCTGTAGGGTTAGAAAAGATGGTGGGACCCCCATTCTGCACACAGAGGACAGGATAGGAAGGGAATGGATTAGAAACGAGGTCTTTAGGGTTAGAAAAGATATTGGGACCCCCATTCCACACACAGAGGACAGGATAGGAAGAGAATGGATTAGAAACGAGTTCTGTAGGGTTAGAAAAGATGGCGGGACCCCCTTTCCACACACAGAGGGCAGGATAGGAAGGGAATGGATTAGAAACGAGGTCTGTAGGGTTAGAAAAGATGGCGGGACCCCCATTCCACACACAGAGGACAGGATAGGAAGGGAATGGATTAGAAACGAGTTCTGTAGGGTTAGAAAAGATGGCAGGACCCCCATTCCACACACAGATGACAGGATAGGAAGGGAATGGATTAGAAACGAGGTCTGTAGGGTTAGAAAAGATGGCGGGACCCCTATTCCACACACAGAGGACAGGATAGGAAGGGAACAGATTAGAAACATGCTCTGTAGGGTTAGAAAAGATAATGGGACCCCCATTCTGCACACAGAGGACAGGATAGGAAGGGAATGGTTTCAAAACGAGGTCTGTAGGGTTAGAAAAGATAGTGGGACCTCCATTCCACACACAGAAGACAGGATAGGAAGGGAATGGATTAGAAACGAGGTCTGTAGGGTTAGAAAAGATGGCGGGACCCCCATTCCGCACACAGAGGACAGGATAGGAAGGAAATGGATTAGAAACAAGGTCTGTAGGGTTAGAAAAGATGGTAGGCGACTAAACAAAAGTTTACTTCAGGACTCCACAGTGTTAGCTGACGTCACGAAAGAACTTAAATTTTATTTTCAGACGAATGATATTGACAATTGTGACCCTGGGATACTCTGGGAAGCCCATAAGTCTGTGATCAGAGGAATTCTGATCAAACATGGTGCACATATCAAAAGGGAACGGGAGAAACAGTTATTAATTCTATTACAGAAAACCCACGATTTAGAAAAAACACATAAACAAAACCCGACCACATCCATAGAAACAGAACTCCTTACATTACGTAGACAGACGGTAGACATACTACATTACCAAGCGAAAGCAGCTTTACAAGCGTGTAGAAATCTCACCTATGAATTGGGGAATAAATGTGGGAAAATTCTTGCAAGGGCAGTTAGACAACAGAGGTTACGCGAATATATACCACAAATCATATCCCCATCAGGGCAAAAAAGGGCGACACCCACGCAAATTGCAGATGAATTTAAAAATTTTTACTCCTCCTTATATAACCTCCCGAAGTCAGGAGTCACTGACACTGCAATAAGGGAATATCTTACTCTAGCTAATACCCCCAAACTATCAGCAGAAGATGCAGCTGCCCTAGAAGAACCCATCACAATGGTAGAACTACAAGGCGCAATTAAAAACATAAAACCAGGTAAAGCTCCGGGTCCGGACGGTTTGACTCTGCAGTACTACCAGACTCTGCTGCCGATTCTAGGCCCATGAAACTATTTAACAAGCTTACGGAAGGGGGCCACTTGCAGAGAGACACATTAAGCGCGCACATATCCCTTATACCTAAGGAAGGGAAAGATCCCGTGGCCTGTGGTAGCTACAGGCCCATATCTCTTCTAAATATAGATCTTAAACTCCTCACCAAAATCTTGGCAAATAGATTATCCCAACATATGACTAATCTGATACACTTAGACCAGGTGGGTTTTGTCCCTACGCGTGAAGCTAGGGACAACACCACAAAAGTCCTTAATTTGATCCACAGAGCTAATATATCTAAAGCGCCTTGTACCTTTCTCAGCACAGATGCTGAGAAAGCATTTGATCGGGTGAGCTGGGAATTTATGACAGCAGTCCTCAAGCATATCGGATTAGGTAACCACATGTTGCAATGGATCTCTAATGTTTATTCTTTACCTACAGCTAGGGTCAAGGCTAATGGAATCCTGTCTGCTCCTTTTAATATCTCTAATGGTACCAGACAAGGATGCCCGCTATCACCCATTTTCTTTGCCCTGGTACTCGAACCCTCTCTAAACACGATACGCAGGAACCCAGATATCTCTGGGATTACCATAGGGCACAGACAATACAAGATTTCCGCATACGCGGATGATCTTTTATTTTCCTTAACCAACCCGATTATCTCCCTCCCAAATTTAATTAAAGAATTTCAGAGATACGGGAACATGTCCAACCTAAAGATTAATTTTGACAAATCAGCAGCAATGGGAATCAATATGCCGATGGAACAACTTTCCTCTCTGAAGTCCAAATTTAATTTCAAGTGGTCAGACAGTCACTTCAAGTACCTGGGCACTAACATACCCAGGGATCTGAAACGCACATTTGAACTGAACTTCCCTCCAATCCTGAGCACAGTTAAAGAGTTACTCGCAGAGTGGGGCAAAGGTCTTCACTCATGGTTTGGGAGATGCAATCTAATCCTGATGTGCATTCTCCCAAAATTTCTATACCTATTTCAAGCCTTACCTATAAGAATCCCCGGTAACTATTTTAAACAAATACATTCCCTATTCATAAAATTTGTGTGGTCACACTCTAAGCCTAGACTAAAAAGATGCTATTTGACTCTACCGAAACACTATGGAGATCTCGCCCTCCCTGACGCAAAACACTATTATCAAGCTGTGCACCTAGGGAGGATCATTGACTGGAACAGACACGACAAAACTAAATTATGGATCCAAGTAGAGAACCATCAGGTTAATATACCCTTGAAGGGGGCTATCTGGTGTTACGATAAATTACCTAGGGACATGACTTCACACTCGACCATTGGTGCCACGCTATCAGTGGGATTAAATATACTTAAAAACACTTCATTGACCTCCAAACAATCCCCCTTATTCCCTATTTTGGGGAATCCAGTGTTCGAACCAGGGCTAGACTATTCAAACTATGAGACGCTCTGGGAGGCAGGTAAAGACTGTGCATCACATTATGTGGAAGAGGACCACTGGACCTCAATTCAGTCTCTGACGAATGATAACGGGGGTTTTCAACTGTCATTTTGGAAAGCGATTCGGCTACACCATTTCCTTTACTCAATACCAGAACCGATGCGATATAAGCGCGATATGACGACGCTAGAAGAATACTGTAGAGGGGAGGGCACTCTACCTCAGGTGCTCTCCAAGACATACTCACTACTCAACACACCGACTGAACAACCAGACTTGTAATTTTTACGAAAGTGGGAACAGGATCTAAAATTTAATTTTACAGCAGCACAAACACAAAACATACTTCAACTTACACTGAAATCATCCATCTGTACAAAAATTCAGGAGACAAATTACAAAATTCTGACTAGATGGTATTACACACCTCAATTATTACACAAATTTTTCCCCGGATAGATGCTGGAGGTGCGGTTCTGAGGAGGGGACGCTCCTACACATTTTTTGGACCTGTTCACTAGTACAGCAGTTATGGGTAGCAGTAGAGACAATTGTTAAAAAATTCACAAATCACATAACGCAGAGAGATCCAGCCGTTTTTCTGTTACATGCCACCTTAGCCCCAATTAAATCATATAAAAAGTCAGTGGTCAGACATCTGCTCAATGCAGCGAAGTCCTGTATTCCAGCATTGTGGAAACAGAGTACACCCCCTACGGTGGGAATGTGGCTACGTAGAGTTGAAGAAATCAAAAAGATGGAAGACCTAATACTGACTGCCCAACACAAACAAGACAAACATTCAAGAAACTGGTTATCCTGGAACATATATATTTTCTCAGATGAAGGACAAACCTTACTAAATTCTTGAGAACCCCTTGATTAGGTAGGCCGGATCCATCGCGCTCGCGTCTATTTATAACCCCCCCTTTCTCACCCCTTCCACTCTGCCTTTACTTTTTATATATATATTTTTCTTTTTTCTGTGCAATAAGTGGTCTATTATTTCAGTAACAGACAACTTTCCATTCACACCAATTATGTTGGAATTATGTAAGATTAAGCAAATATTGGGAAGATGTCATTCCTGTTATATTGTAATACTGCATGGTGGTTGATATACCTGTGGACTACAAAGACGGATTCACGAATTTAAAGAGGATAAATGATGTCATAGGCCAGTTGCTATGCAGATAGAATGGAACACTTTAATGGAAAGGATATATGATGACTGTATCTGTCAGAATGCTATTAGAAAGACCACGGATGTATTATATCGATAATGATATGCTTTTTCTTTTTTCTTATTTGTTTTTGTTTTCTCTTTTCTTTGTCAAAAATTCAATAAAAATTATATTTGAAAAAAAAAAAAAAAGAAAAGATGGTGGGACCCCCATTCCACACACAGAGGACAGGATAGGAAGGGAATGGATTAGAAACGAGTTCTGTAGGGTTAGAAAAGATGTCAGGACCCCCATTCCACACACAGAGGACAGGATAGGAAGGGAATGGATTAGAAACAAGGTCTGTAGGGTTAGAAAAGATGGCGGGACCCCCATTCCACACACAGAGGACAGGATAGGAAGGGAATGGATTAGAAACAAGGTCTGTAGGGTTAGAAAAGATGGCGGGACCCCTATTCCACACACAGAGGACAGGATAGGAAGGGAATGGATTAGAAACAAGGTCTGTAGGGTTAGAAAAGATGGTGGGACCCCCATTCCACACACAGAGGACAGGATAGGAAGGGAATGGATTAGAAACGAGGTCTGTAGGGTTAGAAAAGATGGCGGGACCCCCATTCCACACACAGAGGACAGGATAGGAAGAGAACAGATTAGAAAAGAGGTCTGTAGGGTTAGAAAAGATAATGGGACCCCCATTCCGCACACAGAGGACAGGATAGGAAGGGAATGGTTTCAAAACGAGGTCTGTAGGGTTAGAAAAGATAGTGGGACCTCCATTCCACACACAGAGGACAGGATAGGAAGGGAACGGATTAGAAACGAGGTCTGTAGGGTTAGAAAAGATGGCGGACCCCCATTCCACACACACAGAGGACAGGATAGGAAGGGAACGGATTAGAAACGAGGTCTGTAGGGTTAGAAAAGATGGCGGGACCCCATTCCACACACAGAGGACAGGATATGAAGGGAATGGATTAGAAACAAGGTCTGTAGGGTTAGAAAAGATGCTGGGACCCCCATTCTGCACACAGAGGACAAGATAGGAAGAAAATGGATTAGAAACGAGGTCTGTAGGGATAGAAAAGTTGGCGGGACCCCCATTCTGCACACAGAGGACAGGATAGGAAGAGAACAGATTAGAAACGAGGTCTGTAGGGTTAGAAAAGATAATGGGACCCCCATTCTGCACACAGAGGACAGGATAGGAAGGGAATGGATTAGAAACGAGGTCTGTAGGGTTAGAAAAGATGGCGGGACCCCCATTCCACACACAGAGGACAGGATAGGAAGGGAACGGATTAGAAACGAGGTCTGTAGGGTTAGAAAAGATGGCGGACCCCCATTCCACACACACAGAGGACAGGATAGGAAGGGAACAGATTAGAAATGAGGTCTGTAGGGTTAGAAAAGATGGCGGGACCCCATTCCACACACAGAGTACAGGATATGAAGGGAATGGATTAAAAACAAGGTCTGTAGGGTTAGAAAAGATGCTGGGACCCCCATTCTGCACACAGAGGACAGGATAGGAAGAAAATGGATTAGAAACGAGGTCTGTAGGGATAGAAAAGTTGGCGGGACCCCCATTCTGCACACAGAGGACAGGATAGGAAGAGAACAGATTAGAAACGAGGTCTGTAGGGTTAGAAAAGATAATGGGACCCCCATTCTGCACACAGAGGACAGGATAGGAAGGGAATGGATTAGAAACGAGGTCTGTAGGGTTAGAAAAGATGGTGGGACCCCCATTCCACACACAGAGGACAGGATAGGAAGGGAATGGAATAGAAATAAGGTCTGTAGGGTTAGAAAAGCTGGTGGGACCCCCATTCCACACACAGAGGACAGGATAGGAAGGGAATGGATTAGAAATAAGGTCTGTAGGGTTAGAAAAGATGGTGGGACCCCCATTCCACACACAGAGGACAGGATAAACAGGGAATGTAATAGAAACAAGGTCTGTAGGGTTAGAAAAGATGGCGGGACCCCCATTCCACACACAAAGGACAGGATAGGAAGGGAACAGATTAGAAACAAGGTCTGTAGGGTTAGAAAAGATGGCGGGACCCCCATTCCACACACAGAGGACAGGATAGGAAGGGAACGGATTAGAAACGAGGTCTGTAGGGTTAGAAAAGATGGTGGGACCCCCATTCTGCACACAGAGGACAGGATAGGAAGAAAATGGATTAGAAACGAGGTCTGTAGGGATAGAAAAGTTGGCGGGACCCCCATTCTGCACACAGAGGACAGGATAGGAAGAGAACAGATTAGAAACGAGGTCTGTAGGGTTAAAAAAGATAATGGGACCCCCATTCTGCACACAGAGGACAGGATAGGAAGGGAATGGATTAGAAACGAGGTCTGTAGGGTTAGAAAAGATGGCGGGACCCCCATTCCAGACACAGAGGACAGGATAGGAAGGGAACATAATAGAAACGAGGTCTGTAGGGTTAGAAAAGATGGTGGGACCCCCATTCCACACACAGAGGATAGGATAGGAGGGGGAACGGATTAGAAACGAGGTATGTAGGGTTAGAAAAGATGGTGGGACCCCCATTCCACATACAGAGGACAGGATAAGAAGGGAATGGATTAGAAATAAGGTCTGTAGGGTTAGAAAAGATGGTGGGACCCCCATTCCACACACAGAGGACAGGATAGGAAGGGAATGGATTAGAAATAAGGTCTGTAGGGTTAGAAAAGATGGTGGGACCCCCTTTCCACACACAGAGGACAGGATAGGAAGGGAATGGATTAGAAACGAGGTCTGTAGGGTTAGAAAAGATGGCGGGACCCCCATTCCACACACAGAGGACAGGATAGGAAGGGAATGGATTAGAAACGAGGTCTGTAGGGTTAGAAAAGATGGCGGGACCCCCATTCCGCACACAGAGGACAGGATAGGAAGTGAATGGATTAGAAACAAGGTCTATAGGGTTAGAAAAGATGGCGGGACCCCCATTCCGCACACAGAGGACAGGATAGGAAGTGAATGGATTAGAAACGAGATCTGTAGGGTTAGAAAAGATGGTGGGACCCCCATTCTGCACACAGAGGACAGGATAGGAAGAAAATGGATTAGAAACGAGGTCTGTAGGGATAGAAAAGTTGGCGGGACCCCCATTCTGCACACAGAGGACAGGATAGGAAGAGAACAGATTAGAAACGAGGTCTGTAGGGTTAAAAAAGATAATGGGACCCCCATTCTGCACACAGAGGACAGGATAGGAAGGGAATGGATTAGAAACGAGGTCTGTAGGGTTAGAAAAGATGGTGGGACCCCCATTCCACACACAGAGGACAGGATAGGAAGGGAATGGATTAGAAATAAGTTCTGTAGGGTTAGAAAAGCTGGTGGGACCCCCATTCCACACACAGAGGACAGGATAGGAAGGGAATGGATTAGAAATAAGTTCTGTAGGGTTAGAAAAGCTGGTGGGACCCCCATTCCACACACAGAGGACAGGATAGGAAGGGAATGGATTAGAAACGAGGTCTGTAGGGTTAGAAAAGATGGCAGGACCCCCATTCCAGACACAGAGGACAGGATAGGAAGGGAACATAATAGAAACGAGGTCTGTAGGGTTAGAAAAGATGGTGGGACCCCCATTCCACACACAGAGGACAGGATAGGAGGGGGAACGGATTAGAAACGAGGTATGTAGGGTTAGAAAATATGGTGGGACCCCCATTCCACACACAGAGGACAGGATAAGAAGGGAATGGATTAGAAATAAGGTCTGTAGGGTTAGAAAAGATGGTGGGACCCCCATTCCACACACAGAGGACAGGATAGGAAGGGAATGGATTAGAAATAAGGTCTGTAGGGTTAGAAAAGATGGTGGGACCCCCTTTCCACACACAGAGGAAAAGATAGGAAGGGAATGGATTAGAAACGAGGTCTGTAGGGTTAGAAAAGATGGCGGGACCCCCATTCCACACACAGAGGACAGGATAGGAAGGGAATGGATTAGAAACGAGGTCTGTAGGGTTAGAAAAGATGGCGGGACCCCCATTCCGCACACAGAGGACAGGATAGGAAGTGAATGGATTAGAAACAAGGTCTGTAGGGTTAGAAAAGATGGCGGGACCCCCATTCCGCACACAGAGGACAGGATAGGAAGTGAATGGATTAGAAACGAGGTCTGTAGGGTTAGAAAAGATGGCGGGACCCCCATTCCGCACACAGAGGACAGGATAGGAAGGGAATGGATTAGAAACGAGGTCTGTAGGGTTAGAAAGGATGGTGGGACCCCCTTTCCGCACAGAGGACAAGATAGGAAGGGAATGGATTAGAAACGAGGTCTGTAGGGTTAGAAAAGATGGCGGGACCCCCATTCCACACACAGAGGACAGGATAGGAAGGGAATGGATTAGAAACGAGGTCTGTAGGGTTAGAAAAGATGGCGGGACCCCCATTCCACACACAGAGGACAGGATAGGAAGTGAATGGATTAGAAACGAGGTCTGTAGGGTTAGAAAAGATGGCGGGACCCCCATTCCGCACACAGAGGACAGGATAGGAAGTGAATGGATTAGAAACGAGGTCTGTAGGGTTAGAAAAGATGGCGGGACCCCATTCCACACACAGAGGACAGGATAGGAAGGGAACAGATTAGAAACGAGGTCTGTAGGGTTGGAAAAGATGGTGGGACCCCCATTCCACACACAGAGGACAGGATAGGAAGGGAACATAATAGAAACGAGGTCTGTAGGGTTAGAAAAGATGGTGGGACCCCCATTCCACACACAGAGGATAGGATAGGAGGGGGAACGGATTAGAAACGAGGTCTGTAGGGTTAGAAAAGATGGTGGGACCCCCATTCCACACACAGAGGACAGGATAGGAAGGGAATGGATTAGAAATAAGGTCTGTAGGGTTAGAAAAGATGGTGGGACCCCCTTTCCACACACAGAGGACAAGATAGGAAGGGAATGGATTAGAAACGAGGTCTGTAGGGTTAGAAAAGATCGCGGGACCCCCATTCCACACACAGAGGACAGGATAGGAAGGGAACGGATTAGAAACGAGGTCTGTAGGGTTAGAAAAGATGGCGGGACCCCCATTCCACACACAGAGGACAGGATAGGAAAGGAACAGATTAGAAACGAGGTCTGTAGGGTTGGAAAAGATGGTGGGACCCCCATTCCACACACAGAGGATAGGAAGGGAACATAATAGAAACGAGGTCTGTAGGGTTAGAAAAGATGGTGGGACCCCCATTCCACACACAGAGGACAGGATAGGAAGGGAACAGATTAGAAACGAGGTCTGTAGGGTTGGAAAAGATGGTGGGACCCCCATTCCACACACAGAGGACAGGATAGGAAGGGAACAGATTAGAAACGAGGTCTGTAGGGTTAGAAAAGATGGCGGGACCCCCATTCCGCACACAGAGGACAGGATAGGAAGTGAATGGATTAGAAACGAGGTCTGTAGGGTTAGAAAAGATGGTGGGACCCCCATTCCACACACAGAGGACAGGATAGGAAGGGAACAGATTAGAAACGAGGTCTGTAGGGTTAGAAAAGATGGCGGGACCCCCATTCCGCACACAGAGGACAGGATAGGAAGTGAAGGGATTAGAAACGAGGTCTGTAGGGTTAGAAAAGATGGTGGGACCCCCATTCCACACACAGAGGACAGGATAGGAAGGGAACAGATTAGAAACGAGGTCTGTAGGGTTAGAAAAGATGGCGGGACCCTCATTCCGCACACAGAGGACAGGATAGGAAGGGAACGGATTAGAAACGGGGTCTGTAGGGTTAGAAAAGATGGTGGGACCCCCATTCCACACACAGGGGACAGGATAGGAAGGGAATGGATTAGAAACGAGGTCTGTAGGGTTAGAAAAGATGGCGGGACCCCCATTCCACACACAGAGGACAGGATAGGAAGGGAATGGATTAGAAACGAGGTCTGTAGGGTTAGAAAAGATGGTGGGACCCCCATTCCACACACAGAGGACAGGATAGGAAGGGAACTGATTAGAAACGAGGTCTGTAGGGTTAGAAAAGATGGCGGGACCCCCATTCCGCACACAGAGGACAGGATAGGAAGTGAAGGGATTAGAAACGAGGTCTGTAGGGTTAGAAAAGATGGTGGGACCCCCATTCCACACACAGAGGACAGGATAGGAAGGGAACAGATTAGAAACGAGGTCTGTAGGGTTAGAAAAGATGGCGGGACCCTCATTCCGCACACAGAGGACAGGATAGGAAGGGAACGGATTAGAAACGAGGTCTGTAGGGTTAGAAAAGATGGTGGGACCCCCATTCCACACACAGGGGACAGGATAGGAAGGGAATGGATTAGAAACGAGGTCTGTAGGGTTAGAAAAGATGGCGGGACCCCCATTCCACACACAGAGGACAGGATAGGAAGGGAATGGATTAGAAACGAGGTCTGTAGGGTTAGAAAAGATGGTGGGACCCCCATTCCACACACAGAGGACAGGATAGGAAGGGAACGGATTAGAAACGAGGTCTGTAGGGTTAGAAAAGATGGTGGGACCCCCATTCCACACACAGGGGACAGGATAGGAAGGGAATGGATTAGAAACGAGGTCTGTAGGGTTAGAAAAGATGGTGGGACCCCATTCCACACACAGGGGACAGGATAGGAAGTAAATGGATTAGAAACTAGGTCTGTAGGGTTAGAAAAGATGGCGGGACCCCCATTCCACACACAGAGGACAGGATAGGAAAGGAACAGATTAGAAACGAGGTCTGTAGGGTTGGAAAAGATGGTGGGACCCCCATTCCACACACAGAGGATAGGAAGGGAACATAATAGAAACGAGGTCTGTAGGGTTAGAAAAGATGGTGGGACCCCCATTCCACACACAGAGGACAGGATAGGAAGGGAACAGATTAGAAACGAGGTCTGTAGGGTTGGAAAAGATGGTGGGACCCCCATTCCACACACAGAGGACAGGATAGGAAGGGAACAGATTAGAAACTAGGTCTGTAGGGTTAGAAAAGATGGCGGGACCCCCATTCCGCACACAGAGGACAGGATAGGAAGTGAATGGATTAGAAACGAGGTCTGTAGGGTTAGAAAAGATGGTGGGACCCCCATTCCACACACAGAGGACAGGATAGGAAGGGAACAGATTAGAAACGAGGTCTGTAGGGTTAGAAAAGATGGCGGGACCCCCATTCCGCACACAGAGGACAGGATAGGAAGTGAAGGGATTAGAAACGAGGTCTGTAGGGTTAGAAAAGATGGTGGGACCCCCATTCCACACACAGAGGACAGGATAGGAAGGGAACAGATTAGAAACGAGGTCTGTAGGGTTAGAAAAGATGGCAGGACCCTCATTCCGCACACAGAGGACAGGATAGGAAGGGAACGGATTAGAAACGAGGTCTGTAGGGTTAGAAAAGATGGTGGGACCCCCATTCCACACACAGGGGACAGGATAGGAAGGGAATGGATTAGAAACGAGGTCTGTAGGGTTAGAAAAGATGGCGGGACCCCCATTCCACACGCAGAGGACAGGATAGGAAGGGAATGGATTAGAAACGAGGTCTGTAGGGTTAGAAAAGATGGTGGGACCCCCATTCCACACACAGAGGACAGGATAGGAAGGGAACTGATTAGAAACGAGGTCTGTAGGGTTAGAAAAGATGGCGGGACCCCCATTCCGCACACAGAGGACAGGATAGGAAGTGAAGGGATTAGAAACGAGGTCTGTAGGGTTAGAAAAGATGGTGGGACCCCCATTCCACACACAGAGGACAGGATAGGAAGGGAACGGATTAGAAACGAGGTCTGTAGGGTTAGAAAAGATGGCGGGACCCTCATTCCGCACACAGAGGACAGGATAGGAAGGGAACGGATTAGAAACGAGGTCTGTAGGGTTAGAAAAGATGGTGGGACCCCCATTCCACACACAGGGGACAAGATAGGAAGGGAATGGATTAGAAACGAGGTCTGTAGGGTTAGAAAAGATGGCGGGACCCCCATTCCACACACAGAGGACAGGATAGGAAGGGAATGGATTAGAAACGAGGTCTGTAGGGTTAGAAAAGATGGTGGGACCCCCATTCCACACACAGAGGACAGGATAGGAAGGGAATGGATTAGAAACGAGGTCTGTAGGGTTAGAAAAGATGGTGGGACCCCCATTCCACACACAGAGGACAGGATAGGAAGGGAACTGATTAGAAACGAGGTCTGTAGGGTTAGAAAAGATGGCGGGACCCCCATTCCACACACAGAGGACAGGATAGGAAGGGAATGGATTAGAAACGAGGTCTGTAGGGTTAGAAAAGATGGTGGGACCCCCATTCCACACACAGAGGACAGGATAGGAAGTGAACGGATTGAAGGTGAACTCCGGGATAATAAAACATTGTCTATATTCTCTCCTTATATGGTCATCTCTAGCACTGGTCATAGAAAGGGGATGATCTGTGGAGACAGGTCCTCTTCTTATGTGGTCATCTCTTCCTAGTGTGCAGTGGTCAGGAGTATATAATGTACAGCACAGAGTACAGAGTGCAGTGGTCAGGAGTATGTCATGTAAAGCACAGAGTACAGAGTGCAGTGGTCAGGAGTATATAATGTACATCTCAGAGTACAGAGTGCAGTGTCCAGGAGTATGTAATGTACAGCACAGAGTACAGAGTGTAGTGGTCATGAGTATATAATGTACAGCACAGAGTACAGAGTGCAGTGGTCAGGAGTATATAATGTACAGCACAGAGTACAGAGTGCAGTGGTCAGGAGTATATAATGTACAGCACAGAGTACAGCGTGTAGTGGTCAGGAGTATATAATGTACAGCACAGAGTACAGAGTGTAGTGGTCAGGAGTATATAATGTACAGCACAGAGTACAGAGTGCAGTAGTCAGGAGTATATAATGTACAGCACAGAGTACAGAGTGTAGTGGTCATGAGTATATAATGCACAGCACAGAGTACAGAGTGCAGTGGTCAGGAGTATGTAATATACAGCACAGAGTACAGAGTGCAGTGTTCAGGAGTATATAATGTACAGCACAGAGTAAGGAGTGCAGTGGTCAGGAGTATATAATGTACAGCACAGAGTACAGAGTGCAGTGGTCAGGAGTGTGTAATGTACAGTACTGAGTACAGAGTGCAGTGTTCAGGAGAATATAATGTACAGCACAGAGAACAGAGTGCAGTGGTCAGGAGTATATAATGTAAAGCACAGAGTACAGAGTGCAGTGGTCAGGAGTATATAATGTACAGCACAGAGTACAGAGTGCAGTGGTCAGGAGTATGTCATGTAAAGCACAGAGTACAGAGTGCAGTGGTCAGGAGTATGTCATGTAAAGCACAGAGTACAGAGTGCAGTGGTCAGGAGTATGTCATGTAAAGCACAGAGTGCAGTGTTCAGGAGTATGGAATGTACAGCACAGAGTACAGAGTGCAGTGTTCAGGAGTATGTAATGTACATCACAGAGTACAGTGTGTAGTGGTCAGGAGTATATAATGTACAGCACAGAGTACAGAGTGCAGTGGTCAGGAGTATATAATGTACAGCACAGAGTACAGAGTGTAGTGGTCAGGAGTATGTAATGTACAGCACAGAGTACAGAGTACAGAGTGCAGTGGTCAGGAGTATATAATGTACAGCACAGAGTACAGCATGTAGTGGTCAGGAGTATATAATGTACAGCACAGAGTACAGAGTGTAGTGGTCAGGAGTATATAATGTACAGCACAGAGTACAGAGTGCAGTGGTCAGGAGTATATAATGTACAGCACAGAGTACAGAGTGTAGTGGTCATGAGTATATAATGTACAGCACAGAGTACAGAGTGAAGGGGTCAGGAGTGTGTAATGTACAGCACAGAGTACAGAGTGCAGTGATCAGGAGTATATTATGTACAGCACAGAGTACAGAGTGCAGTGGTCATGAGTATATAATGTACAGCACAGAGTACAGAGTGCAGTGGTCAGGAGTATATAATGTACAGCACAGAGTACAGAGTGCAGTGGTCAGGAGTATGTAATGTACAGCACAGAGTACAGAGTGCAGTGGTCAGGAGTATGTCATGTAAAGCACAGAGTACAGGGTGCAGTGGTCAGGCGTATGTCATGTACAGCACAGAGTGCAGTGGTCAGGAGTATATAATGAACAGCACAGAGTACAGAGTGCAGTGGTCAGGCGTATGTTATGTACAGCACAGAGTGCAGTGGTCAGGAGTGTGTAATGTACAGCTCAGAGTACAGAGTCAAGTGGTCAGGAGTGTGTAATGTACAGCACAGAGTACAGAGTGTAGGAGTAAATGTATATGTAATGTACAACATAGCATACAGAGTCCCATGGCTAGGACTATGTAAAGTACAACACAGAGCACTAAGTGCAGTGGTCAGGACTATGTAATGTACAACACAGCATACAGAGTGCAGTGGACAGGAGTATGTAATGTGCAGTATAGTGTACAGAATGCAGGCATCAGAAACATGCCTCTTACAAAACAGCTTATAAAACGCAATGGTCATAAGCATGTAATGTACAGCACAGGGTACAGTGGTCAGGAGTATGTAATGTACAGCACAGGGTACAGTGGTCAGGAGTATAGTAACGTATAGCACAGGGTACAGTGGTCAGGAGTATGTAATGTACAGCACAGGGTACAGTGGTCAGGAGTATGGTAACGTACAGTACAGGGTACAGTGGTTCAGGAGTATGTAACGTATAGCACAGGATACAGTGGTCAGGAGTATGTAACGTACAGCACAGGGTACAGTGGTCAGGAGTATGGTAATATACAGCACAGGGTACAGTGGTTCAGGAGTATGTAACGTACAGCACAGGGTACAGTGGTCAGGAGTATAGTAATGTATAGCACAGGGTACAGTGGTCAGGAGTATGTAATGTACAGCACAGGGTACAGTGGTCAGGAGTATGGTAACGTACAGTACAGGGTACAGTGGTTCAGGAGTATGTAACGTATAGCACAGGATACAGTGGTCAGGAGTATGTAACGTACAGCACAGGGTACAGTGGTCAGGAGTATGGTAATATACAGCACAGGGTACAGTGGTTCAGGAGTATGTAACGTACAGCACAGGGTACAGTGGTCAGGAGTATAGTAATGTATAGCACAGGGTACAGTGGTCAGGAGTATGTAATGTACAGCACAGGGTACAGTGGTCAGGAGTATAGTAATGTATAGCACAGGGTACAGTGGTCAGGAGTATGGTAATATACAGCACAGGGTACAGTGGTCAGGAGTATGTAACGTACAGCACAGGGTACAGTGGTCAGGAGTATAGTAATGTATAGCACAGGGTACAGTGGTCAGGAGTATGTAATGTACAGCACAGGGTACAGTGGTCAGGAGTATAGTAACGTATAGCACAGGGTACAGTGGTCAGGAGTATGTAATGTACAGCACAGGGTACAGTGGTCAGGAGTATGGTAACGTACAGTACAGGGTACAGTGGTTCAGGAGTATGTAACGTATAGCACAGGATACAGTGGTCAGGAGTATGTAATGTACAGCACAGGGTACAGTGGTCAGGAGTATAGTAACGTATAGCACAGGGTACAGTGGTCAGGAGTATGTAATGTACAGCACAGGGTACAGTGGTCAGGAGTATGGTAACGTACAGCACAGGGTACAGTGGTTCAGGAGTATGTAACGTACAGCACAGGGTACAGTGGTCAGGAGTATAGTAATGTACAGCACAGGGTACAGTGGTCAGGAGTATGTAATGTACAGCACAGGGTACAGTGGTCAGGAGTATAGTAACGTATAGCACAGGGTACAGTGGTCAGGAGTATGTAATGTACAGCACAGGGTACAGTGGTCAGGAGTATGGTAACGTACAGTACAGGGTACAGTGGTTCAGGAGTATGTAACGTATAGCACAGGATACAGTGGTCAGGAGTATGTAACGTACAGCACAGGGTACAGTGGTCAGGAGTATGGTAATGTACAGTACAGGGTACAGTGGTCAGGAGTATGTAATGTACAGCACAGAGTACAGTGGTCAGGAGTATGGTAAGGTATAGCACAGGGTACAGTGGTCAGGAGTATGGTAATGTACAGCACAGAGTACAGTGGTCAGGAGTATGGTAACGTACAGCACAGGGTACAGTGGTCAGGAGTATATAATATACAACATAATGCAATCACATTGTAACAAATTCTGTTATTTATAACAGAAATTTCTGCGTTCTATTACATACTCGTCGGCCATGTGGATCGGTCTTTTTTCAGAGAAGGGGCCTTGGAAATGGGTGGACGGAACTTCATATGAAGAGAATCCAAAGTAAGAAATCTGAATGTCTTCTGACATTGATCCCAAAGAGCCCCATTGCTGGGAAATGTCTCATTGTGTTGTGTGTCTGTGGGAACAAACCTGTGAAGGTCGATGTCACTTCCTTCACACCAAGTTATGATTTAATGTCTTGAGGTTGAAGAGATCCTTGTGTACGGCCCGGGGACTGGTTCAGATGTTATAATATTTGGTGCTGTCAGCAAGCAATGGGCATCTGCCTTCATGTTTGGAGGGGAATGTCATCCTGTCCATAAAATAAGGTGCATATGGAACAACTTATAGCAATAGACACAGACGGCCTAGAGGAATATATGGTCGGCTTGGATCTTATATAAAGACAACAGTTAAAAGACTTTATACCTGTATTCCTCACATTGAATCCTTTGAGGCCTTTGGCTTCCCCTCCCTATTCCATCCTAGGTAATATGGACCTGAGAAAACTGTGGAGTGCCCACAGGTGAGAGGCACCCCCATAATCCTCGTCCTACTGGCCTTCTTTTCCTGCTTCTCAACACCCAACCACACCCCTTTCCTGACCATAATTCCAAAGATACGATCCCTTTCCCCCATCCCTTATCAAAAAGTGAGAACTGACACACATAACCTATGAAGTTCAATGATAGAATGTTTTATCTTCTGACATTATATATCTTGTGTACTGAGTGTTTTCCTTGTCACCCTGGAGTGGCACGCATATGCGGGGAAACTTAGAGGAACCTCCTGCCACTATCCAGCGGCGCATTAGAAAATGTGAAGGAGTGAGTCAGTCCTGGTCAGTATCAGCCTAAGCTTAGTCACTGATGTCTCCTTTTCTCCCGCAGGTTCTGGTTGAAAAGTCAGCCTGGCTTGGCCATGGTCTGCAGGGTGCAGAAGATTGCGCTCAGCTGATAGAAGATGGTTGGGCCGATATTCACTGTACTCTCCTCTTCTCGTTTATCTGTGAGAAGAAAAAATCATGACCTGCTTTGAGAAACACCATCTGCTCATCATGTGAACAAGCACGGTTCTTTTCGTGTGAAACGCGTCAACTGATCATCATTGCAATTTTGTCTGGCTCATGACAATAAAGACATTTCTACAGCATCTTTTGGATTCAAGTGTGCGATCAACCTTTTTTCTCTTCTTGCTCATCATTCTTGCTCCCCCCTTACTGCTGTGGTAAAGAGCTACTAATTGGACAAAATTGATTCTCCAGGGTATTCTGGGACTTGGGCTTCACCCAGAAGTAGATGATCTGAGAAGGTCCACATCCGGAATGCCAATCTTCATATAATTCCTCTGCCTCCTCACCTAAGAGAGCCAAACAAACACAACAAGGGGTTCTAAGAATATTTCTGTTGTCTGGAAACAATGTATTTCCTTCCAAATATTGGCATTGCTTGGCCTTGTATACCCAGGGACATGTTCCTCAGGCTTGGTCCCCTCAATCTCTTTGGTGGGATAATGTTTTCAGCCGTACCCATGTGTGTGGTCACTGTAAAATCATCAATAAAGTCAAATAAAGTAAAGTACCCGCAGTTCTTCAGTGAACATGGTGGTGATGATATGTTCCTGAAGCACCATTGATCAGACCTTTCACCAAAAACATGGCGGATAGAGTCTGGTTTAAAGGATCCCCAGGTGCGCATTGGTGTGGCGGGTCTCCTACTGTCCAGACTAATTGTGATGAGACTTGGGTTGCAGTCTTTACCCACAGCTTCCTAGATCTGGGATGGTCATTTCTGGTGCTGTAAGATTGGCACAAACACTTATGGCACAAAGTTTTACCGCCATTAAATTATAATCAATTACCCCTTCCCAAAAACATATAATTATCAAACTTGTAGTGCATGTGGGGTTTTAGGGCTGACATCTGACTCCAAACTCCAACATTATACTTTGGTCACAGAAATTATACTTTAGTCCTGATTGCTAATTCCCCCTCCCAATTTACATACCCTCTCCTCTCTGCCCCTTTTCTGACTCCACCCTTCCCCGCCCTTCTCTCCATCCCAACTCAATCCTACATTCTCTTTCCAGTCTCCATTCTATTTTCTTTCCCACTTTATCCTTCTGACCTTGGTCACCCTCTCCTATCCTTCCATCCTTTCCTACATACCGTTCCACCCCACCCTTCTTCATTCTGCTCTCCATCCCTAATTAAATCCCAATCTCCTTTCCACCCCACTCTATGCCTTCTCCCATTCTACTCCTCTGACCTTGGTCACCCTCTCCTATCCTTCCATCCTTTCCTATCTACCATTCCACCCCACCCTTCTTCATTCTGCTCTCCATCCCTAATTAAATCCCACTCTCCTTTCCACCTCAATCTATTCCTTCTCCCATTCTACTCCTCTGACCTTGGTCACCCTCTCCTATCCTTCCATCCTTTCCTACCTACCTTTCCACCCCACCCTTCTCCATTCTGCTCTCCATCCCTAATTAAATTCCACTCTCCTTTCCACCTCACTCTATTCCTTCTCCCATTCTACTCCTCTGACCTTGGGCACCCTCTCCTATCCTTCCATCCTTTCATATCTACCATTCCACCCCACCTTTCTCCATTCTGCTCTCCATCCCTAATTAAATCCCACTCTCCTTTCCACCTCACTCTATTCCTTCTCCCATTCTACTCCTCTGACCTTGGTCACCCTTTCCTATCCTTCCATGCTTTCCTACCACTGCACTTCCTCCATTCTCCACCCTTCTCTCCATCCCCAACTCAATCCCACTCTTCTTTCCAGCCCCGCTCTATTCCTTCTCCCATTCTACTCCTGTGACCTTGGTCACCCTTTCCTATCCTTCCATGCTTTCCTATCTACCATTCCACCCACCATTCTCCATTCTGCTCTCCATCCCTAATTAATTCCCACTCTCCTTTCCACCCCACTCTATTCCTTCTCCCATTCTACTCCTCTGACCTTGGGCACCCTCTCCTATCCTTCCATCCTTTCCTATCTACCATTCCACCCCACCCTTCTCCATTCTGCTCTCCATCCCTAATTAATTCCCACTCTCCTTTCCACCCCACTCTATGCCTTCTCCCATTCTACTCCTCTGACCTTGGTCACCCTCTCCTATCCTTCCATCCTTTCCTATCTACCATTCCACCCCACCCTTCTTCATTCTGCTCTCCATCCCTAATTAAATCCCACTCTCCTTTCCACCTCAATCTATTCCTTCTCCCATTCTACTCCTCTGACCTTGGTCACCCTCTCCTATCCTTCCATCCTTTCCTACCTACCTTTCCACCCCACCCTTCTCCATTCTGCTCTCCATCCCTAATTAATTCCCACTCTCCTTTCCACCCCACTCTATTCCTTCTCCCATTCTACTCCTCTGACCTTGGGCACCCTTACCTATCCTTCCATGCTTTCCTACCACTGCACTTCCTCCCTTCTCCATCCTTCTCTCCATCCCCAACTCAATCCCACTCTTCTTTCCAGCCCCCGCTCTATTTTCTCTCCCACTCTACCCCTGTGACCTTGGTTGTCCTCCCCTATCCACCCATCCATACCTACCACTCCATCCCTCCCCACCCTTCTCAACGTTCCTCTTCATCCCCAACTCAATCCCACTCTTCTTTCTAGCCCCTGCTATATTTTCTCTGCCACTCTACCCCTCTGACCTTGGTCACCCTCCCCTATCCATTTATCTGTACCTATCACTCCACCCCACCCTTCTTCACCTTCCTCTCCATCCCCAACTCAATTCCACTCTTCTTTCCAGCCCCCACTCTATTTTCTCTACCACTCTACTGCTCTGACCCTCATCACCCTCCCCTATCCATTCATTCATACACAGTGCTGGGACAAGGTAATCTAGAGCCCAGGGCGAACATGAATTGTGATCTCCTTCCCCTATCTCCCCTCTCAACACAAATCCCCCCCACCCAGATCACCAGTCCTAGCACACCTTCCCAAATTTTCTCTCCTACAGCAATTCTTACCTCCTGCCGCTCTCCCAAATTCCCCCTCCCAACACAAGTACTATTCCTCCCACTGACACCAACAATGGGGCACTATTCCTTCCACTGATACTAATAATGGGGCACTATTCCTCCCACTGACACCAACGATGGGGCACTATTCCTTCCACTGATACTAATAATGGGGCACTATTCCTCCCACTGACACCAGTGATGGGGCACTATTCCTCCCACTGACACCAACAATGGAGAACTATTCCTCTCACTGACACCAGTGATGGGGCACTATTCCTCCCACTGACACCAACAATGGAGAACTATTCCTCCACTGACACCAGTGATGGGGCACTATTCCTCCCACTGAATGTGCATTACTTCTGGTGTACGCTAGTTACCCCCTAGCAAGGCAGCACCAACATGCAACAATGCGGCAGCATGCTTTCATACAAAGTACAGCTTCCCGAACAGTTCAACAGCAAGGGCATATTGTGATTTGAGCAAACCCAAAAAATAAAAAGCAATATACCACCACAAAAATTATAAACCCTAAAAGACTAATCCCCAAAACCAAAATGAAATATATCTATACAGTATATATAGTATTTAGGCAGGTGCAGTCTACTTTCTCCACTGCAGGTGGTGCTCAACCACAGCGGCATTGCAAGGGGAGAGTACGTTAAGAGTAACATGGTTCCTTTATGGTTCCCTGGGTCACTGGGGGAGCTTTCCCATTGGATGCCCCAACCTATTTGACTCTGACAGCCATCTTGGGTCAGGCTGAATCTATTTAAGACCCTGGCTCCCTAGTTTGACTCGCATTTCATGATTGAGTAATGTAGGGACAGGTTTACTGCTGCCCACCATGCTGCACCTCCCCACATATATATATATAGTGCTAGGCCCTGCCACTGTGTGAGTATAGGGAAAAGCGACACAGGGTTTGCACTAATGCAGAGTGTGGGGCTCCAGAGTGTTGTGTCTGAGGTTTCTGTTTTCGCCGGGGGTTTGTAATCCTGGATCAGGGTCTGGAGCTTGGAGACTTTAAAGAGATTTGGGTGGTAAGCAGCCTCCAATCCTGTGTCCGGGTCTTACTAGAGACCTGCAAGCTGTATGAGTGTGCTCACTCGTTATTGGCAAGGACCTGACCATAGATCAGGGCTCCCATCAGGAGAGAGGTGTGTGCTCCATCTAGGAGACAGGTGTATGCATGGACATCCTGACCGGTCTGCAGCTACAAAACCCCATACACAACAAACTGCGATACTCTGTGTGTTCTGACACTTTTCTATCAGAACCAGCCTTAACTTTTTCAGCTATTTGAGCTCCAGTAGCTCTTCTATTGGATCGGCCAGCCTTCCCCCACATCCATCAATGAGCCTTCCTCCCCACCTCCATCAGTGAGGCTCCCCCCCACCCATCTCCATCAATGAGCCTTCCCTCCCCCCACCTCCATCAGTGAGGCTCACCCCCTCCCATCTCCATCAATGAGGCTTCCCTCCCACCTCCATGAATGAGCCTTCCCTCCCCCCACCTCCATCAATGAGCATTCCTCCCCACCTCCATCAATGAGCCTTCCTCCCCACCTCCATCAATGAATATTCCTCACCACCTCCATCAATAAACCTTCCCTCCCACACCTCCATCAATGAGCCTTCCCTCCCCCCACCTCCATCAATGAGCCTTCCCTCCCCACCTCCATCAATGAACCTTCCCTCCCACACCTCCATCAATTAATCTTCCTCCCCACCTCCATCAACAAGCTTTCTTCCCTATCTCCATCAATGAGCCTCACCTCTCCCACCTTCACCAATGACCCTTTCCTCCACATCTCCATTAATGAGCCTTTACACCCACCTCCATCAATGATCCCTCCCACCTCCATCAATGAGCCCCCCCTCCCCATCTTCATCAATGAGCCCCCCTTCCTTAAATGAGCATTCCTCCCCACCTCCATCAATTAACGTTTCCCCCACCCACCTCCATCTATGAGCCTTGCTTCCCCCACCTCCATCAATGAGCCTTCCCTCCCCACCTCCATCAATGAGCCTTCCCTCCCCCACCTCCATCAATGAGCCTCCCCTACCCTGTCCATCAATGACCCCCCCACCTCCATTAATGAGCCTTCCCTCCCCACCTCCATCAATTAGCCTTCCTACCCACCTCCATCAACGAGCCTCACCTCCGACACCTCCCATTATGAGCCCCCCCACCTCCATCAATGAGCCTTCCCTCCCCACCTCCATCAATGAGCCTTGTTTGCCCATGACTTTGTCACCAGTTGGCCAGTTCTCCCTCCTTGGACCACTTTTGGTCAGTCCTGGACCACTGTAGACCAGGAACATCACACAAGAGCTGCAGTTCTGGAGTTGCTCTGACCCCGTTGTCTAGACATAACAACTTGGTCCTTGTCAATGTCCCTAAAATCCTTACACTGGTCCATTTTTTCTGCTTTTATCACATCAACTTCAGGGACAGCATGTTCAATTGCTGCCTAATATATCCCACCCACTTTCAGATGCCATTGTAATCAGATAATCAATGTTATTTACTTCACCTGTCAGTGGTCAGAATGTTGTGACTAATCGGTGTATATACAGTATACAGTGGGGAAAATACAGATTTGATCCCCTGCAGAATGTGTAAGTTTGCCCACTTACAAAGAAATGAAGGGTCTATAATTTTTATCATAGGTGTATTTTATATGATAGAGACAGAATATCAACCAAAAATCCAGAAAAATCACACGATACAAATGTTATAAATGGAGTTTCAGTTCAGTGAGTAAAGGTAAGTATTTGATCCCCTACCAACCAACAATAATACAGTAGGTGCTCATGTGGTACACAGATTAGTCCTGTCAATGTAAGAAGGTTCTCCTAACAACAACTCGTTATGTGTATAAAAGACACCTGTCCACAGAATCTCTTCCATCCAATCCTCACCATCATGGGGAAGACCAAAGAGCTGTCAGAGGACGTCAGGGAGAAGATTGTAGACCTGCACAAGGCTGGAATGGGCTACAAGACCATCAAGAAGCTTGGTGAGAAGGGGACAACTGTTGGAGCGATTATTCACAAATGGAAGAAATACAAAATAACCATCAATCGCCCTCGGTCTGGAGCTCCATGCAAGATTTCACCTCATCTGGTGAGAATGGTCATGAGAAAAGTGAGGGATCCACCCAGAACTACACGGGAGGAACTTGTGAAGGATCTCAAGGCAGTTTAGACCACAGTCACCAAACAAACTATTGGTAACACAAAAATACACTGCCATGGATTGAAATCCTGCAGCACCTGCAAGGTCCCCCTCCTGAACAAGACACATGCACAGGTTCATCTGAAGTCTGCCAATGAACATCTAAATGATTCAGATTGGGAGAAAGTGCTGCGGTCAGACCAAAATGGAGCTCTTTGGCATTAACTCGAATCGCCGTGTTTGGAGGAAGAAAAATACTGACTAAAACTCTAAGAACACCATCCCTACAGTCACACACGAAGGTGAAAAGATGATGCTTTGGGGCTGTTTCTCTGATAAAGGTACAGGCCGACTTTGCCACATTGAGGGGCCAATGGACGGGGTCATGTATTGTAAGATCTTGGATGAGAACCTTCTTCCCTCATCCAGAACACTGAAGATGGGTCATGGATGTGTCTTCCAGCATGACAATGACCCAAAACATACCGCCAAGGCAACAGAGGAGTGGCTCAAGAAGAAGCACATGAAGGTCATGGAGTGACCTAGCCAGTCTCCAGACCTTAATCCTATAGAAAATGTATGGATGGAGCTGAAACTCCGAGTTGCCAAGAAACCTTAAGGATTTAGAAA
Organism: Lithobates clamitans; assembly: GCA_037952925.1. Lineage (NCBI taxonomy): Eukaryota > Metazoa > Chordata > Amphibia > Anura > Ranidae > Lithobates > Lithobates clamitans. The sequence continues at coordinate 61,983 of JBBGZY010000937.1, read as the reverse complement.
AGATCTGTAAAGAAGAGTGGACCAAAATCCCTCCTGAGATGTGTACAAACCTGATCACCACCTACAAGAAACGTCTGACCTCTGTGATCACCAACAAGGGTTTCTCCACCAACTACTAAGGGGATCAAATACTTATTTTACTCACTGAACTGCAACTCCATTTATAACATTTGTATTGTGTGTTTTTTCTGGATTTTTGGTTGATATTCTGTCTCTATCATATAAAATACACCTATGATAAATATTATAGACCCTTCATTTCTTTGTAAGTGGGCAAAACTTACGCAATCTGCAGGGGAGTCAATCAGCATTTCCCCCACTGTATATTTATATTTATTGCTCGCTGTCCTTTTCAGAGTAAGAGAAAATGGGAACTTGGGTGAAGAATTTGCTTATTTTTCAGTTCTCTCTTTTTGTTTGTTGACTTCCTGAGATTGTAAGTAATCCGCTGATATTGCTGATGGTGGAATTTTCAGGGTTATGGTGGAAGGTGGCACTGTGAGGTCCGATTCCCGTGTCATTGGCTCCTCGGGATCTGAAGATTTGTTCCTGGAATATTCTGTCCACGACCTGCACAGAACAACAAAAGAATCTCTTGTTTTCTACTTGAAATCCGACTATTTCAGTGATACAGCAGGAATGTACATACATAAAGGAATGTAAAAATGAGTCTGCACAGTGGATATAGGTACAGATAGGATATAGAACTGCTCCCTCTACAGGTACAGTTCCACCTGAGTGGAGTGTACTGGGATGAATATAAAACAAATGTAAGTATGGCGCTGTTCTAGTGGAGTGAGTGTTTGATCATAAAACCACTATGTTACACCTTATGTAGACTCCCAAACCAGACGTAGAAAGTTGGAGAGTTTGGAATGTGTATATTATAAATTAGTAGCAGATGCCTTGAACCTTGAGGGACCTTTTGTTGTGGATTTATTCCTGGTGAGATGGACTTCCCATTTACTTATATGATGACCTGCCATTCTATTCGGGGACAGGTGTCCTTTATCTAGAAGCTTTGGATCTCCCAGATTACCCAACACTGTGGAATATTCCCAGATTAATCGATCATTGGAATTCTGGTCATTTCCAGGCATGGTCTTTTCACCATAAGGCTGTATTTGATCATAAAACCACTATGTTACACCTTATGTGGTCTCCTAAACTAGATGTAGAAAGTTGGAGAGTTTGGATTGTGTATATTATAAATTGGTAGCAGATGCCTTGAACCTTGTGTGTGTACACATTTACCACGGTGTGGTGCTATAAACTTATTGTATCCATTAGCAATTAAAACGAATTCAAACGAAAAATGGGTAGATGAATAAAGAAAAAGGAAAAAAAAAATGTGTGTTACAACCTCTGGCAACTAGTTAACGGTGGATTTGAAATGTGTCTGGGTTGTGTTACAACCTCTGGCGGCTGCTTAGCAATGTAGTTTCAGTAGCCGGAAGGAATGCTTCAGTGTATTTATTTATCTAATTGCAAAATAGTGTCTCATATGTGGATTACACCCTGTGGATGTTAACCAAAAAATTAGATATGTGCTTTTCCCCAATTTTGTGATAGGGTTACATTAAATATGTGACCGATTTTAATATCACATACAATAAATAAATCTTAGTAAAAGTGCATTTGCAGAAAGTGCTTAGTGATCAGAAAATATGTGCTAATTAGCAACAATAAGCTAATTAACAAAGTGACTTGTGCTCAGAAAGAACCAGTCCTTATTGAAAGACAATATTGTTTAAAAGGTCTTCTTGTTCAAGTGCTGGCTTGGTGATGGTGCTTCTTTTTTTTTTTAATTCTATATTTTATTTTTCCAAAAACAAAAAGTACATTTTTTATACATATCAACAAATAAACAAATAACATTATTGCTGTTTGCGTATCACAGAGTATAGTTTAACATGTTATAGTTCAGTTTTCTTTACATATATATGACTTATTGTCAACCACAGCAGAACCAAAAGTAACACAGCATATACAAAGAAAAAAAAATAATAAAATAATAAAAAAAAGGAGAAGAAAAAAAAAGAAAAAGAAAAGAAAAGAAAAAAAAATAAAAAAAAAAAAAGAAAGGAGAAGAAAAAAAAAAAAAAGAAAAAAGAAAAGAAAAAAGAAAAGAAAAGAAAAAAAAAACAAAAAAAAAGAAAAAAGAAAAGAAAAAAAAGAAAAAGAAGAACAGGACCCACACACAGATTCTTCCCCTGTTTCTAGTATATCCATTCTACATACACGCATATGCGCATTTGTCCGTATACGTACCTTATGCACACACACACATAGATACATACATATATCGTTTCCCCGTCCTCTTCCCCCCCAGCATTTCACAAATGCTAATTACCAGGGAGAGAAGAGAAGGAGGGAAAAAAAACCCTTCCCATAATGCTCCCGCTCTCTCTCCCTTCTCCCTAGGCCTCCATCTGCTCTCCGATCGCACATCCGTATTCCCTAGTGCAGACCAGAAGGGACCATGAGTTCCATTTTTTATTGAATTTCTCCACCTTACCCTGTATAGTTGCAATGCCTTTTTCCATAGCATATATCCCAGCTATTTTTTTAAACCATAATGAGATCGGGGGGGTGATTCCCACTTCCAAAAGTCCGGGATACAAGCCTTTGCCGCATTCAGAAGGTGAACCACCAGGGAGTTCCCGATATTTGCGCTTAGGAAGATCCGAAAGGTGGAGAAGATATCTTCCTGGATCGAGCCCCAAATCATACTCTGTTAACTGTCTTACGGTGTCCCGCACTTTAGACCAGAAATCTACTATCTTCTTACATGACCAGAAGATATGGAGCATGTTACCCTCTGACTCTCCACACCGCCAGCATTTATTCGTCCTCTCTGGGTACATTTTTTGTAATAGTGATGGAACTTTGTACCACCTTGTAAGAATTTTGTAACATAGCTCTTGGTAATGGTGATGGTGCTTCTTAATCGTGCTCCCAATGTGCATACACTCACCGAATAGCCTCACCCCTACAGGGGTATTGTGCGGTCACAGTATCTGCCACTGTGTAGCAACCCTTGGCAGCTCTGGTCTGTGCTTTTAATGTTGTCTAGCGACTTTTGATATGATCAACATGTGAAAGAGAAGGGATGCCCATAGCGTAAAAACATGTTTAAAAGCTTCATTTTGTAGGTAAGCAAAGATGGTACTCATATTTTAAAAGATTGAAATAAGCATGAAAAGATCAAAGGGTAAAAGCCATCAAAAAATAACCTGTGTTCGTCTAACCGGAGGTGACGCAATACGGTCGTAAACCCCGCCCTACGCTTTTAATCGGTTATTTTGATGGCTTTTACCCTTTGATCTTTTCATGCTTATATCAATCTTTTATAACGTGAGTACCATCTTTGCTTACGTACAAAATAAAGCTTTTAAAAACAGTTTTACGCTATGGGCATCCCTTCTCTTTCACATGTTGAACATATCAAAAGTCGCTAGAGAACATTAAAAGCACGGACCAGAGCTATCCAGGGTTGCTACACAGTGGCAGATACTGTGACCGCACAATACCCCTGTAGGGGTGAGGCTATCTGGTGAGTGTATGCACATTGGGAGCACGATTAAGAAGCACTATCACCAAGCCAGCACCTGAACAAGAAGACCTTTTAAACAATATTGTCTTTCAATAAGGACTGGTTCTTTCTGAGCACAAGTCACTTTGCCATATAAGAAGACCTTCAAAAACAATATTGTTTTCTCAGCAGGCACTGTTGTTTTTTTTTTCTTTTGAGCACAAGTCACTTTGTTAATTAGCTAATTGTTACTAATTAGCACATATTTTCTGATCACTAAGCACTTTCTGCAAATGCACTTTTACTAAGATTTATTTATTTATTGTATGTGATATTAAAATTGGTCACATATTTAATGTAACCCATTCACAAAATTGGGGAAAAGCACATATCTAATTTTTTGGTTAACATCCACAGGGTGTAATCCACATATGAGACACTATTTTGCAATTAGATAAATAAATACACTGAAGCGTTCCCTTCTGGCTACTGAAACTACATTGCTAAGCAGCCGCCAGAGGTTGTAACACAACCCAGACACATTTAAAATCCACCGTTAACTAGTTGCCAGAGGTTGTAACACACATTTTTTTTTTCCTTTTTCTTTAATTATCTACCCATTTTTCGTTTGAATTTGTTTTAATTGCTAATGGATACCATAAGTTTATAGCACCACACCGTGGTAAATGTGTACACACACAAGGTTCAAGGCATCTGCTACTAATTTATAATATACACATTCCAAACTCTCCAACTTTCTACGTCTAGTTTGGGAGACTACATAAGGTGTAACATAGTGGTTTTATGATCAAATACAGCATTATGGTGAAACATCCATGCCTGGAAATGACCAGAATTCCAATGATCGATTAATCTGGGAATATTCCACAGTGTTGGGTAATCTGGGAGATCCAAAGCTTCTAGATAAAGGACACCTGTCCCCGAATAGAGTGGCAGGTTGTCATAAAGGTAAATGGGAAGTCCATCTCACCAGGAATAAATCCACAACAAAAGGTCCCTCAAATGGTTTTAAAGGGGTTGTAAAGGCTGAAGGTGCATTCTGTAAAAAAACCTTCTGTGTGCTCCTCCCCCCACCGATACTTACCTGATAAATGAAAGGGGGGAGTTTTGTGACTTTAAATGAGGCACAATGAAGGTGCCTCCATCCCTAATTCAGGTAAACAAGAAAGGAATGTGGCACTTTGAATGAGGCCATGAACTTGTGGAGGTAGAGTGGTTAGTAAAAATGATTTATTCGTGACAATGGTATGAAACAATGGGCCAGTGAATAAGTAATGAACCAGACTTGACTGAGCACCCCATGGAAATTCAACGCGTTTCATGGCTATAGGCCATTCATCAGGAGTTGGGTACTGAGATAAACTGTAAATACAAATGGGTATGTAGTATTAGTTAATTTTGGGTGGAAGACACCAGTTTCTATATAGCGACCTCCCAACACCTTTATACCGTCCGATACCATGCCCATTTGTTCTAATTACAATTTACCTACATACCAAAATATTTTCCTACTGGGCCTCTATATGACTATCCACACTGAGGCTGGTCTGGATTTGGGGATGTGGGGGGACACCCGTTCCTTGTCTTGATTCTGGAGCTGCGATGCCTAGCAGTGCTTCCCTTCCATGTCTCTCTTGAGATATTGGCGGGGGCCCCTCCTATGCATCGGCGTCTGTTAATAAGATAATATCTTGTACTATATCTACAATGAATCATGCTCAATATTTATATCATTCACCTTATTGCCAAATGCCGTTCTATGACATGTGTACATGTATGTATTTATACCATTTTATCAATAATTATTCGTTACTTCTCATGTGCTGCCAAGCTGACATACATGTATCGAGGTATCCATTATGTTCATGCCGTGTGTGCATGTGTATGTATATATATGAAATGACTTTTTTACTTCCTTCATACCATTGTCACGAATAAATAATTTTTACTAACCACTCTACCTCCACAAGTCAATGGCCTCATTCAAAGTCCCACATTCCTTTCTTTAATACTTACCTGAGCTCCCTCTCCATCCAGCCATGTGAATGGGAGCCTCGGCTGTCCTAGGACTCCATCTCTTCAACGACTGAGCCACTGGCTCCCACTGCTGTCAATCACAGCCTATGAGCCAAAGAGGAGAGAGAGCAGTGGCTCGGGAGCAAGCACGCACCAGTGACCCCATAGCAAGCAACTTGCTATTGGGGGCACTGGTCAAAGGGAAGGAGACAGAAGAGCCAGGGAGGGAACAAAAAGAGGAGGATCTGGGCTGCTCTGTACAATAATCCTGCACAGAGCAGGTAAGTATGACATGTTTCTTAAAAAAAAAAATCTGAGCTTTTAAAGGCTTTTTGGGTGTTAAAAAACATGAAATATAAATGGAGCAGAATCAGCAAAGGATGACCAGAGAAAAGTCCTTGTAGGTGCTGTGGGGCAGGATGTGGTGGTGAGAAGTAGATAAGTGGCACTAGGAAGCAGGTAATGGTGAACTTGGGAACAGGTAGCGTGGAGAAGGTAGTAATGGTTAGCAGCAGGTGGTGGTAGGAGCAGGTAGTGGTGAATGGGTGGTGGCCCTATGGAGAAGGCAGTGGTGAATGGGTGGTGGCCCTATGGAGAAGGCAGTGGTGAATAGGTGGTGGCCCTATGGAGAAGGCAGTGGTGATGGAGAGCAGGCAGTAATAGTGAGAGCAGGAAGTGCTGAACAAGTGATGGCTCCATGAGGGAGGTAGTGGTGGGGAAGAGAAGGTGGTGTTGGGAGCAGATAATGATGAACAGGTAGTGGCCCTGTGGAGAAGGCAGTGGAGATAAAGAGCAGGTGGTGGTGTTGAGACCAGGTTTTGGTGAAGAGGTGGTGGCCTTGTGGAGAAGGCAGTGGTGATGAAGAGCAGGTGGTGGTGGGAGCAGGTAGTGATAAACAGGTGGTGGTCCTGTGGAGAAGGCAGTGGTGATGAAGAGCAGGTGGTGTTGGGAGCAGGTAGTGGTGAACAGGTGGTGGTCCCGTTGAGTTGGCAGTGGTGGTAAATAACAGGTGGTGCTGGGAGCAGATAGTTGTGAACAGGTGGTGGCTCTGTAGAGAAGGAGGTAAAGAGCAGGTGGTGGTGGAAGTAGGTAATAGTGAACAGATGGTGGTCCTATGGAGGAGGCAGTGATGGTAGGGGTAGGCAGTGGTAGTGGGGGCAGGAAGTGGTGAACAGCTGATGGTCCTGTGGAAGAGGCAGTGGTGGCGAAGAGCAGGTGGTGGTGGGACCAGGTAATTGTGTGACTAGCAGTGGCCCTATGGAGTTGGCAGTGGTGATGATGAGTAGGTGGTGGGGGTGCAGGTAGAGGTGAACAGGTGGTGGTGCTTTGGAGAAGACAGTGGGTGATGAAGAGCTGGCAGTGGTGGGAGAAGGAAGTGGTGAACAGGTGGTGGCTATGTGGAGAAGGCAGTGTTGGCGAAGAGCAGGTGGTAGTGGGAGAAGGCAGTGGTCGACAAGTGTCAGTCCTGTGCAGTGAACAGTGGTGATGAAGAGCAGGCGGTGGTGGGAGCAGGGAGTGCTAGACAGGTGGTGGTCCTATGGAGGAGGCAGTGATGGTGAAGAGCAGGTGGTGGTGGGACCAGGTAGTTGTGTGACAGGCAGTGGCCCTGTGGAGTTGGCAGTGGTGATGATGAGTAGGTGGTGGGAGAGCAGGTAGTGGTGAACAGGTGGTGGTGCTTTGGAGAAGTCAGTGGGTGATGAAGAGCAGATTGTGGTGGGAGCAGGTAGTGGTAAACAGGTAGTGGCCCTGTGGAGTTGGCAGTAGTGATGACGAGTTGGTGGTGGCGGGAGCAGGTAGTGGTAAACAGGTGGTGGCCCTGTGGAATTGGCAGTTGTGATGATGAGTAGGTGGTGGGGGAGCAGGTAGTGATGAACAGGTGGTGGTCCTGTGAAGGAGGCAGTGGTGGTAGGGAGCAGGTAGTGGTGAACAGATGGTGGTGCTTTGGAGAAGGCAGTGTTGGCGAAGAGCAGGTGGTAGTGGGAGAAGGCATTGGTCGACAAGTGTCAGTCCTGTGGAGTGAACAGTGGTGATGAAGAGCAGGCGGTGGTGGGAGCAGGGCGTGCTCGATATGTGGTGGTCCTATGGAGTTGGCAGTGAAGGGTAGGAGCAGGTGGTAATGTACAAGTAGTGGCCCTGAGTAGTAGGCAGTGGTGGTAAGGGGGCAGGCAGTGATGCTGATTGAAGATAGTGGTAAACAGGTGGTGATGAAATGAAGTAGGTGGACAGAAGCAGAGGGGGAATGCAGTAAATAGGGTTGTTGGGGAGCAAGCACTGGTAGTGGGGAGGAGGGGGTGGCTCTGCGTTTTGCAGAGATGAGACAGTGGTGGCATGGAGAAGGTGATTGTTCTGTGGTGGTGAATAGGTAGTGGGGGTATGATACAGATAACTGTGGACTGATAGTTGCACGCAGCTGGTGGTTCTGTGGTTGGTGGTATAATATAACAAGTATAGGCGCAAAACAAGTCAGACATCATACACATTCTGATACAAATCTGCTAAAAAGAAAAGGGAAGTAATGATAAAAATAGAGTCTGGTCAGTCCATAAAATATCGGCTAAAAGAGTCTAATTAGAAATAATGAAAATGGAAAAAAAAGCATCCAAAAAATACAAACATGGCCGCCATCATGATAGGGTAGAAACCAATTCCTCAGCTGCAGTAAAACACAAGTAGAGAGGCTCCTCTGAGTTCAGTATTGTAGAAATAACCCTTTCTATAGTAGATGTGGATCATCTCACATTTTGTAGGAATAAACAGGCCTGGTATTAATAATACAGTGACGCCTCCCCGAGTCCTGAGCAGTGTGGATTCCTGGCTGACAACTGTGAGATCTTCCGGCAGATGGAGGACGGCGGCTCCGGAGAGCATCCTCAGAGCGAGGCGTTGGAGCGCACAGGACAGCTTGCTGCGGACGGATGACGTCATCAAAGCTGGACGCGTTTCCAGAGCGTGCGCACTTGGCGATGTAAGAAAGTCGCGCTCCTTTGTCACCAGATTCAAATAGAAATACCATGACTGGACTTTATAGAGTGGTAAAAAAAACGAATGGTGAACGCTGCGCTAGAAAAGTTTAAATATATATGAAAAAAATAAAAAATGTATGAGTACAAAGCTGCCGACACCAAAAGTTCTAAATACAAAACTCAAATCAGTGTAAAACGTGGGGTGGGTGCGGCGCTAGATATGTGAATCCAAAAATAAAAAACTGAATGAAATAACAATCAGTGGCAGTGAAAAATATAAATATAAAAACTAAAACCAAGTCCCTGGACCTCAAAAGCAAGGAAAAAGGGACAAAAACCAAATAAATGAACATTCAGTAGTGGTGAAAAAAAAGTTTAAAGGGGAAAACTAAGGCAAGGTCCCTAAAAATCAAAATAGGGAAAAAGACAAAAGCAATCCCAAATACCAAATAAATGAACATTGAGTAGTGGTGAAACTTCCATGGATATTTTTAATCATCTGGGACTTTATTTGCTGAATTCTTTGTTTTTGTTATCACACAACCACCATGAGAGTCTCTTTGTACACCCTGTGATTACCTTCATATCTTATCATTTGGCTTCTTTTTTGATATTCTGTTAATTTTATTTTCTGTGACACTTCATTCTATTTTTTATGACTCATATCATCTGTTATTTATAGGTTTATAGAATTTCTCATTTTTTCACTTGATATTTAGGATTGCTTTTGTCTTTTTCCCTATTTTGATTTTTAGGGACCTTGCCTTAGTTTTCCCTTTTAAACTTTTTTTCACCACTCCTGAATGTTCATTTATTTGGTTTTTGTCCCTTTTTCCTTGCTTTTGAGGTCCAGGGACTTGGTTTTAGACTTTATAGAGGGCTGACATGGGAATGTGGGCGGGGTCATCTAACAAGCGAGATAAAAGGGGCGTGTCTATAAAACAAACAACACAATATGAAGCTAAAAACTAAACAATTATAAAAAAATAGTGTAATTAACCACTTGCCGCCCGCCATATAGCAGAATGACGGCGGCAAAGTGGTTTCAATGTCCTGACCGGACGTCATATGACATGATCAGGATATTAAGCCCCCGGGGGTGCGCATCATGGTGATCGTTGTTGCTGGGTGTCAGTCTGACACAACTCTGATCTAGGTAAAGAGCCTCTGACGGAGACTCTTTATCACATGATCAGCCGTGTCCAATCGCAGCTGATCACGATGTAAATAGGAAGAGCCGTTGATCGGCTTTTCCTCACTCGTGTTTGACAGACGCAAGTAGATGAGAGCCAATCGGCTGCTCTTCTGACAGGGGGGGTCTGTGCTGATTGTTTATCAGCACAGCCCCCCCCTCAGATCCCGCCCAGGACCACCAGAGAAGCCACCCAGGACCACCAGGGAAGCCGCCCAGGACCACCAGGATGGCCATCCACACTGGACCACCAGGGATGCCCCCTATACCACTGGGAAATACTAATTTGTGCCCAGGCTGCTGCCAATCAATGCCCACTCACAATGCCTACCACTGCCATTGCCACCAGGAATGCCTATCAGTGCTGCGTATCAATGCCCCTCAGTGCCCAGCAGTGCTGCCTATCAGTGCCACCCATAAGAACCCATCTTTGCAGCCTTTCAGTGCCCAGTGTCGCCCATCAGTGCCCACCATTGCCACCCAGTGCCGCCTATCAATGCCCATCAGTGCTGCATATCAGTGCCTATCAGTGCTTCATATCAGTGCCCATCGTCAGTGCCCACTCATTGGTGCCACCTCATTGGTGCTGCATTATCAGTGCCCATCAGTGAAAGAGAAAACTTACTTATTTACAAAATTTTATAACAGAAACAAAAGCAAAACTTTTATTTTTTTAAAAATTTTCTGTCTTTTTTTATTTGTTTAGCAAAAAATAAAAACCGCAGAGGTGATGAAATACCACCAAAGAAAGCTCTATGTGTGAGAACAAAATGATAAAAATGTAGTTTGGGTACAGTGTAGCACGACCGCGCAATTGTCATTCAAAGTGCGACAGTGCTGAAAGCTGAAAATTGTCCTGGGCAGGAAGGTGTATAAGTGCACCCCGGTATTGAAGTGGTTAAAAAACAATCACTCATATAAGCGGTTCTGGATGAAGGTCATATGTAATATAATGTTACCATTGGAATGATTTTTTTTTTTTTTAATAAAAAAATAAACACATGGCAGAGGTGACGTGAAAAAAATAAATAAACACACCCTCTGAAAAGCCTGTTCTCCTCCCACTGGTCGGGATGTTTCAGTGCCATAAGCCCCAATGCAAAATGTGACAAATACGTTCATCATGGTGAAAAGTCCTTCACCACAAAAGGGAAAACGTATGAATTGAAGGACTTTTACAATCGCTCCTCAGATCTTGTTGTCTATGGGCTCAGCTGTCCATGCGGCCCAGTTTACGTAGGCCGGACTATTCGAGTCCTCAGGGTTAGATTCGGAGAACATAGGAGAGCGATTGAAGGTGGTACCGACCCGCATCGTCTCCCCAGACACTTCTTATAAGCTCATCAACAGTCTACGGTTGGTCTGCAGGTCGGGGGGATCGAGGAAATCTCCAACTCTCTCCCAGCAGAAGAACGTTTTAAAAAGCTGTGTGTGAGAGAAACGTTCTGGATCTATAATTTAGACGATCTCTCGCCTGGCGGAATTAACGAAGGAATCGAAATTTCTACCATTTTATAAAAATATAAAATAACTTTCTATATTTCTTTATATTAGTTTTTAACTTTGTGGCATTGTCTCTAGTTTCTATTGGTTGTTTTTAATAGTATTTACTACACCTAGTCTCATTGTTCAGAAATATGATGTTTCACGCCACCTCTGCCATGTGTTTATTTATTTATTTATTCCAATGGTAACATTATTATTTTTATTATTATTATTATTATTATTATTATTTTATAATTGATTGTTTTTTTAATCACCCTGTGTTTTTATAATCGTTTAGTTTTTAGCTTCATATTGTGTTGTTTGTTTTATATACACGCCCCTTTTATCTCCCTTGTTACATGACCCCACCCACGTTCCCATGTCCGCCCTCTATAAAGTCCAGTCATGGTATTTCTATTTGAATCTGTTGACAAAGGAGCGCGACTTGCTTACATCGACAAGTGCGCACGCTCTGGAAACGCGTCCAGCTTTGATGACGTCATCCGTCCGCAGCAAGCTGTCCTGTGCGTTCCAACGCCTCGCTCTGAGGACGCTCTCCGGAGCCGCCGTCCTCCATCTGCCGGAAGATCTCACAGTTGTCAGCCAGGAATCCGCACTGCTCAGGACTCGGGGAGGCGTCACTGTATTATTAATACCAGGCCTGTTTATTCCTACAAAATGTGAGATGATCTACATCTACTATAGAAAGGGTTATTTCTACAATACTGAACTCAGAGGAGCCTCTCTACTTGTGTTTTACTGCAGCTGAGGAATTGGTTTCTACCCTATCATGATGGCGGCCATGTTCCCATTTTTTGGATGCTTTTTTTTCCATTGTCACCATTTCTAAATAGACTCTTTTAGCCGATATTTTTATGGACTGACCAGACTCTATTTTTATCATCACTTCCCTTTTCTTTTTTTTCTTTTTTTAGCAGATTTGTATCAGAATGTGTATGATGTCTGACTTGTTTTGCGCCTCTACTTGTTATATTGTTTGCTTTTGTTGTAACCTTTGTGCTGCACAGCCAGTTCTCATTGTTTCTAATTCCGATTATCTGATAAGAGTTGTTCCCTTGACCTGTTTTTTGTTTTTTTAACCTTTTCCCTTTCCTATTTTATCATGGATTTTATTAACCACTTGCCGTCCGCCGCACGCCGATGTACGTCCTAAGCTTGGCGGCGGATATCATTGTTATGACAGCAGCTAGCTGCCATAACCCCGGTATCCCCGTTTTCATGCGGCGGTCAGCTTTCAGATAAAAGTGGTCTATGGGGCGGATTCGCTGCAAGATCACTTTTATCGGTGGCGGGAGAGGGCCCTCCCTCCCGCCGTGATCCGGTGCACTCCGCCGCTTACCGGAGCCGTCAGTAGCAGCGGAGGCGATGGCGTCTGTCTCCTTGTTGTAGCTGGAGACGAGTGAGGGGAAGATGGCGCCCACTCATCTCCATAACACCGCAGGGCGGAAGCCACGTCAAAACGTCACTTCCGCCCATACTTCTTCAAGGCACATTTTATTCAATGTCATTTTTTTAATGACTTTTTTTTTTTTTGCATTTTAGTGTAAATATGAGATCTGAGGACTTTTTGACCCCCCAGATCTCATATATAAGAGGACCTGTCATGCTTTTTTTCTATTACAAGGGATGTTTACATTCCTTGTAATAGGAATAAAACTGACACACTTTTTTTTTTTAAACCGTGTAAAAATAAATAAAATCATGTAAAATAAGTAAGAAATGTTTTATTTTTTTTTTAAACCCCCAGTCCCAACGAGCTTGCGCGCTAAACCGAACGCATACGTGAGTAGCGCCACATATGAAAACGGTGTTCAAACCACACATGTGAGATATCGCTACAATCAGTAGAGCGAGAGCAATAATTCTAGCCCTAGACCTCCTCTGTAACACAAAACATGCAACCTGTAGAATTTTTTTAAAATGTCGCCTATGGAGATTTTTTGAGGGTAAAAGTTTGGCGCCATTCCATGAGCGGGCGCAATTTTGAAGCGTGACATGTTGGGTATAAATTTACTCGGCGTAACATTATCATTCACAATATAAAAAAAAAATTGGGCTAACTTTACTATTGTCTTTTTTTTTTATTCAAAAAAGTGTCATTTTTCCAAAAAAAGTGCGCTTGTAAGACAGCTGCGCAAATACAGTGTGAAAAAAAGTATTGCAATAATCGCCATTTTATTCTCTAGGGTGTTAGAAAAAAAACAATATATAATGTTTGGGGGTTCTAAGTAATTTTCTAGCATAAAAAAACTGTTTTAAACATGTAAACACCTAAATTCCAAAACGAGGCTGGTCCTTAGGTGGTTAATGATATAGAACAACAACAATATGCGGTTCTGGACAAGTTTTATACGTTATTCCCATCATCCATTTTTCAACAAGATTATGTTCTTCCCAGTAAGAAACGCCAGTCCCTGTGTGGTAAATTCAAACAATTAGAAAGAATCATCCAAACCACCAATCAGCAGTGGTGGGATAAATTCTTTTCTTAGGAAGTACATTGATAGTAAAATGACCCCCTAGAGGTCTAAGTGTCCTGAATCAATGTCCTTTCCTGGAGACTGATAATCACAAGGAATGGGCAGACATTGCCACTCTTTGTACCACCAAATGGAGGAGTCTTCTCATTGCTCATAGAACATCCAGGTCTAATAAAGTAGAAGAAGATATCCATACACTAATAGAAGACATTATCAGTCACAATACGATGATTCCCCTTATCATGGCTCCATACGCTGAAGAAAAATACCAGAACTGATGAAGATTTTCTGTTACTTACAAAATGAGGTAAATTGAGACGTGACCTCGATGATTTCAATAACGATAGAGAATATTCATGGAATAAAAAAAAGGAATTATCCTTTACAGAATGAACTCCCGGTCATCTCTAGGCTGGATGATCCGTCATCTCATCTGCCTTCCAGCCCTCCATCTCTACCCTCTCACTTATCTCTCAGAGCTGCTCCTCCATGTCCTCTTATGAGCCTTCCCTTAGGTCCACTCATTGTAGACAAACATCAGAGGACCAGTAGAGATCATTTCCATAATGGTCCCCCTCCCCCCTCAGAAATTAAAAACTTTTAGAAACAAGAAGGCTTCCTCTACCAATAACAATACAAATAACAATTCTGGTCTTCTTTCAGCCCTGAATCAGTTTTATAATAGACCCGCCCAGACAAGATCCTCCTGGTCGTTCGATCGCTTCCAACCGTTCTCCAGCCACGTCACCTGTTCCGGTACCAATACGATGGCCGTCTACCCTCAACCAGACCACATCTGCCAGCATAGATGACAGTAGTGTCACCACCGGTAATATGGCTTGTATAGGAATCTCTACTTTGGATACAAAGAAGATCGAGTTCTGCCCGTGATTCTCTTTTTATTTCCACCAACATACAATTTTTTAGAAATAAGAAGGTTTCCTCTACCAATAACAATACAAATAACAATTCTGGTCTTCTTTCAGCCCTGAATCAGTTTTATAATAGACCCGCCCAGACAAGATCCTCCTGGTCGTTCGATCGCTTCCAATAAGTAGAAGTGAGTCACCGGCGCAAAATATGAAATAATAAATCGTTGTATTGTGTTTAAACCTACAAAACCTAAAAAAAACGTAAAAAATTGGTTGCTGCAATCAAATAATTCACCAATAAGTGAAAAAATAAAAATAAAATTGTGTTGACTGCGCTACCCCAATAAAAAACACAGCTCTCTCTGAGAATCATGCATGAGCAAAAAACATTGCAAAAAAATATATATAATATATAAATATGACGTATAATTTATGGTGCACAATCTTTCTGTAATCCTTATTATTCAAACAACCAAGTAAACCCCTAATGACATCAATATATCAAATATTAAAACTTTACCTCCGTTTCTTTTAGATGTGGCAAACCCTGCAGGCTCACTAATAGGGGAAGGGAGAAAGATAACAGGCTTTCAGTCCAACTAAACAAAAATATACGATCGATAAACTAATCACGTGTTGCAGTACCCACGTTACCTACGTGTTATAGGGTGTACACACGGTCGGACTTTGTTCGGACATTCTGACAACAAAATCCTAGGATTTTTTCCGACGGATGTTGGCTCAAACTTGTCTTGCATACACACGGTCACACAAAGTTGTCGGAAAATCCGATCGTTCTAAATGCGGTGACGTAAAACACGTACGTCGGGACTATAAACGGGGCAATGGCCAATAGCTTTCATCTCTTTATTTATTCTGAGCATGCGTGGCACTTTGTCTTTCGGATTTGTGTACACACGATCGGAATTTCCGACAACGGATTTTGTTGTCGGAAAATTTTATATCCTGCTCTCAAACTTTGTGTGTCGGAAAATCCGATGGAAAATGACCGATGGAGCCCACACACAGTCGGAATTTCCGACAACACGCTCCGATCGGACATTTTCCATCGGAAAATCTGACCGTGTGTACGGGGCATTAGAGTGTAGCTGTGGGATGCAGTACCTAGGAAAAACCACAAGGACGCTCTCGGTAAGAATAGGGGAGCATGTCAGGAACATTAAGAAAGGGTTTAAACATCACAGGGTGTGGAAGCACTTTAGGGGGACGTACATAGCAGGGACCCCCAACATTTGAAGTTCTACGGGATACATAAAATACAACAAAACTGGAGGAACTTGAATTATGCAAAGGGAAGTGTCAAATAATGAGACTTACTGGATATTCAAATTAAATACAATGAGGCCGTTGGGATTGAATGTTGAACTTGATGTGAAATGTTTCATAGAGGACTATTAGATATTTCATTTCCAATTATTTTTTTGATTTTTTTTATATACATTTATTTTTATCCTAATTTTATCTTTATTTATTTTTATTTTTTACTTTTATTTTTAGTTTTATTTAATTTTTATTTTATTTTCATTTTCATTTTCATTTTCATTTTTATTAAGTGTTCTTGCATAGCAAGACTACTTTCTGTTATCTCACATATATATTATTATTCTTATTATAGCCAAATTTACCAAACTAACTCCTCCCACAGTTTTTACAATACATAGACAAGTAATATACCGAAACGTGTGGATTGTTCCCGATTGCTGTGCTATTACTTTGTGAAACGTTTCGCCGAATGGTTCACGAAATATCGTCGTTTTGCGGCGAAATTGATCCCATAGGAATGAATGGCGAATTGTTCAAAACTAGAGTGGGAGGTGACAAAAGCTGACAACCCCCATGATCAGCCAAAACATTATGACCACCCAATGAAAAAAAAAATTAAAAAAAAATATTTTCTGAAAAAAAAATCATTTTTTTTTTAAAAATATCATTTTTGAAAAAAAAACTCATTTTTGAAAAAAAAATTTTGAAAAAAAAATATTTTTTTGAAAAAATAAAATCATTTTTGAAAAAAAAAATCATTTTTGAAACATTTTTGAAAAAAAAAATCATTTTTGAAAAACAATCATTTTTGTTTTCAATTTCTCTTTATTGAATTTTTTTTAAATATCAAATATATCAACATTTATACAACACTTCATCAATGTTACAAATACATAAAGGTTCCTACTATAAATATTCTATAATCCTTCCACCTCCTATATTCATTTATTCCTATCATCCATCCAATCTCATCTCATACAAACAAAAATATATAATATCCCAGCCCCCCCCCCGACCCCATAACCTGTTCCCTTTCATCATATAAAATTCTTCATTTCCTTTGAGAGACGAAACTCGTCCCATTTTTGCCATATTTCTGTCAATTTATTTATGACATTTCCTTCTTCTCTTCTCTGTTTTTCCATGTAGTGAATTTCCCTCATTTCACAGATCCATTCTGCAATTGTTGGTCCTTTTTCTTCCTTCCATTTACGAGTTATTATTGTTCTCTCCGCAGATCTCATTAAGTGTAAAATGCCTTTTCTGGTTTCTTTTTTTGAATCTGGTGTTGGAGAGAATAAAGAGGTTTTTATATTTGGAGTCACTATTGTTCCTGATACCTTCTGATAGATCTTGAAGATCTTCCCCCAAAATTCCCTCACCTTCTGACAACCCAACCAAATATGTCCCATTGTCCCCCCTCTCCATCTTACATCTCCAACCGGTCTCAGAGATTTCCTTCTTCATTTCATATTACTGGACTCCTATACCACCTCATTACAATCTTACAATTTCTCTCCTGATATTTACTTCCTATAGTCCATCTCTCTAATATTTCTTGTCAAAAGAAGTTTATTGAGTATACAATGTTATAAAGATACATAAAGTAAGTTTACAAGGATCTATAAAGTAAGCTCATTGTTTTAGAGTAGGGTTTAGATAGGTAAATATCATGAAATTTCAAATATTAAACATTGGGTTCACGTAAACCTAAATTAAAGATATATATAATTTCCTTAGTTACTTTTGTAGGTATTTAAATGATTTATACCTACTATACATATTGTTTACAAGTAGAGTGTATATAGGTCAAATAAATTCTGATAATGAGCTTTAATCGTAAGGTGGAGAAAAGGAAAGAGAAAGAAGAAAAAGGGTTGAAAGGTAGAGGTATGGTCCACAAGGTTGTCCCGCTCGTCAGTTTATTATTCTTTTTAGTTCTCTTTGAAGCCTTAGAATGGGTGTCTCTGTAAGTCATTTAATCTGTTACCATGGCAACAGGACAGAGTCATTGAAGTTTGACAGGAACTGTTGTTTTATCCAAGGATGCCAAAGTTTTTCAAATTTTGGAATTTGATTTTGATCGATGGCTACCATCTTAGCATGGGACATTGTATTATTCATTCTGTGAATTGTTTCTGCTAGTACCAATGTAGGAGATTTCCATGCCTTGGCCACTGTTTGTTTTGCAGCCGTTATTAGTTGGATCATAAGTTTGAATTGAGAGAGTGTTAACCATTCCGGTTTTAGATTAAGTAAAGTTATATATGGATCTGGTTGTATTATTTTTTTAAATATTTTAGATGCAATCACGAAGACTTCCTTCCAGAAGGTTTGGATTACTGGGCACGTCCACCATATGTGGAAATATGTGCCTATTTCTGGGCATCCTCAAAAACAAAGAGCTGAGGTATTAGGTGAATATTTTGCCACTCTAGCGGGTACAAGGTACCAGCGAGTTAGGACTTTATAATTTGTCTCCAGTGCTAAGATGTTGGGTGAAGATGACTTAGATGTGAGCCATATGTTAGACCAGTCCGTGTCTTCTAAAGTTCGTCCCAGGTCCTCCTCCCACTTCTAAACGTAAGAGGGTCTATTAAGATTTACTACTCCATATAATTGATTATAAAGTGATGAAATTGTACCTTTAGCAAATGGATCTTTTGTACAGATTGATTCAAAAATGGATAATTGAGATAATGGTGTATCCCCCTTTAGGAATGGTGTATAGAAATTTTTGATTTGGAGATATCTAAATATCTCAGAGTTTTGTAGATCATATTTTTCTCTAAGCGATGGGAATGAAAGGAATGATTTAGATGCTATGAAGTCATTTAGTGTCTGAATGCCTGATGTTGTCCAAGCTTTAAAAGAATTTGGGTAGATCCATGCCGGATAAAAGGCCGGATTTCTGATAAAAGAAAGGAGAGGATTGTGTGAAGATTGTAACTGATATTTGGTTTTTAGTTTATCCCAGAGAGATAAGAAGTGTTTAGTTATGGGATTATGAATTTTAAAGTGGTCTTTAGGATCAAGCCATAACAAGTTTGATATTAATAGAGGGTCATTTTCTGAAGCCTCTATAAATACACATAATGGGATTTCCT
The DNA here is from genome assembly GCA_037952925.1 of Lithobates clamitans. Classification (NCBI taxonomy): domain Eukaryota; kingdom Metazoa; phylum Chordata; class Amphibia; order Anura; family Ranidae; genus Lithobates; species Lithobates clamitans. Next base: position 43,007 of record JBBGZY010000937.1, on the reverse strand, counting down.
GTTTTGCATGGTATTTGGACAGACTGGCCAAATGTGCTGCTCTGTAGTAGTTAGTAAAATTAGGGTATCCCAGGCCTCCTTTATTTTTGGGAAGATGTAGTGTGTGTATAGGTATACGTGGTTTAGAAGAGCCCCATATAAATGAAGTTGCTCTTTTTTGTACTATTCTCAAAAAATAGGAAGGAATTGGAATAGGGAGGACTCTGAATAGATAAAGCAATTTTGGTAGAATAGTCATTTTGATTGCATTAATCTTCCCTATCCAGGATAAAGGAAGTTGCGACCATTGTTTTATTAGATTTGTGATCTGTCTTAATAAAGGAGGATAATTGGTTGAGAATAAGTCAAAATGAGATGCTGTAAAATGAATTCCAAGATATGGGATTGATTTTTCTGCCCATGTGAATGGGAGTGCAGCCCTAGCCGGGATCAATTCCATGTTTGTGAGCGAAATATTAAGCACTAGGCATTTCTTAGGATTAATCATAAGGCCGGATAGGGCTGCAAATCCATCAAGAGCTGGTATTAAGTTAGGACCAGAGACCTGTGGTGATGATAGAAAAAGTAATATATCGTCTGCAAATATACATAATTTGTGTGTAATACCTCCTACTTCAATGCCAGTTATAGTTTGGTTTGTTCTGATGTATTGGGCCATGGGTTCGAGTATAAGGGCAAATAATAAGGGAGATAATGGGCAACCCTGTCGGGTACCTCTTTCGATATTAAAGGCATCAGATTTGTATCCAGCATATTTTATATAGGCTTTGGGTTTATTATATAATGCTTTGATCCATGTTAAAAAGTGGGGTCCAAAACCCCATTTTTGTAATGAATATTGCATATATTGCCAGGATACTGTGTCAAATGCCCTCTTAATATCGAGAGATAGAAAACATAAAGGGATTTTCCGTTTTTTAGCAATATGTGCCAATAACACTGCCCTGCGTATATTATCGCCTGCCTGTCTATTTGGCATGAAGCCTACTTGATCTCTATGTATTAATTTTCCTATAATGCTATTGAGGCGTTTTGCTATTATTTTTGCTAATAATTTAATATCAAGGTTTAACAGAGAGATAGGCCGATAATTCACACAGGAAGTATCATCAGAAAGGGGTTTTGGGATCATACAAACAATTGCCATTAGTGTTTCTTGCCGAAAAGAATGTCCATCTAGAAGTTTGTTAAAAGTTTCAGTGAGAATGGGAGAGAGTATTTCTGAGAATGTTTTATAGTATAAAGCCGAGTAGCCGTCTGGGCCTGGTCTTTTGTTAAGTTTTAGGTCTTTTATGGCGTTAGCAACTTCATCTATAGTTATAGGCTCATCCAAACTGCTTTTTTGATTCTGAAACAACTCAGGTAAGGTTATTTTTGAGAAGAAGGATTCAGCCTCTGTAGGATTAAATTCATTGTTTGTCTTGTATAAAGTTGCGAGATGTGAGTGAAATTTATAGACTATTTTAACTGGATTACAAGTATAAACATTTTTTGATAATTTCAAACGTATTGGTTTGAAAGATTTTTTAGTTGAATTTAATGCCCGAGCCAAATATGTACCTGGTTTGTTTGTATTCATGTAGAAATTGTGTTTGGAGCGTTTGAGGGATTTATCAACTGACTCAGTGAGAAATAGATCGTATTCCAATCTAGATTTTTCCAGATGAGATTTTGTACTCTGAGATGGATTATCTTGGAATGATATGTAGGCTGCATTAAAATTGAGTTCTAGTTTTTTTGCTAGATTTTTGCGTTCCCGTTTAAATAGTGCCATTTGTCTTTCTATTGTACCACACAAGACAGGCTTATGAGCTTCCCACAGTGTTATTGGGGAGATGTCTGTTGTATTATTAATTGATATGTATTCCTTTAAAGCTTGTTCAATGGCCATCTGATGTAGTGGGTGTTTGAGCATTATGTCCGGTAAGTACCACGTTGGGTCATGCGCTTTTGGTATGGCTGAGGCTATAGTAGTGTATACTGCATTATGGTCAGACCACGGAATCGGAATTATATCTGATGCAATAATTTCTGGTATCATTCCTATTGTTAGAAAAATATGATCTATTCTGGTGAAGGTTTGATGAGGGTGTGAGAAATAAGTGAATTTCTTTTTCATTGGGTTACTTTCTCTCCATGAATCTACCAGATTGTATTTGGAAAGAAGTTGAGAAAAAGGTAATCTAGAGTTTATTTTGGATGGTGTAAAAGGTGATTTATCTAGAAATGGGAGGAGGACCTGGTTCGAATCCCCACACATTATCACTGTTCCTATTTTGTGTGTATTAATCACTTGAAATATATGTGAGAGGAATGGTGTAGGTTGTTTGTTAGGAGCGTAGTAGGAAATCACAGTGATTGCTGTATCCATTATATAACCCATGAGTATCAGGTATCTACCTTCTGGGTCTTTAATTTCTGATGATAAGGTGAATGGTGTGGATCGGTGAAATGCAATTAGAGTTCCCCTTTGCTTGGTACAGGCAGAAGCCGTGTAAATTTGTTGATAAAAAGGAGAAATATATTTTGGAGTAGAATCTTTGGTGAAGTGTGTTTCTTGGAGGCATACTATGTGAGCCTTCTTGTTATGGAAAGTACGGAAGGCTTTGGTCCTTTTTTGAGGGACATTTATTCCCTGAACATTCAGGGAAAGTATATTCAGTGGTGCCATGGCAACAGATCAAATAGTTTTAACTTACTTTTTGTTATGCAGAGCTGACTGCGCAGATCAACCTGTGTGGACTGAAGAGATGAATAGATAGAATAGTGAATTCTGGAGTAAAGAGTAAACAAAAAACATATGAGATTAGATGATACATTGTATAAATTATTTTTTGCAAGTAATCACAATTTACCCGTGAAAGAGAATAAATATCTCTCTCAGGGGAATAAGTGCCTTCGTCACACTCCCACATAATATGGTTGGGAGAATGAGGAGGGCTAATGGGGGTACACGGATCTTCCGCTTACAGGAGAGAAGTGCTATGTCAAAAGACATCAAAATGATGTTTCATTAATTGGAGTGCAGAATATAGTTTTTGTTGAAATTATTTATTCCAGGGTGGTTGTATATGGTTAGTCTTGCCCTAGGCTAAATAATTCAGTTAGAAAGGTACTGTTAATAACTTTGGTATTGATGAAGATAGTTTGAATTATTTTGGGATTTTAACCCTTTTAGAGTAAACAATTACATATTTTATTCATATGTAACTGTTTAGATATGTTAACTCATAAAATTGAGGTTGTATTGCTTCAGATTAGAATAAACAAAAACATAATTCTAGGAACTAGTTAGGTAATAATATATTTGTTTTAAGAAAAGAAAGAAAAAGCTTCCATTACTTCTGGATTATTGAACATATTTGTCCTAAAAAGTAATAAATCTATTGTTATTACCTGATAATATATAACTGAACAAGAATTTCCTTATTTCACTTATATATATTAAGGCTATATGAATCAGAAGTAATAGGAAATATAACTGGAATGTAACATGATCCCACACAGTGTGTGACTATCAGAATGCAGTTACATTCAGTTATAAATATAGGTTTTTTATAGAGAACCATCTCTTAGTATAATAAATGAAGAGATATCAGGAATTAGGATGTCAGTCCATTGAATCTTCTTGGTCCATGGATGATGTGGCATAACGGCCTCTTTTGTGAGAATGATGATTCCCATTTTGTTCTGAAATTTTCTGGGTGCTGCCTGAAGGTGAAGATGACGCCATTCTTCTGCGTGTGGGAGTGTTGCTGCTTGTGGGTTCTGTCAGATTTAATTTTAAAAGGGTTTGTTGTAGTTCATCTGCTGATCTGCTTCTGTAAATTGTACCTTGGTAGTTAAATCTGACTGAAAAGGGGAAGCCCCATTGATACATAATGTTGTGGCGTTGCAGTTCCATTAGTTGGGGTTTCATGGATCGTCTTTTAGTAATAGTAAGTTGGGATAGGTCAGCAAAAATTTGATAATTGTGTCCTTGAAAATTAAGTTCCTTTTTTTCACTTGCAGCAATTAGTATTTGTTCTTTCGTTCTGTAATAATGAAATTTTGTGATTAAATCACGTGGGGGTCCATCTTTCTTTTTGGCTGTGAGGGCTCTGTGTACTCTGTCCAGTTCTAAACGTTCAATAGGGATATCTGGCTTTAGTTCTTGTAATAGAGCAGTAATAGTAGATTGCAGGTCTGTCACAGTTTCAGGTATTCCCCTTATGCGCAAGTTTGAACGTCTGGCTCTATTTTCGTAATCTTCGAGCTTAGTTTGAAGTATTAAATTCTCTTTTTTTAATTGTTCCAATTCTGTTATATTTTCTTGGGTTGTAATTTCAATTTCATCCATTTTTATTTCTAAGGCTGCGGTGCGGTTTCCCAGCTCTCTTATTTCTTTGGTTAGGCTTTTTGTTATTTGGTCTGAGGTTTGTTTTAAAGCCTTATGAAGTATCTTTTCAAATTGTAATAATATTACTGGGGATGCTGAGGAGGCTTGTGGAGAAGTTGGTGAGAGGATTTGTTCTGTATCTGACTCAAATGGAGAGTCTTGCTGTGACATTTTCTGTCTGTGAGAGCGCCCTGATGCTGTATCTTGTGAGGTGACTGGAGCTGCTTCAGCTGCAGTGAGTGCCTGTGAGCTCTTTGTGAGGTGATTTTTATTTCTGCCACGGTTTCCTCCCAGTACCATATTTCCTGCCCAAACTTTCACAGTTTGTTCCCTGGGGCAAAAAGGTTCAAATGGATACCTTTTGAGCCTGCAGGCTCCGCTTTGTCCTTCTCTTCTCTCCTCAGCGGTGTGGAGCTCTAACAATGCATGTCTGCCCTGCTAGGCTCCGACCTCCTGCCCCCCCCCCTCTTAAAGTGTTATTTAACCTTTACCAGAAAACTACAGATAAGGGGTGTCTGTAGATAGAAAACAAACTGTGCAGCTAAGTAAAGTTGAATAATGCCCTCGCTATAGATGTGGGTCATTTCTGGACCTCCTGAAGCCTGACTGTCTCAGGACGTTGGTAGGACATTGCTAAGTGAGGCCTACTCATTCCTGCTCACCTCCACCATCATAGGAGTGAGCTGTGGAAATGCTGAGCTCAGAACTAATGTCAGGGGAGAGTAGGAACACGTGAGGGGGTCTGAATCAGAAAAAGCTTGGCTCCTGTGAAGGTGAGCAGTAATGACTAGGCCTCACTTAGCAATGTACTGGGCATATACCAGGCTTCGGGAGCTATGCAGATGGCCTTTTAGTCAAAGCTGCACAGTTTTTTTTATTTTTATCTGCAGACACCTCTTATCTGCATAGGTGATTTTTTTTTGTAAAGGTGAACTAACCCTTCAAGCAAATCGATTTCTATCCTTATAGATAACCCCTATGGCAGTAATTTAGAAAGGATGGGAGTGGGTTTACATCCAATTTAAAACTGTCCTTAAAGTGGAGCTCTACCCAAAAGGGAAATCTCTGCTTGTCTGCCCCCTATCCCCCTGCTGCCACATTTACCACATTTTGGGGGGGAGGGGGGAGCAGGTACCTGGTTTTAACAGGTACCCACTCCCACTTTTGACTCAGTTCACCGTGGCAAACTAAGCTTGTCCCCCCTTCTTCCCCCGCAGCCTTCTGGGACACTTCACAGGTCCCAGAAGACTGCGGCCCATTCACAAAATGCAACATGCTTTAGGCATGCGCAGTAGGAAACTGGCTGTGAAGCCGCATTGCTTCACTGCTGTTTTCCCTTAGTCAAGATGGCGGCCCCCCACAATCCAATGGGCACCCCCCTGCATGGTTACCAGGCTCTCCTGCTCTTACTGGAAGCTCGGGACCACATCAAGCTGCTTCAGGATGGAGAGCGGAGAGAGACCAAGCCATATCCATGCCTAGATCTCCCCTGAAAACAAAGAAACCAGAAGCCATGATGGTTTAGTCCCTTCTGGGTTTAGATCCACCATTTCCTGGCTGATACAGCCAGATCTGTACTTGGTTATATGCATTGGAGGGCAGGGGAGACACTGGGGTCTAATAGACCCCCGATGTCTCCAGAAAAAAAAACTTGTCACCTTCCCAATGCTATCATATAAGGGTTTATTACCCCCTTGTGATAGCTATAAAGTAAAAATAAATTAAAAAGTTAATAAAATTATAATAAAACGTATAAAAAAAAATAAAATAATAACCATAACCCCTGTAACCCCCCCACACACCAACAAATGCAAGCGCAGTTAAGGGTGCAAATGTGTATATAAATCAGGGTCACACCCCCACCCATGTGAGCTATTGCCACAAAGGTCAGAGTGAGAGCAATAATTCTAGCATACCAGCTTCTGATTAACTGTAAATAGGGTTGAGCGCGATGTTTGAGTCAAATGTAAGTTCGACTCAAACATCGGGTGTTCGTCCAATCACCGAACAGCGAACAATATGCGCCATTCGCTGCAAATTCGAAAGCCCCAAAACGCCGTTAAGTCTATGGGACACTAACATGAAAAACCAAAAGTGCGAATTTTAAAGGCTTATATGCAAGTTATTGTCATAAAAAGTGTTTGGGGACCCGGGTCCTGCCCCAGGGGACATGGATCAATGCAAAAAAAAGTTTTAAAAGTTTTCGGGAGCAGTGATTTTTTCGCTTAAAATGAAACAATAAAAATGAAATAAATATGTATATAAGTGGGGTAGTGGCGCTCCCTAAAACTTGGTTGGGCGGGTGAATGATAGAAACTGACAATAGTAGTAGGGACCAATATACTGGCTCCATGGCTGGTGGCCCCACTGGAGTAAGTTGTATAAATAGATATCCGACACCAGTAAGGTAACAACACTCCCTATAAGGGATATACAGCTTAGGTGAGTGTGCAAATTAAATAAAGATACAGAATGATGAGAAATAATATAATAATGAAAATTATTACAGCCTCCTCACCATAAGTGATAGTGTTGGTAGGTATACCTACCCTGATTATATATACCTTACATGTGAGTGAAGCCATACTTAGTGCCTTATATAGTATAACCTTTCATGTACGTGCACACACTTTAGTAGTATATAATATTACACCTGTGACTAGAATACAAAAGTAGCGGTAAACCTATAGGTGACCATATGCATAATCAATTTGTAAATTGTTTGTAACAATACACGATTAATAGGCAGTCCGTAATTGTGAAGAAATCTTCAACATGGTGAAAAACAAAAATAAAAAATAATAAACAACTCAAAAACGTGACTTGAGTGCATTCAACGTCCTGGTGACTTGGTGCTGCCCCTCAAGGGTCCCCACTCACCAGATCCATTCACCCCAAAGGGGTTATTCGCATATAGATGTAACCTCTACGATCTCCCTGCCGGCGTAGTGGATGGATTTCCCGGGGTGGTCCTCAGCATACACAGGAGAATGGAGCTTTGTCACTCATATAAAAAGAAGGAATGTGGACTCCCATAGTGTAGTACTTAAAATTAAATTTATTCCAGCATAAAGTTCTTCATATAAAAATACTACAGTCCAGCACAGCTGGCTATAGTAGTACAGCAGCAAACAGTATATATAGATAGATATACACACATCAAGGCCATGGGTTTGTAAACTTGATGTGACTAGTGCAAAACTGCTCTAATAAGTAAAAAATTCCATCCGGACAGCCCGTGGCGCAAGGTGGAAGTAAACCGGGCGTCTGCGCTCCACCTGCGTTCCACCGGCCTAGTTTTCAGAAATAGGCCGGTGGAACGCAGGTGGAGCGCAGACGCCCGGTTTACTTCCACCTTGCGCCATGGTTGTCCCATCTTTTTGGTCTGATGTTACTTTCCTATAAAATGCTCTATTTAATTCTATTCCGGACTCTGCATGGCTCTTAGGAGGTGGGGGAGGGACCGAGCCACAGCCCATCCCCCTAATGATGTCACCAAACACTCCTCCAGACAATAGCAATGATAGGATTATAAATCAGCTACAATTATCACAGACAAAAGTACTAAGATTACTGAAATGTCAATTCAATACATTCTATTGCTGAACACTAAAGGAGATTTCACATCATCCAAAAATAAAACCTATGTACATAAAAAGTGCAGCGCAATAGTAAGAATCCGTCCAGCACAATAAAATATCTCCGTCCAAATGAGGTCATTAATTAGAAGAACCACAAAGCCCAGAGAGCAATAAGGGACATTCACATGAGTGAAAAGAAGATCCAGTATGAAATGCAGGTGACAATGCCCTCCACCAACATGCATACCCCAAGGTAGGACAAGTGTGTTGGACCTTCTGATGATTGAGGGGTCCATATCTTGAGGTGAGCGAGCATACTGGATCTTCTTTTCACTCACGTGGAATGTCCCTTACTGCTCTCTGGGCTTTGTGGTTCTACTAATTAATCACCTCATTTGGACGGAGATATTTTATTGTGCTGGACTGATTCTTACTATTGCGCTGCACTTTTTATGTACAATAGTAATAATAGCAAAGCTCTTCAGGCGCATGCACAATGCAGGGGCAATGCTGCAGAGGGGACCTGAGTCTGCAGATTGTTACTATTGTGGGAAAGGAGTAGGAAGTCATTGGCGGGATCAACAGATATTTTTACCAAATGTAAAATTCTGACAACAAAAATAACGGCACACATTGGGAGACACATAATCTGAAGGGCTTAATGTTTTTTTTGTTTTTTTTTGGGGGGGGGTTACATCGGCTTTACCTGCCAAAAGTCTTATACTGCACTAAAACTTCCATCCAACCATTAAATGATTCCATGGAAGAGACAAGAGAAAGCTGGATGGCTGCACTTTAATGCAACACCTTTATTTGAAGTCAGATAAAATCCAAGCAGTCACATCTGATCACAGAGGTACAGGACAAGAAGCTGACGCGTTTCACACCACAGATGGGGGCTTAATCATGATTAAGGTGTTGCATTGGAGTTCGGCCGTCCAGCTTTTTCTTCTCTCTTTGATGCTACTTGCAGGGCCGGCTCCTGTGCCTTGTCTAGCAGGAGGCGTCATCATGGAATAGATGCCTAGAGCGGTCAGTTATTATTAGATCATTACATTTGTCACTTTAAAAAGCCAATGTAAAGGAAAAGTAGTGATAGAAAAAGCTTTAACTAGTCATTGTATGATTCTTAATTCTTTCTGCTCCATATAACTAGGAAGCATGGCAGGGGGGTGTATTCTGCCTACATACATTGAGGTGAAAAGTTTCCATGGTCACATCAGAAAGTTGGGAGATAAGTATACTGACCTCTCTATTCATTTCATGTTTATATTCCAATTTCAGGATACCTGAAAATGAGCCCTTGCAGTAGGGATGTGCCCGATTGCAAGTATTGATTGCTCCTTTAGATCTAGGGGACTAGTTAGATTTACTTACCCAATACTCCACTCCAGTGCCCTGATAGATTGGTCCCTGCAGGGTCTTCTCACTTACACTGGTCTAAGGTCATGACATCATCAGGACCAATGCAGGATTCATAGCCGTGCATTGGCTGTGATGCTGTCAAGGGACAGTCCGCTGGAGTGTGATGCAGCACCGCCTGCTGGGGAAATGGAGGATTACGTCGCGTACACACGACCGGACTTTCCATCAGAATAGACTCCAACGGTCTTTCCGACAGAGTTCCGCTGAAACGGACTTGCCTACACACGTTCACAACCAAAGTCCGATCGTTTAGAACGCGATGACGTATGACGGGACTAGAAAAAGGAAGTTCAATAGCCAGTAGCCAATAGCTGCCCTTGCGTCGTTTTCGGTCTGTCGGAATAGTGTACAGACGAGCGGTCTTCCTGATAGGAACTGATTCCGTCGGGAAGATTTGAAACATGTTCTATTTCTAGGTCCGGCAGAATTTTAGAAAGAAAAAGTCCGATGAAGCCCGCACACGATCGGAATGTCTGACGGAATGATTCCATCGGACCTTTTCTGGCAGAAAGTCCGGTGGTGTGTACGCGGCATTAGGGAAGTAAAAGTGTTTTTACTCTCATGGGGACTAAACTCATAATGAACCTCTACAATGTAGCCACACAGCAAAGGAGGATTTCCATGTTTCTCGGAGTTGGGCTTTAAGTATTTTGTGAGTTCATATACGGGATCTTTATAAGAGAATTCAGTCAGCAAAGAGCAAATTGCTGTAACCAATAGAAATAAGGCTTTACTCATTGAATTGCTTTGTTGAATAAGCCCGGCTGTGACTCCACATGCGTTTACAAGAAGGCAGGTGAACCCGATGGTAATAAAGATGACAAACAGCTTTGATATCCAGAAAGTTCAAATAAAACAAGTCATAAAACTTCACTTGTTCCTGAGTGACGGCTGCAGCACTTCAACCCGTCCTTTATTATAACACTACTGTAGATGTGAAAGATGGAGGACAGACATTGGATTCTCCAAAAGAAGAAGATAGACCATTTACTTTTCATGACGTCAAAGTGTTGGAGTCTCAGCAACAAAAAGAGTTTCCAACCCGTCCAAAAAGTGCTGTAAAGAATTTGGGAAGTCTAGGTGGCTTTTCAAGTCAGCGATGTTAAAGTCCAGTAGATGATATTTCAGCTCTATTCTTATTTTACCGTATATGAGAATTAAAGCTGAACTCCGAGAAAATGACAAAACTTCCCTCTTAGTGAGGCTTTCCCACACTGCGAGAAATACATGTTGGCTTCTGTCTAGGCTTATTTACCTTACTCCCCCCTCCCCCACCCAGCAGACAATGCATTCCTTATCTATTCCAGTGAATTTGGCCCTCAGCATCCTCACTTACAATGCAGGGCTGCCAGCACTTTATTGTACATGATGATATCACAGTGCTACTGATGATGTCACAGTGGGGCTGATTTACTAAAACTGGAGAGTGCAAAATCTGGTGTAGCTCTCCATAGAAACTGTTTTTTTTTTTTGTCAAAGCTTACGTGAAGAAGCTGAAGTTAGAAGCTGACTGGCTACCATGCACAGCTGCACCTGATTTTGCACTCTGGAATTTTAGTAAATCAACCCGAGTGCTACTTGTTAGAAGCAGCTTTGGAGACGGGTTATATGGAGAAGTCTGAGAGAGGAAGGTGATAAAGCAGATAAAACTGTTTTTTTTTAAGGTATCATAGAAAGAAATGCATCTTTAACCTGTTCAGTGCTCAGGGAGCTCCACAACAAGGGTTGATTTGTACTTTAGGGTAAAATGAAATCATGATTGGCATACATTTGACCCTTGCTTAATATATTTATGTTAGGTATTTTAAGGGTATTTTAAATTGATACTAAAGTCTCGTTGTTGTTGTTTTGTTTAAAAATGACAAATCTGTTATACTTACCTGCTTTGTGTAATGGCTTTGCACAGAGCACCTCAGATCCTCCTCTTCTCGGGTCCCTCGCTGGTGCTCCTGGCCCCTCCCTCCTGTCGAGTGCCCCCCACAACAAGCAGCTTGAAATGGGGGCACCCGGTCCGAGTCACAGCTCCCAATGGCACCCCATGTGTGTCTCAGCCAATCAGGAGGCAGAGTCGCAGACAGCCAAGCCTCTCGTGTAACATCGCTGGCTCAAGATGGGGCTCAGGTAAGTATTAGGGGTCCTGAGGGGGGCTCCTGCACACATAATGCACATATAATGCATTAAGGTAAAAACATTCTGCCTCTAGAACCACTTTAAAGGGAAACTCCAGCTAAAAAAGTTTTCTTCTAGTGTTGGATGGTGCAGGAAAGGGTAAGAAGATCCTTATTTCTGTCTGTATCCCCATTGGTGTGATATACCTTGCTATATGTGGAGGTCTGTTCAAGCCCCCAACGTGTCTGAGATAGTTGCTCTTGTGAATCTAACCTATAATTATGAAAAGAGTATAGCTCTTAGGACAGGTTCTATTCCCAAATGTAATGGGATATGGAGTCCATGGCTCTCAATGATATCTTCTACTACTGTTTGGTGTCCCCTATAAGTTTAATACAATGCAGATATTTAGGAGGTTTTATGTGGATCACCTACAGTGTGCTTTATATACTGAAAGGCTGGTCTGTTCTTAACTTGTTGCTATGTGTCCCTTGTTATTTCTACAACATGTAAACCATTATAATTCAATAAACATCGATTGTTGGAAAATAAAAGTGTAAATTGTGCATGATCTTTAAAGCTAGAAAGGGAGCAACTCCATTGGAGAAAGTGTGTAGACTCTTGGCGGTCCACTGGCACTTTTCTCAGCTGTGGTCAATGCTCACATTCCTACAACGTCTGGCATGCACTGGTACAATGTGATGCCATTTATTCTGACTGACGGACACTCAGTTCACCATGTTGGTGGTCATGCTTTGGGGTGTGCAGCACAACACGTGGCAACACATTATCCTGCATTGCCTTGCACTGCCAGAAATAGACACATAGACCATATTGATGCATTGGGCACCCCATTCAAATGAATAGGCTGTCCTAACACAACACATTTTAATGCACACCATGTGAATGGAGCCTTATGCCGTGTACACACGAGCGGACTTTCCACCAACTCAACTCCGAAGGACTTTTTGACGGACTTTCGACGGAGTTCAGACACAACGGACTTGCCTACACACGATCACACCAAAGTCCGACTGATTGGAACGTGATGACGTACGACCGGACTAGAATGAGGAAGTTCATAGCCAGTAGCCAATAGCTGCCCTTGCGTTGTTGTCCGTCCGTCGGACTAGCATACAGACGAGCGGATTTTTCGACTCGAGTCCGTTGGAAAGATTTGAAACATGTTCTATTTCTAAAGTCCGTCTGATTTTTGGACAGCAAAGGTGCGATGAAGCCCACACACGATGGAATTGTCCGGGGGATTCGTTCCGTCGGGCCTTTGCTGTGGAAAAGTCGGGTCGTGTGTACGCGGCATTAGTGATTCTATCACTGGAGCTTTGTCACCTAGCATGACACATCCCATAATAAGAATTCTGGCTTACGCTCTGACATTTTCACTCACTACAAACAGTCACATTTCCATTATCTAAAAACTAATCACACTTTTATCTTCAATGAAGAGTCCAAATGTGTAAAGAATGAGCCTCTTTAGTCAGTGTTTTGTTTTTGGCCATTTTGGACACATTGCGTTACTTTGTAAAGTTGGGCTCCAAAACTGATTCCATTTTTTTTTCTCTTCTATTGGAAACCATTAAAGTGGTTCTAAAGGCAGAAGGTTTTTATTCTTAATGCCTTGTATGCCTTAAGATAAAAAAAAAACCTTCAGTGTGCAGCAGCCCCCTCAGCCCCCCTAATACTTACCTGAGCCCTATGGAGCCAGCGATGTCCATAAGTGCCTCGGCCGTTCGGGACTAAGCCTTCTGATTGGCTGAGACAAAGCAGTGGCACCATTGGCTCCCGCTGCTGTCAATCAAAGTCAGTCAGCCAATGAGGAGAGAAAGGGGGCAGGGCCAAACCATGGCTCCGTGTCTGAATAGACACACAGAGCTGCTGCTTGGTGTGGGGGCACTCGTCAGGACGGAGAGGAGAGGAGCACCGAAGATGGACCCCAGAAGAGGAGGATCAGGGCTGCTCTGTGCAAAACTACTGAACAGGACAGGTAAGTGTAACATGTTTGTTATTTTTAAAGGGAAAAGAAAACAAGACTTTAGTATCACTTTAATCTCAAATTTCAAATTTATATAACTTTTTTGCTAATGGAAATCTCCACAATGCAATACATACAGTAGAACAAAAACTTTATTTGGTAGAGAAGGAAATGATTAGAATTTATCAGAGCTTTATTGCTACCCTGTTTCCCCGAAAATAAGACCTAGCGTGATTGTCGGTGATGGCTGCAATATAAGCCCTACCCCCCAAATAAGCCCTACCCTGAAAATAAGACCTACAAGGACTTTAACTAGGGCTTATTTGGGGGGGTAGGGCTTATATTGCAGCCATCACCGACAATCACGCTAGGTCTTATTTTCGGGGAAACAGGGTATTCACCTATAGGGGGAGGGGAGAAACTTCCCCTCACTTACTTGGACACCAAGAACAATAAAAACCTGACAGAGGTTACATCCATTCTCTTCTGTAACTTAAACTAAAAGAAAAATTAGTGTGGGAGTCTGTTATAAAACTACACAATGTAGTAGCTGTTGCACACAATGCAGCTCCAACCTACATATGATGTCCTTTCAAAGCCTAATGCCGCGTACACACGGTCAGACTTTTCAGCTACAAAAGTCCGACAGCCCGTCCGACAGACTTTCCACAGACTTTCGACAGACTTTTGGCGGACTTTTGGCGGACTTTCAACAGACTTTCTAACGACCGGACTTGCCTACACAGGATCACACCAAAGTCCGATGGATTGGTACGTGATGACGTACACCGGACTAAAATAAGGAAGTTGATAGCCAGTAGCCAATAGCTGCCCTAGCGTTGGGTTTTTGTCCGTCGGACTTGCATACAGACGAGCGGATTTCTGGGTCCGGCGGAGTTACGACGTAAAGATTTGAAGCATGTTCCAAATCTAAAGTCCGTCAGATTTGCGACTGGAAAAGTCCGCTGAAGGTCCGGTGAAGCCCACACACGATCGGATTGGTCCGTCGGCGTCCGTCAGACAAGTCCGGTAGAAAAGTCCGGCCGTGTGTACGCGGCATAAGTAATTGCTATAAAATACAACATAGTTATCAAACAACAGACACACATTTCCGTATCTCACATAAAAACAAACATTCCAGGATCTGATCATCTTCAAGCCGACTGTCAGTTTTTCTCCCATCTGGAGATCCTTTTTATGATAACCACATAAAAGTGCCGACTCTCGTTTATCCAGAAGAAGACAAATGTAATATCCTCACCATCAACGTCCTTATCAATCTTTTCTCCATCAGTAAAAGAAAATGATGATGGAGTCCTAACCCCGGGCTCCATATTATGGTGTTCCTGGCACCAGTTCCCTATATTGGGCCAAGTCATTCTTCATCTTCAGTAGTGGGAACTCATGCAGACACCTCCACTCATTTACTGCTATGGGCAATGCTGGAAGACACGGAATGTGCCGGTAACTGCACAACTCATTTCCTCAGACTTTGTAATAAATCCGCCAAATAAACCTTCTGGACAAACAGAGCTGAGCTCGGAACCCAAAGATGAGGCCTTGTCAATGCTTTCACAATGGTACACAGCGCCGTTATGTACTACCGGGGGCTAAAGTGAGCCGGGAGCAAAAAGAATTGTTCATTGTCTTCTGAAAAGCCGAATATTCAGCATCTCCGTAGTAAACTAGAAATCTGAGCGGGTTTTAGATCAAGGAGAAGTGTGGAAAAATATTGTATCCAATCTACACAGAAAAGATCATTATAAATAAAGTTTTGTGGCTTCAATAAAATATGACATGCTTAAGCTGAGCTCCGCCCAGATCTATCATCTACTCCAAATTGTGCCGTTATAAAGAAATGAAGAGGAACTCCGGGACCCGGAGCAAAAACTTTCATGGAACTTTATTCCTGGAAAGCTCCAGAGAATAGAAATCCACTTTGTGCACCAAATACCTTTGTAAAGCCGGTCAATACCTTGTAAAAGAAGCCGTGATCTCCTCCCCATGCTGCACAGGTCATGTGACTTCACCCCTCCCCCCCCCCAGCCAATAAAAGTGCTGAGAAGCCAGATGATGGAAGATGTCCGTGTCTGGTGGGGAGATCCTCCAGGTCGTCACATTGCTGGAGACAAGGTCACTAGAATTCCACTTTAAGCCTTAAACTTATCATTTCCATGCAAAGCAAGGCTAATAAACATTGATTTATACTCATTATGGATAAAACTGAACTCCGGAAATAAAATCTGCTTCTGCCATTGGCCATGTAATAATAAATGATGTGTAATGATGGGGCCGTATTACTGGCTGCTGTTGTGTTAAAGTGCTTGTAAAGCCTTCAGGTTCTTCCCCTTCATGCTTTCCATGCATTAGGTAAAAAACCTTCTGTGCTGCAGCCAATCCAGAGAGCCGCCTTTACTTACCTGAGCCAATCCCATCCTCCAATGTGCACAAGTGGCTCCACCCACTGTCTCTCTCCTCATTGGACAGATGGATAGCGGTAGGAGCCATTGGCTGTCAATCAAATGCTGTGAAGCGGGAGTCGGGGGCGGGGCTTCATCCTGCTGTCTGTGTCAATGGACGCAGCAGCGGGACTCGGGAGCGAGCCTGCACGAGCGCCCCCATGGAATGCGGCTTTCTGTGGGGGGCACCCCGAAAAGAAGAGGAGAGGGGCTACTCTGTGCACAACCATTGCACAGAGCAGGTAAGTATAGGCATGCTTGTTATTTATACAAAAAATCAAACATTGACTATCACTTTAAGTGAGACTCCGAGGCCGGCCATACAAGGTTCAACAGTAACCGGCCAAGATTAGACCTGTGTATGGGCAGGCTGAATGTACCAATCGATCGATCAGCTCGGGTACAACCAGCCTGACGGAATATCTTGTAATAATCGCTCGTGTCTCCTATAGACGCTACCAATAATCACCGGCTGCTGATTCCCCTGTCAGTGTTGATGGGAGAATCGTACAAATGTCTTTCCTGCAACCAATTCATTTCATTGATAAGAATGTCCCAAAGATTTAGGACTGGAATACTGAAGAGAAGGACTAGAACTCGCCATTCTGTCTCCCTGAGGCTCCATTCACACTAACGCGTTTTTTGATGCATTTTGCAGAAATGCATGGGAATTTTATAACATGGGTTCCTATGGAACATGTTCACATCAATGCATTTTTGTAGCTCTGCGTTTTTGGAAAGGGTCAGGGACTTTTTTTCATGCAAAATGCAGCGTTTTGCATGTAATAGAATTCAATGGACAAGCATCAAAAACGCAAGTGCACCGTTTTTGCAGCGTTTTTGATGCGTTTTTTTTTTTTTTTTTTATTTTTTTTAAGACTGTAAAAAAAAAACTGTAAAAAAAAAACAAAAAGAAACCCCAGTAAAACGCAAATCGCGGCAAAAACGCTGCTCAAAAACGTGGCAAGCATGAAAAAAAAACCTCCAAAAACGCTCGAAAGCAACATGCATAGGTGGGAATCGAGCCTTAGGCTTTTTTTTTTTGGAGTTTAATTTTGTCATGCTTGCCACGTTTTTGAGCAGCAATTTTGCGGCATTTTTGCCGCAATTTGCGTTTTGCGTTTTTTTTTTTTTTTTTTTACAGTTTTTTTGTACAGTCTTAAAAAAAATAATAATAAAAAAAAACGGTAAAAACGCATCAAAAACGCACCAAAAACGCATCAAAAACGCTGCAAAAACGGTGCACTTGCGTTTTTGATGCTTGTCCATTGAATTCTATTACATGCAAAATGCATCAAAAAACGCGTTCATGTGAATGGAGCCCAATAGAATTCAATAAACCAGCATCAAAAACGCAAGTACAGCGTTTTACAGCGTTTTTGATGCATTTTGCATTTTTGGTGTTTTTTTTTTTCCTTTAGACTGTATACAGTCTAAAAAAAAACTGTAAAAAAAAAAAACGCACAAACATGGCAAAAACGTGCCAAAAACACAGCAAAAACGCCATTCAAAAACGCAGCAAGCACCACAAAAAACACTGCAGAAATGCTGACAAGCAAGATGCATAGATGTGAATGGAGCCTGAGAGCGGAGTGTTTGGGGTTCTCCTCGGTATCCCCCAAGCTTGTTGTTCCTTTGAAGAGACATTTAGTATCAGTAATGATCCCCACAGTCACAGCCGGTGTCTGGGAGTCATTTCTACAAAGGCAGCATTGATTATGGTCATTAAGGGTTCTTATAGAAAGTTCTACAGTTTTCACAATCAGGTGTAAGGCGGAGTTCCAGGATTTTTATTTTACTGAATCCGCTACAAAAAGTGTATCTTCTGACTAAACAAACCCTCACCTGTCCCACAGTCCAGCGATGCGGCCGCATGGAGCCTCGCTCCCCCTCCTTTCCATGGAGCCTCGCTCCCCTCCCCCTCCTTTCCATGGAGCCTCGCTCCCCTCCCCCTCCTTTCCATGGAGCCTCGCTCCCCTCCCCCTCCTTTCCATGGAGCCTCGCTCCCCTCCCCCTCCTTTCCGTGGCGCCTCCATTGAAAGTGTGGGCACCCGCCCATGACAGCTTGTGGCTTCACGGATGGGCGTCGTGCACTGCAAATGCGCGAGTCGTGCTGTGCTCGCTGAGTGGACAGGCAATCCTCTTGGACCTGTGACGTGTCCCAGAATATTACAGAGAGGGAGGGTCCGCCTAGAGGGAGAGGAGGAGTCACCTAGACAACCCGTAGTCGGAGGTGGGACAGGAAGTCCCACTCAAAACTAGTCACCCATCCCCCCCCAAAACAATGAGATGCGGAATGTGGCATGTAAGGGGGGAGGGGTGCTTAAAGGGGAAGTCCCACTTTTGGGTAGAAGTCGGCTTTAAGTAGAATAATAAGATATTAGAGGAGGAGGCCAATCACTGGACTCTTTGTCAGGCTCAGGAGCACAAAGTAAACCTCAGATAACAGTCTAGATCTGAACTTAAAGCCGTATTCAACCTCCAAACAAAAAGTTCTTGTATTGCAGCTTCCCAATTCTTCCAGTATATGTGGTGGCTGCATTCCTTTTCTTCCAGACTTTTATTCCTTTATTTACACCTATTGATCCAACAAGTAGAGCTGATATTTTATGGATTCCTTTAGGCTCCATTCACACTTGTGGGACTTGTCATGTGACTTTGTTTTCCAATGAGAACCAATCATATCTGTGCAACTTAAAGTTTGTAGAGACTTCAGAGGAGTTCCTGCACTACTTTGCTCCGACTTTTATGTCACTTGAGGGCCAAAGACTTCAATGTTACCCTGAAAAGTTGTATGAATGTCTTCCCTGAATGTTATACAGAGCAACGATCGTCCATTATCACCGATCAAAGCCAAATCCAAGTCACACCCGTCCAAAGGGGCTTTACCATTCCATCAAATCACATCAAAGTCACATCAAATCACATCAAATCACATCAAAGTCACATCAAATCACATCAAATCACATCAAAGTCACATCAAAGTCACATCAAATCACATCAAAGTCACATCAAATCACATCAAATCACATCAAATCACATCAAATCACATCAAAGTCACATCAAAGTCACATCAAATCACATCAAAGTCACATCAAAGTCACATCAAAATCACATCAAAGTCACATCAAATCACATCAAAGTCACATCAAATCACATCAAATCACATCAAAGTCACATCAAATCACATCAAAGTCACATCAAAGTCACATCAAATCACATCAAATCACATCAAATCACATCAAAGTCACATCAAATCACATCAAAGTCACATCAAAGTCACATCAAATCACATCAAATCACATCAAATCACATCAAAGTCACATCAAATCACATCAAAGTCACATCAAAGTCACATCAAATCACATCAAAGTCACATCAAAGTCACATCAAAGTCACATCAAAGTCACATCAAATCACATCAAAGTCACATCAAAGTCACATCAAATCACATCAAAGTCACATCAAAATCACATCAAAGTCACATCAAATCACATCAAATCACATCAAAGTCACATCAAAGTCACATCAAATCACATCAAAGTCACATCAAATCACATCAAATCACATCAAAGTCACATCAAATCACATCAAATCACATCAAATCACATCAAATCACATCAAAGTCACATCAAATCACATCAAATCACATCAAAGTCACATCAAATCACATCAAAGACACATCAAAGTCACATCAAATCACATCAAAGTCACATCAAAGTCACATCAAAGTCACATCAAATCACATCAAATCACATCAAAGTCACATCAAATCACATCAAATCACATCAAAGTCACATCAAAGTCGCATCAAATCACATCAAAGTCACATCAAAGTCACATCAAAGTCACATCAAAGTCACATCAAATCACATCAAACTCACATCAAAGTCACATCAAAGTCACATCAAATCACATCAAATCACATCAAAGTCGCATCAAAGTCACATCAAAGTCACATCAAAGTCACATCAAAGTCACATCAAATCACATCAAATCACATCAAATCACATCAAAGTCACATCAAATCACATCAAATCACATCAAAGTCACATCAAATCACATCAAATCACATCAAAGTCACATCAAAGTCACATCAAATCACATCAAATCACATCAAAGTCGCATCAAAGTCACATCAAATCACATCAAAGTCACATCAAAGTCACATCAAATCACATCAAATCACATCAAAGTCACATCAAATCACATCAAATCACATCAAAGTCACATCAAATCACATCAAATCACATCAAAGTCACATCAAAGTCACATCAAATCACATCAAATCACATCAAAGTCGCATCAAAGTCACATCAAATCACATCAAAGTCACATCAAAGTCACATCAAATCACATCAAAGTCACATCAAAGTCACATCAAAGTCACATCAAATCACATCAAAGTCACATCAAAGTCACATCAAATCACATCAAATCACATCAAAGTCGCATCAAAGTCACATCAAATCACATCAAAGTCACATCAAAGTCACATCAAATCACATCAAATCACATCAAAGTCACATCAAAGTCACATCAAAGTCACATCAAATCACATCAAAGTCACATCAAAGTCACATCAAATCACATCAAATCACATCAAAGTCACATCAAAGTCGCATCAAATCACATCAAAGTCACATCAAAGTCACATCAAAGTCACATCAAATCACATCAAACTCACATCAAAGTCACATCAAAGTCACATCAAATCACATCAAATCACATCAAAGTCGCATCAAAGTCACATCAAATCACATCAAAGTCACATCAAAGTCACATCAAATCACATCAAATCACATCAAAGTCGCATCAAAGTCACATCAAATCACATCAAAGTCACATCAAAGTCACATCAAAT
Organism: Lithobates clamitans; assembly: GCA_037952925.1. Lineage (NCBI taxonomy): Eukaryota > Metazoa > Chordata > Amphibia > Anura > Ranidae > Lithobates > Lithobates clamitans. Next base: position 22,201 of record JBBGZY010000937.1, on the reverse strand, counting down.
CACATCAAATCACATCAAAGTCACATCAAAGTCGCATCAAAGTCACATCAAAGTCACATCAAAGTCACATCAAAGTCACATCAAAGTCACATCAAAGTCACATCAAATCACATCAAATCACATCAAAGTCACATCAAATCACATCAAATCACATCAAAGTCACATCAAATCACATCAAATCACATCAAAGTCACATCAAAGTCACATCAAATCACATCAAATCACATCAAAGTCGCATCAAAGTCACATCAAATCACATCAAAGTCACATCAAAGTCACATCAAATCACATCAAATCACATCAAAGTCACATCAAATCACATCAAATCACATCAAAGTCACATCAAAGTCACATCAAAGTCGCATCAAAGTCGCATCAAAGTCACATCAAATCACATCAAATCACATCAAAGTCACATCAAAGTCACATCAAATCACATCAAAGTCACATCAAAGTCACATCAAAGTCGCATCAAAGTCACATCAAATCACATCAAAGTCACATCAAAGTCACATCAAATCACATCAAAGTCACATCAAAGTCACATCAAAGTCGCATCAAAGTCACATCAAATCACATCAAAGTCACATCAAATCACATCAAAGTCACATCAAAGTTGGTGGAATGTGAATGGAATCTTAACATTCCAATCTGTCCAGAAGAAATGGCAGTTGAGTGTTGAGGAAAACAATTTAACCCCTTCAATACCGGGGGGTACTTTCCCCCTTCCTGCCCAGGCCAATTCTCAGCTTTCAGCGCTGTCGCTGTTTAAATGACAATTGCGCGGTCGTGCTGCACTGTACACAAACTAAATTGTTATCATTTTGTTCCCACAAATAGATCTTTCTTTTGGTGGGATTTCATCACCTCTGCAGGTTTTATTTTTGCTAAACGAATAAAAAAAAGAACATTTTGATTAAAAAAAAGTTTTTCTTTGTTAATGTTAAAATTGTTTGTAAATAAGTATGTTTTCTTCTTCACTGATGGGCACTGATATGCAGCACTGATGGGCACTGATAGGTGGCACTGATGGACAAAGAAAGGCTGCACTGATGGGTACTTATGGGTGGCACTGATGGACACTGATAGGTGGGCACTGATGGGCATGGATGGACACTGATGAGTGGCACTGATTAACACTGATAGATGGCACTGATTGGCATCACTGATTAGGAGGCATTGGCAGGTATTGCTGGTGGGCACTAAGTGGCATTGTGTGTGGTCACACATTGCCACCCATGGCCACCAGGGATGCCATCCCTGGTGGTCATCAGTGGTGGCCATCCCTAGTTGTCCTGGTGACATCCCTGGTGGTCCTGGGTGGACATTCGAGGGGGGCTGTACAGATAACCAATCAGTGTAGAACCCCCCAGTCAGAGGAGCAGCTGATTGGCTCTCCTCTCCTCTCGTCTGTCAGATGCGGGTGAAGAAAAGCCAATAAACGTCTCTTCCTGTTTCCATGGTGATCAGCCGTGATTGTCACCGACGGAGGGAGGGGATCGGCGGGAGGCGGCAGGAACGGGAACATGTTACATGTAACACCCTAATAATGAGTGGAACATGTAACATCTTCCCAAAGGTGAATTTCTCCTTTACCAGGGAGAGAGATGATTACAATGGTCGCCTTTTATTCATTGGAAAACTCTTATCTTATAAGAAAGAAAATAACTTTTACTTCAGCTTGTTATACGTGGAACTATAATCCCCTCCGATTCAGAGACACTTTGACAGCCAATGACATCTTCAGCCCGTCTCTGGGTTTCCATCTGCAGACATTCTGATTGGCCGGGCAGAAATGATGTCACTCCCACTGCTTAGGAATTCATTCTTTTCTATTGATGACAAAATTGTAAAGTGATCTGATGAGAAGATCTCAGTGTACAGAGCAACCAGGCAGATCAGAATACCGACATATCCGCCTCTTCTGGATCAGAAAGATGCCCCCCCCCCCGCCCCCCATATAGTAAAATGAGGGACACAAGGTGGCTCTCTTGTTCTGGGATGACGTCATATGGGACACGGTGCATCCCCCATCTTGGTAGAGAGCCGATGATGAGGCTCTTTACCCATGTGATCAGCTCTGTCCAATCACAGCTCATCACATGTAAAGAAGGAAATGCCAGTTATCAGCTTTCCTCTCCTCACACTGACAGCGTATGAGGAGAGCCGATCAGCGGCATTTCCTTACTTAGTGCCCTGATTATGAGTGCAGCCCAACAGTGCCCAGCAGTGATGCCAACCAGTGCCCAGCAGTGATGCCAACCAGTGCCCATTGGTGATGCCAATCAGTGCCCATCAGTGATGCCAATCAGTGCCCATCAGTGATGCCAATCAGTGCCCCTCAGTGATGCCAATCAGTGTCCATCTGTGATGCCAATCAGTGTCCCTCAGTGATGCCTTTCATTGCCCATAAGCGATGCCAATCAGTGCCCATCAGTGATGCCAATCAGTGCACATCAGTGATGCCAATCAGTGCCCATCAGTGAAGAAGAGAAAATACTTATTTGTAGAATTGTTTAATAGAAACAAAGAAAAATGGTGTTTTTGTTTTTTAAATGATCTTTTTTCGTTTGTTTAGCAAAAAATAAAAAACCCAGTGATGTTTAAACACCAACAAAAGAAATCTCTATCTGTCTAAACAAACAATAAAAACAATAAAAATGTTGTATGTGTCCCGTGTTCCATGACTTACAATTGTCCATTAAAGTGCGATATCAGTGAGATCTGAAGATTGTCCTGGGGGGGGGATGGTAAACCTGCCTTGTATTGAATTGGTTACAGAAAAATGTCCCCCAGAAGCCCCTCCTGGGCAGATATTATTATAAAGTCTATCCATCAATTTTCAGGACTAAATGACTAACAAACACAGTATACAGAGAGAACATCCACTTTTTATTCTTGTTTTTACTGCTGAAAAGTCGTCCTTCAATCCGATGTGAAGTCCATGTAAAGCAATAAATGGCCGTCAAATGTCTTCCTAACACAAGGCAAATGTGTCCTGAAAAACATGGAAATCTCTGATTTGTAGTTTTTTATCTCCATCACATGTTTTCTCTCCTCTCTTTTCTCCTCCACTAGGGAAGAGCTTTGAGAGGATGTGAATATCAGTGTGACTTCTGTTCCATTGTATTAGGCACATCCCTTGTCAGTTAGGGCAGGAAAGGTAGTTATGTGACAATGACAATGCAGTGTGTCCTGGGGCTGTCCATTGGTAGGTACAGGTGTACCTACCTACCTATGAGAGCTCTGATATGGGTGACAATACACGGCTGGACGGGAGAGCTTCTACTAAGCCTTATCACCATACAAAATATACAAGGGACATTTTATATTAGGAATTGGCAGGATCAACAGCTAATATGCCATAGATTTCATTAAGAAACCTACTACTATATATATATATACATGTACACACTATATTACCAAAAGTATTGGGACGCCTGCCTTTACACACACATGAACTTTAATGACATCCCAGTCTTAGTCCGGAGGGTTCAATATTGAGTTGGCTCCGCCCTTTACAGCTATAACAGCTTCACCTCTTCTGGGAAGGCCGTCCACAAGGTTTAGGAGGGTGTCTATGGGAAGGCCGTCCACAAGGTTTAGGAGGGTGTCTATGGGAAGGCCGTCCACAAGGTTTAGGAGGGTGTCTATGGGAAGGCCGTCCACAAGGTTTAGGAGGGTGTCTATGGGAAGGCCGTCCACAAGGTTTAGGAGGGTGTCTAAGGGAAGGCCATCCACAAGGTTTAGGAGGGTGTCTATGGGAAGGCCGTCCACAAGGTTTAGGAGGGTGTCTATGGGAAGGATGTCCACAAGGTTTAGGAGGGTGTCTATGGGAAGGCCGTACACAAGGTTTAGGAGGGTGTCTATGGGAAGGCCATCCACAAGGTTTAGGAGGGTGTCTATGGGAAGGCCGTCCACAAGGTTTAGGAGGGTGTCTATGGGAAGGCCGTCCACAAGGTTTAGGAGGGTGTCTATGGGAAGGCCGTCCACAAGGTTTAGGAGGGTGTCTATGGGAAGGCCGTCCACAAGGTTTAGGAAAATCCAAAAGAGAAAGCGCCTCGTTCAGTATCAAAGATTTATTGAGATGTAAAAACAATTAAAAACACTTACATTAAAGTAAACAGATTGCCGCTTCCATAAAGAGATGAACCCAAAGTGTGTCACGTATCCAGTTGAGTGGGGCTGATGTAAACCGAGCGGATGGCCGCGGACCTCCGCTCAGAGATGCCGGCTGTGTGGGCGATAGTATGGGAGAGTTACTTCCGCGTTCCAACAGGCCACGTGGATGATGACGTCACTAAGGTCATTCAGGTTCGCAGGGGACCACTACGCGTTTCTGAGCATGCGCAACGCCCGTAATGAGCATGCGCGCTCCTTTATCAAGTGTGTCTAGGGGACGCAAACCAGGAAGCTTAAATAGCTCAATGTAAAAGGCAATTACCAATCAAATAAGTTGGAATCGAAGGAAAGGGGAGGGGAAACAATGTCTGGGAGTGTTAAAGGACTATAATGAGGGTGAATTCTTTATGAATTACGGACTTGTGTAAAAATAAATCAAAGACTCATATACAAATATATGTCGTGAATTTCTAGAAAGATAGAATATAAATAATGAATAAATAAAAAGATTATATACAGAATGTGGTCAAGAACATATAATACAATAAAAAATATATAGGTATATATGTACATAAATATAATTGAAAAATTAATGTATATATAGAAAATATATATATATATACAAAAAAATATATATATATATAAAAAAACATATGTATAAAAAAAATAATAATTTAATAAAATAATAAAGGATCCTTAATACTGATATTCCAAAACATGAAAAACAGATATGATGGCTAAATATACCATTATAATTAGTGTTTAAAAAGATTTTGTTGAGATAAAAAATCATTGGTTAAAAATTGGTTGTTATTGGTCAATTATTTCCCATGAGATTGATTATGTGTATACGTGTGTGCACATGTACATGAAACACATACACACACCTACACATACACACACCATTGTATGCACATATACATATACTAAACCGTGTTGCTGATATAGTTAAATAAAATCAATGAATATATTCTAAATGATGGTGTTAACCTCCAATTCCTCGTTTAACCCATTTGGAGCTAAAGTGTCCAGAATAAAAATCCAAAAAGTTTCACGCTCACATAATTTGGAGAAACGTTCGGCCTCAGATAATTTCCGTGGAATAGATTCAATTACCCATACCTGTAGGCCGGCAGTGGACTGATGATGATGTTCAAGAAAATGTCTAGGGACGCTATGTTCATCACAGCCTTTTTCTATAAACCGGCGATGTTTGCCGAATCGTTGTCGCAAAGGACAAATAGTGCGTCCAACATACAATAACTTGCATGGACATGTGAGGCAGTAAACAACGTAATCTGTTGAGCAATTGTAAAAACCTTCCAATTGGTAGGTTTTATCCTTATGTTGGAAACTGCGTTGGCCATGTTTTATAAAGGCACAGGTTTTACACAAAGCCTTATTACATCTATACATGCCAGTGAGTGGGATAAGACAAGGAACATTCTCAGGTTTAGTAGTTTTGAATCTGCTTGGTGCTAATTTGTTTTTTAGCGTTGGGGCCCTTCTATAAGTGACCTTTGGTTTATCGCCAAGGTCATTCTTAAGGAGGGGATCCTGTTTAAGGATTTTCCAATGTTTTTGGAATATAGATTCCATCTTTCTATACTTGTTGTGGTATCTGGTAATGAAGCGGACAGTACCGTGTTCAGTCTGTTTAGAAATTTTTTGTTGTTTGTTTCCAGAGAGATAAGTGGCCTGTGCTTGGTCAACAAGTGTTTCAGGAAACCCCTTTTCCAGAAATTTATTTTTAAGGTGAATACTCTGGGTAATATAGTCGGACTCCCTACTGCAGTTTTTTCTCAATCTACAGTATTGACCCTTTGGTATGTTTTTTACCCACTGTGGGTGATGACAGCTGTTAAAATGTAGGTAGGAATTTCCCGCTGTAGGTTTTGTATAATTGCGAGAAAGGATGGCACTGTGGTCGTGAAATAGTTCTAGATCCAAGAAGGGAAGGCTCACCTTGCTGTGTTCAGATGTGAATGACAGACCAAGATCATTGGCATTACAGTGGGAAACAAAACTCTCTATGGAGGATGGTGGACCATCCCAGATGACAATAATGTCATCTATAAATCTGCCAAAGAAAACAATATATCGGGAAAAGGGATTATTATTCCATATGTGCTTTTCCTCCCACAGGCCCATGGTCAGATTGGCGTAGGAAGGGGCAAAATTAGTACCCATAGCTGTACCATGGGTCTGTAGGTAGAACTCATCATTAAAATGGAAATAATTATGGTTTAAACAGAATAAAGTAGCTTCAGAGATGAAGACCGCTTGTTTGCCATTAATGAAGGGATCAAGGGACAGGAAATGTTCTACTGCCATTAGGCCTATCTGGTGAGGAATGGACGTATATAAGGAATTTACGTCCAAAGAGAGCCAAGAATAGCTCTCTTGCCATCTATAAGGGGTCAACAGTTCCATAAGGTGTATGGAATCTCGAATATAAGATGGAAGACTCTGTGCTAAAGGCTGTAAAAATGAGTCAACGTATTGTGAAAAGCCACTAGTTATGCTATCAATTGAAGCTACAATAGGTCTACCAGGGGGATGGGAGGGATTTTTATGTATCTTTGGCAAATAATAAAAATACGGTGTATTATAAAATTCTTTTCTTAAAAAGGAGGCTTCGTTTTTAGTGATAACACCATCTGATAAGGCCGAATTAATCAAAGTCTCTGCTTCAACTTTGAACTGAGGTAAGGGATCAGAAAAGAGTTTTTTATATGTTATGCTATCCGACAATAATCTGGTTGCTTCCGTGATGTAAGATGTTCGGTCTAGAATAACAATTCCCCCCCCCTTATCTGCTGATTTGATGATGATTTCAGAGTTATTAGAGAGGGAGTGGAGTGCAACCTTTTCTCCGGAAGTGAGATTGTGAGAACGATATTTGTGTGTGTTATCAGTATGTTCACACAATTTCTGTAATTCAGAGTATACTACTCTATAAAAAGCCTCAATATAAGGTCCCTTGGATCTTGTGGGATAAAATATAGATTTTGGTTTAAAATTAGTGTGCCTAACTGGAGGTGAATGGTCGGGGTGTTGAGTAAGTAATTCTAAATCCATGTCTATAGTCAAGGGGTCTGACTCGAAATCTGAATCGTAAACACTAATAGAACTATCAGATGTTTCACAAGTGTACTCACTGGGAATAATTGAAGGCAAATTCCCAGTGGAAGTACCCTCAGCAAGTATACTCTTAGTGGTTTGGATGTTATAAAATCTTTTGAGGGTTAAATTCCTGATAAATTTATTCAGGTCCTTGAACAAAAGAAAAGAATTGGGTGATATGGTAGGCGAAAAAGTAAGTCCTTTACTGAGTAAGGAAGTTTCATCTGAAGATAATGTATGTGATGATAAATTAAACAATTTTATCGTTTCTGTAGTTTTGTGTTGGATTTTAGGTTTGTTACGTCCTCCTCTACATCCTCGTCTATGTGTTTTCTTTTTAGACGTTGTTTGTGGTGTAGGCCTTTCTCTAAAAAAGGAGAGGAAAAGATAAGGGCCTTAGAGTGTGAAGCTATTTCACCACTCTGAAAGTCTCCTAATAGGAGGTTGGGTTTGGTAGAGTGACTAATATGTATATCTGGAACTAAAGGTGTGGGCCTGTTATCATTATTAGAGGGAGGGGGAGAAGTGATTTCCCCGGTAATGAGCGGTAAGGGTGCAGAATTTTGGTCTTCTCTAAATGTGGAAGTAGGAACCAAAAGTGAACCAGTTGAGGGTACAGTAGGCTGGGGGGTGGTGGATGAAACCACCTTATAGTCAGTGGATGGTTTGTTCATCTGAATAGCATCAGGTTTTAATGATATGGAATGTATAGATAAACGAGACCGAGATTTGGAATCAGAAGTAGAAATTCTATTCGGAGTTGAAGATTTTTTATTTTTATTTTTTATTATTTGGTTTTTATTTTCTAGAGGTCTGCATGAAGCAGATGTAATATTACAGTTGTTGTTATTATGATTAGTACCTCTAGCAGAAACAGACTGAGAGGATAAAAAGGGAACATTATCACTTGTGAACTTGGGGAACAATTTGGTGGGCTGGGGTGTCAGGGACATGAGGGCAGGTATTTTGTCATTCAATTTCCAAGAAAATATTTTATTCTGTCTATAATCTTCTAAATCTCTATGGAATTTCCCTATCTTGGTTTTTAATAGGATATTTTCTTTGGTTTTAGTATTCTTTTTAAGCGTCTCTAGCCAGGTGGGAGGAATTTTGAGGTTAAAAGAGGTAATTTCTGATGTCAACATTTGTATCTGGTGTACAGTTTCACTATATTTGAGATTCCTCTGACTGATAATTATTCCTAACCATTTTGTGGTACAGAATTCCGCCAGATTTTCCCATTCTATATTATGAGCGGAATCTAAAAAGGAACAAGTTTTAAGAATCCTGAGACCTCTAGGAGAAATCTTTTCTTTAACATATTTACCAAGAAAAAATTGGTCCCACCAGTGAGTGTTAGCTGTATGAATGAGTCTTTCTAATTTCTTAAATTTACCACAAAGGGTATATCTATCAGAGCGATTAAGTTTGGATGAATTACAAAACAATTCGCAAGGTAAAATGGTATATAGAGTGTCCAATATTTCGTATTTATGGAATTCTATATCTTCAATAAGATCCATATTGTATGGCAAAAAAAAAAAAAAAAAAAAAAAAAAAAAAAAAAAGGAAGGGAGGGGGGGGGGGAGAATACAATTTACAAGAAACTGATGATATCAAAAAACAAACACAACTATATATTGGTGCACATAGAAGACCGTATATTACTAAATATATCCCCTAAGACCAGCAGCAATACAAGACTTCTGATAATGCCATAAGTAAATGATAATGTAACAGCGCTAAAGTCAGAGGATAAAACAGAAAAATAGGTCCAATATGGATCACTCTCTATATAAATAAAAACAATAATAATCCATTGAGGGAAAAAGTCTATGATGTGTAGATGATCCGTAATAGGGGTAAATGTGGGAGCCAGGGGAGTCTAGGCAGCTGTGATACCAAGGGCAGCTTCCTGTAGAGTGAAGTCAGCTCTCCTTACGTCCATAAAAATCCAAAAGAGAAAGCGCCTCGTTCAGTATCAAAGATTTATTGAGATGTAAAAACAATTAAAAACACTTACATTAAAGTAAACAGATTGCCGCTTCCATAAAGAGATGAACCCAAAGTGTGTCACGTATCCAGTTGAGTGGGGCTGATGTAAACCGAGCGGATGGCCGCGGACCTCCGCTCAGAGATGCCGGCTGTGTGGGCGATAGTATGGGAGAGTTACTTCCGCGTTCCAACAGGCCACGTGGATGATGACGTCACTAAGGTCATTCAGGTTCGCAGGGGACCACTACGCGTTTCTGAGCATGCGCAACGCCCGTAATGAGCATGCGCGCTCCTTTATCAAGTGTGTCTAGGGGACGCAAACCAGGAAGCTTAAATAGCTCAATGTAAAAGGCAATTACCAATCAAATAAGTTGGAATCGAAGGAAAGGGGAGGGGAAACAATGTCTGGGAGTGTTAAAGGACTATAATGAGGGTGAATTCTTTATGAATTACGGACTTGTGTAAAAATAAATCAAAGACTCATATACAAATAAATGTCGTGAATTTCTAGAAAGATAGAATATAAATAATGAATAAATAAAAAGATTATATACAGAATGTGGTCAAGAACATATAATACAATAAAAAATATATAGGTATATATGTACATAAATATAATTGAAAAATTAATGTATATATAGAAAATATATATATATATACAAAAAAATATATATATATATAAAAAAACATATGTATAAAAAAAATAATAATTTAATAAAATAATAAAGGATCCTTAATACTGATATTCCAAAACATGAAAAACAGATATGATGGCTAAATATACCATTATAATTAGTGTTTAAAAAGATTTTGTTGAGATAAAAAATCATTGGTTAAAAATTGGTTGTTATTGGTCAATTATTTCCCATGAGATTGATTATGTGTATACGTGTGTGCACATGTACATGAAACACATACACACACCTACACATACACACACCATTGTATGCACATATACATATACTAAACCGTGTTGCTGATATAGTTAAATAAAATCAATGAATATATTCTAAATGATGGTGTTAACCTCCAATTCCTCGTTTAACCCATTTGGAGCTAAAGTGTCCAGAATAAAAATCCAAAAAGTTTCACGCTCACATAATTTGGAGAAACTCCCACATTTACCCCTATTACGGATCATCTACACATCATAGACTTTTTCCCTCAATGGATTATTATTGTTTTTATTTATATAGAGAGTGATCCATATTGGACCTATTTTTCTGTTTTATCCTCTGACTTTAGCGCTGTTACATTATCATTTACTTATGGCATTATCAGAAGTCTTGTATTGCTGCTGGTCTTAGGGGATATATTTAGTAATATACGGTCTTCTATGTGCACCAATATATAGTTGTGTTTGTTTTTTGATATCATCAGTTTCTTGTAAATTGTATTCTCCCCCCCCCCCTCCCTTCCTTTTTTTTTTTTTTTTTTTTTTTTTTTTTTTTTTTGCCATACAATATGGATCTTATTGAAGATATAGAATTCCATAAATACGAAATATTGGACACTCTATATACCATTTTACCTTGCGAATTGTTTTGTAATTCATCCAAACTTAATCGCTCTGATAGATATACCCTTTGTGGTAAATTTAAGAAATTAGAAAGACTCATTCATACAGCTAACACTCACTGGTGGGACCAATTTTTTCTTGGTAAATATGTTAAAGAAAAGATTTCTCCTAGAGGTCTCAGGATTCTTAAAACTTGTTCCTTTTTAGATTCCGCTCATAATATAGAATGGGAAAATCTGGCGGAATTCTGTACCACAAAATGGTTAGGAATAATTATCAGTCAGAGGAATCTCAAATATAGTGAAACTGTACACCAGATACAAATGTTGACATCAGAAATTACCTCTTTTAACCTCAAAATTCCTCCCACCTGGCTAGAGACGCTTAAAAAGAATACTAAAACCAAAGAAAATATCCTATTAAAAACCAAGATAGGGAAATTCCATAGAGATTTAGAAGATTATAGACAGAATAAAATATTTTCTTGGAAATTGAATGACAAAATACCTGCCCTCATGTCCCTGACACCCCAGCCCACCAAATTGTTCCCCAAGTTCACAAGTGATAATGTTCCCTTTTTATCCTCTCAGTCTGTTTCTGCTAGAGGTACTAATCATAATAACAACAACTGTAATATTACATCTGCTTCATGCAGACCTCTAGAAAATAAAAACCAAATAATAAAAAATAAAAATAAAAAATCTTCAACTCCGAATAGAATTTCTACTTCTGATTCCAAATCTCGGTCTCGTTTATCTATACATTCCATATCATTAAAACCTGATGCTATTCAGATGAACAAACCATCCACTGACTATAAGGTGGTTTCATCCACCACCCCCCAGCCTACTGTACCCTCAACTGGTTCACTTTTGGTTCCTACTTCCACATTTAGAGAAGACCAAAATTCTGCACCCTTACCGCTCATTACCGGGGAAATCACTTCTCCCCCTCCCTCTAATAATGATAACAGGCCCACACCTTTAGTTCCAGATATACATATTAGTCACTCTACCAAACCCAACCTCCTATTAGGAGACTTTCAGAGTGGTGAAATAGCTTCACACTCTAAGGCCCTTATCTTTTCCTCTCCTTTTTTAGAGAAAGGCCTACACCACAAACAACGTCTAAAAAGAAAACACATAGACGAGGATGTAGAGGAGGACGTAACAAACCTAAAATCCAACACAAAACTACAGAAACGATAAAATTGTTTAATTTATCATCACATACATTATCTTCAGATGAAACTTCCTTACTCAGTAAAGGACTTACTTTTTCGCCTACCATATCACCCAATTCTTTTCTTTTGTTCAAGGACCTGAATAAATTTATCAGGAATTTAACCCTCAAAAGATTTCATAACATCCAAACCACTAAGAGTATACTTGCTGAGGGTACTTCCACTGGGAATTTGCCTTCAATTATTCCCAGTGAGTACACTTGTGAAACATCTGATAGTTCTATTAGTGTTTACGATTCAGATTTCGAGTCAGACCCCTTGACTATAGACATGGATTTAGAATTACTTACTCAACACCCCGACCATTCACCTCCAGTTAGGCACACTAATTTTAAACCAAAATCTATATTTTATCCCACAAGATCCAAGGGACCTTATATTGAGGCTTTTTATAGAGTAGTATACTCTGAATTACAGAAATTGTGTGAACATACTGATAACACACACAAATATCGTTCTCACAATCTCACTTCCGGAGAAAAGGTTGCACTCCACTCCCTCTCTAATAACTCTGAAATCATCATCAAATCAGCAGATAAGGGGGGGGGAATTGTTATTCTAGACCGAACATCTTACATCACGGAAGCAACCAGATTATTGTCGGATAGCATAACATATAAAAAACTCTTTTCTGATCCCTTACCTCAGTTCAAAGTTGAAGCAGAGACTTTGATTAATTCGGCCTTATCAGATGGTGTTATCACTAAAAACGAAGCCTCCTTTTTAAGAAAAGAATTTTATAATACACCGTATTTTTATTATTTGCCAAAGATACATAAAAATCCCTCCCATCCCCCTGGTAGACCTATTGTAGCTTCAATTGATAGCATAACTAGTGGCTTTTCACAATACGTTGACTCATTTTTACAGCCTTTAGCACAGAGTCTTCCATCTTATATTCGAGATTCCATACACCTTATGGAACTGTTGACCCCTTATAGATGGCAAGAGAGCTATTCTTGGCTCTCTTTGGACGTAAATTCCTTATATACGTCCATTCCTCACCAGATAGGCCTAATGGCAGTAGAACATTTCCTGTCCCTTGATCCCTTCATTAATGGCAAACAAGCGGTCTTCATCTCTGAAGCTACTTTATTCTGTTTAAACCATAATTATTTCCATTTTAATGATGAGTTCTACCTACAGACCCATGGTACAGCTATGGGTACTAATTTTGCCCCTTCCTACGCCAATCTGACCATGGGCCTGTGGGAGGAAAAGCACATATGGAATAATAATCCCTTTTCCCGATATATTGTTTTCTTTGGCAGATTTATAGATGACATTATTGTCATCTGGGATGGTCCACCATCCTCCATAGAGAGTTTTGTTTCCCACTGTAATGCCAATGATCTTGGTCTGTCATTCACATCTGAACACAGCAAGGTGAGCCTTCCCTTCTTGGATCTAGAACTATTTCACGACCACAGTGCCATCCTTTCTCGCAATTATACAAAACCTACAGCGGGAAATTCCTACCTACATTTTAACAGCTGTCATCACCCACAGTGGGTAAAAAACATACCAAAGGGTCAATACTGTAGATTGAGAAAAAACTGCAGTAGGGAGTCCGACTATATTACCCAGAGTATTCACCTTAAAAATAAATTTCTGGAAAAGGGGTTTCCTGAAACACTTGTTGACCAAGCACAGGCCACTTATCTCTCTGGAAACAAACAACAAAAAATTTCTAAACAGACTGAACACGGTACTGTCCGCTTCATTACCAGATACCACAACAAGTATAGAAAGATGGAATCTATATTCCAAAAACATTGGAAAATCCTTAAACAGGATCCCCTCCTTAAGAATGACCTTGGCGATAAACCAAAGGTCACTTATAGAAGGGCCCCAACGCTAAAAAACAAATTAGCACCAAGCAGATTCAAAACTACTAAACCTGAGAATGTTCCTTGTCTTATCCCACTCACTGGCATGTATAGATGTAATAAGGCTTTGTGTAAAACCTGTGCCTTTATAAAACATGGCCAACGCAGTTTCCAACATAAGGATAAAACCTACCAATTGGAAGGTTTTTACAATTGCTCAACAGATTACGTTGTTTACTGCCTCACATGTCCATGCAAGTTATTGTATGTTGGACGCACTATTTGTCCTTTGCGACAACGATTCGGCAAACATCGCCGGTTTATAGAAAAAGGCTGTGATGAACATAGCGTCCCTAGACATTTTCTTGAACATCATCATCAGTCCACTGCCGGCCTACAGGTATGGGTAATTGAATCTATTCCACGGAAATTATCTGAGGCCGAACGTTTCTCCAAATTATGTGAGCGTGAAACTTTTTGGATTTTTATTCTGGACACTTTAGCTCCAAATGGGTTAAACGAGGAATTGGAGGTTAACACCATCATTTAGAATATATTCATTGATTTTATTTAACTATATCAGCAACACGGTTTAGTATATGTATATGTGCATACAATGGTGTGTGTATGTGTAGGTGTGTGTATGTGTTTCATGTACATGTGCACACACGTATACACATAATCAATCTCATGGGAAATAATTGACCAATAACAACCAATTTTTAACCAATGATTTTTTATCTCAACAAAATCTTTTTAAACACTAATTATAATGGTATATTTAGCCATCATATCTGTTTTTCATGTTTTGGAATATCAGTATTAAGGATCCTTTATTATTTTATTAAATTATTATTTTTTTTATACATATGTTTTTTTATATATATATATATTTTTTTGTATATATATATATATTTTCTATATATACATTAATTTTTCAATTATATTTATGTACATATATACCTATATATTTTTTATTGTATTATATGTTCTTGACCACATTCTGTATATAATCTTTTTATTTATTCATTATTTATATTCTATCTTTCTAGAAATTCACGACATATATTTGTATATGAGTCTTTGATTTATTTTTACACAAGTCCGTAATTCATAAAGAATTCACCCTCATTATAGTCCTTTAACACTCCCAGACATTGTTTCCCCTCCCCTTTCCTTCGATTCCAACTTATTTGATTGGTAATTGCCTTTTACATTGAGCTATTTAAGCTTCCTGGTTTGCGTCCCCTAGACACACTTGATAAAGGAGCGCGCATGCTCATTACGGGCGTTGCGCATGCTCAGAAACGCGTAGTGGTCCCCTGCGAACCTGAATGACCTTAGTGACGTCATCATCCACGTGGCCTGTTGGAACGCGGAAGTAACTCTCCCATACTATCGCCCACACAGCCGGCATCTCTGAGCGGAGGTCCGCGGCCATCCGCTCGGTTTACATCAGCCCCACTCAACTGGATACGTGACACACTTTGGGTTCATCTCTTTATGGAAGCGGCAATCTGTTTACTTTAATGTAAGTGTTTTTAATTGTTTTTACATCTCAATAAATCTTTGATACTGAACGAGGCGCTTTCTCTTTTGGATTTTTATGGACGTAAGGAGAGCTGACTTCACTCTACAGGAAGCTGCCCTTGGTATCACAGCTGCATAGACTCCCCTGGCTCCCACATTTACCCCTATTACGGATCATCTACACATCATAGACTTTTTCCCTCAATGGATTATTATTGTTTTTATTTATATAGAGAGTGATCCATATTGGACCTATTTTTCTGTTTTATCCTCTGACTTTAGCGCTGTTACATTATCATTTACTACAAGGTTTAGGAGGGTGTCTATGGGAAGGATGTCCACAAGGTTTAGGAGGGTGTCTATGGGAAGGCCGTACACAAGGTTTAGGAGGGTGTCTATGGGAAGGATGTCCACAAGGTTTAGGAGGGTGTCTATGGGAAGGCCGTCCACAAGGTTTAGGAGGGTGTCTATGGGAAGGCCGTCCACAAGGTTTAGGAGGGTGTCTATGGGAAGGCCGTCCACAAGGTTTAGGAGGGTGTCTATGGGAAGGCCGTCCACAAGGTTTAGGAGGGTGTCTATGTGAAGGCCATCCACAAGGTTTAGGAGGGTGTCTATGGGAAGGTCGTCCACAAGGTTTAGGAGGGTGTCTATGGGAAGGCCGTCCACAAGGTTTAGGAGGGTGTCTATGGGAAGGCTGAACACAAGGTTTAGGAGGGTGTCTATGGGAAGGCCGTCCACAAGGTTTAGGAGGGTGTCTATGGGAAGGCCGTCCACAAGGTTTAGGAGGGTGTCTATGGGAAGGCCGTCCACAAGGTTTAGGAGGGTGTCTATGGGAAGGCCGTCCACAAGGTTTAGGAGGGTGTCTATGGGAAGGCCGTCCACAAGGTTTAGGAGGGTGTCTATGGGAAGGCCGTCCACAAGGTTTAGGAGGGTGTCTATGGGAAGGATGTCCACAAGGTTTAGGAGGGTGTCTATGGGAAGGCCGTACACAAGGTTTAGGAGGGTGTCTATGGGAAGGCCGTCCACAAGGTTTAGGAGGGTGTCTATGGGAAGGCCGTCCACAAGGTTTAGGAGGGTGTCTACGGGAAGGCCGTCCACAAGGTTTAGGAGGGTGTCTATGGGAAGGCCGTCCACAAGGTTTAGGAGGGTGTCTATGGGAAGGACGTCCACAAGGTTTAGGAGGGTGTCTATGGGAAGGCCGTCCACAAGGTTTAGGAGGGTGTCTATGGGAAGGCCGTCCACAAGGTTTAGGAGGGTGTCTATGGGAAGGCCGTCCACAAGGTTTAGGAGGGTGTCTATGGGAAGGCCGTCCACAAGGTTTAGGAGGGTGTCTATGGGAGCGTTTGTCTATTTTTCCAGAAGCACATTTGTGAGGTCAGGCACTGATGTTGGACGAGAAGGTCTGGATCGCAGTCTCCTCTCTAATTCATCCCAAAGGTTTTTCATCTAAAGGTTGAGGTCAGGACTCTGTGCAGGCCATTCAAGGTTTTACACCCCAAACGCACTCATCCATGTCTTTATGGTCTTGGACCTTATGTGTCTGATTTGGGAGATTTCCCTTCACTTCCTGTCCCCAAAAACAGGAAATGAGAGGAAATCCCTCCAAACAAAGTAAGGCAATGGCTGGTTGTCACCGGGGTCACTAGAACTAGCGTCCCCCTAGGTAGATTCCCCTCTGTTTGAGGAAAAATACAAAACGTGGGATTTTCTTTCACTTTTTGGTGATGACGGTAAACAGGACACAGAGAGCAATAAAAACCTTCCAGGGGTTCTAATCCCTCTCCACTTTACACAAAACAAACACAATAAAAGGTTTTACCTTTAGATAAACTTTAAGGTGAAACTTCAACAGATATAAAAGGCAGAAAATCCTGGAAGTCTGTAATCATTAATATATCATGAAATCTATTGATTGTAATGAAAGGGCCCTATTTTTACTTGGTCTCTGCCTTTTTGCAGTCCCTGTACAGCAGAGCTCAGACTGGGAGAGGGAGAAGAAGCAGTTGCTTGTGTTGCAGTGTAAGGATCTGACAGAACGATGAGCCAGTTTGCTGCTTCCTTCTATTTTGCAGACACTGGGTGGGGGTGGGGAGGAGACCTGTATATGAAGGGGAGACTGCAGGAGACAACGACTGGCTCTCCTAACATTGTACACAGGACTGGGCTGTGGGGCAGAGCTGGGAAAAACTCAGAGCTGGATGGACAAATACAAATCATTCTGACAGGTAAAACAGCTGCTAAATCTGCAAGTCATGAAAGTATTTGTCTGTCTGTCTGTCCTGTGCAAAGTAACCAATCAGCTTCTAGATTTTATCTTCAAAGCTTAAAGTAGAACTCCAGGTAGAATATATATAGGATAGACTAATGCCCCGGACACACGCTCCGATTTCCCCACAGAAAACCTTCGATGGGAACTTGTTGTCAGAAATTCTGGATCTCAAATTCTCCAACAACAAAATCCGTTGTGGTAAATTCCGATGGTGTGTACACAATTCCGACGCACAAAGTGCCGCGCATGCTCGGAATCCAGCAGAAGAGCCGCACTTGGCTATTGATCTTCATTCTTCTCGTCGTACGTCTTGTACGTCATCCCGCGTTCTTGGCGATGGGAATTTCCGCCAAGATTTGTGTGACCCGCGTGTAGAGAAGACAAGTGTGAGCCGTGGATTGTGTGGTGGGAATGTGCGATCGTGTGTACGGGGCGTTAGGCGACTTTCACACTGGGGGCGGTGCCGGTGTTATCGGTAAAGTGCCGCTTTAGCGCTGTTGTAGCGCCGCTTTTCGGAGGCTAGCGGGGCACTTTTACCCCCTCGCTAGCGGCCAAATAAAAGGTTTGAAGCGCCCGTGTTGAGGCTGCCGAAGTGCTTTGCAGGCCCTTCAGGGGCGCTGCCCATTCCTTTCAATGGGCGGGGCGTTTGGGCGCGGTCTATACAACAAAGATGCTGCTTGCAGGACTTTTCTTCCTGTCCTCCAAGTGCCCCTCCCCCGGTATGAAAGAACTCGGGATTTACAGGAGCCTAAAAAGCACCCCAGTGCCAAAGGGGTGTAACGGAGGGTTAGGACCCCTGTCTGATTTATTTTTCACCATCTGTGTTCCATTGCAGAGATTTCCCTTCACTTCCTGTCCCAAAGCCAAACAGGAAGTGAGAGGAAATCTCTGTAAATTGAGGGACTTCCTTGGGGACCCCCCCAGGTCACCGGAACTAGTGTCCCTATTGGAAGATTTACCCCCCTCTTACTTTTCTGGGGACAACCCAACATTTTAGATTTTCTTTTACATTCACATTCAATGTTATTAATAAACAGGAGAAATAGAGGGGGGTAAATCTCCCTAATGGGGGCGCAGACAGCAATACCAACTCACAGGGTTCTAATGCCTTTAGTTATACTTACATTCAACAAGAGAACATTAGAAGCTGATTGGTTGCTATGAAAAGCTGCTCCACATTCTGTGTGCATCTGTTTTAGTAACTCTCCCCCATAGCAGAGCTCCCAACTGTCCCGGATTTCCAGGGACTGTCCCGGATTTCCACGGACTGTCCCGGATTTTCAGGGACTGTCCCGGATTTTCAGGGACTGTCCCGGATTTTCAGGGACTGTCCCGGATTTCCAGGGACTGTCCCTGATTTAGAACCTAGTCCCTCTGTCCCTCTTCCCTCCTCATTTGTCCCTCATTTTGGTCTGATCTCTATAGTTGAATATAAAATTCACTTATTATCTTTCAAAAAAGTGTTTCCCGGCACTAAACCTTTCATCCAATCTCTAGATTGCTGCATTTGTAAATGTCACAATCCAGTATAAAGGAATAGTCGTGGTAAAAAATAAGGCTCGGTTCACACTGGGGCGACTTGGGATCCGACTTGTACGCCCTCAAGTCGCCCCAGAAATAGTTTGAATGGGAGTTAACGCTAGCGTCTTAATAGACACTACTGAAGTCGCTCCGACTTCAGAGCGTACTCCCTGTACTACTTTGATCCGACTTGGTAGGCGACCTGTACCATAGAAATCAATGGAAGTCGCCTCCAAGTCGGATCTCTCTGTAAAGTCAAGCGACTTTGCAGGGAAAACCCCTCCCTCCCCCCCTCCCTCCCAGAGAGCTGATTGGCCACATGCGAAGTCGCCTGTCATGGAGGCGACTTCAAGTCGCCTTGTAATTTGCTAAAGTCGCGTCGAAGTTGCGTCGAAGCCGCGTTGAAGTCGCCGTGCAAAGTCGCGCTGAAGTCGTGTTGCCCCAGTGTGAACCGACCCTAAAGCACTAGTGGGTTGAACTATTTTTTTTTTTTTTAATATAATTTCACTTTAAGGCCTCATACACACCGACGTTTTTACAGCGGATT